>CM060842.1:121022500-121622500 GCA_030762175.1 Metallyticus violacea | reverse complement strand
ATGCCACACTATCAAATAATCCAAAAAGTGCAGGATAGGTACTGTGGGATAGTAAATGAAGCTATAGGATTGGAGCAACGGCTGTTGACACCAATCTAAAGCGAAAACAAAATGCAAATCTCGAGTAAAGTTTTGCAGGTTTTCATAGAAATTCAACCGATTTTATATGGCGATTCATGACCTATGATGAAACGTGTAAACTACTACACATCAAACATAACAATGGAAGCATTTCGATTCTTCTCCTGCAAAGAAGTCAAAATGTGTGGAGAAGTTTGTCGGAAAGATCACGGCATCAATTTTCTTAATGCTAGAACTGGTGCATAGTAGGCTAAAATTTTCTAAAAAGCAGAAAGACATTTAAAAAGGGGCGATCTTACATAAAGACAATGCTCGCCCTCACAAGTGCCTTATGTAATGGGAAAATGAACAAAATTGGCTTTGGTTTATTGCCACATCCATCAGAGTCCATTTCAAAATTGAGAAAATTCCTTGGTATAAAGTAATGCTCATTTAAGAACTTGAAACATCAGGTTTACTCGTAGAGGTTTTAAAACTTTGTTGAACATGCTACAAAATAGTAAGGAAGACTATATTGAGAAATTTGAATAGTTTCATTTCGAGAACATATCGAACGACCTCCATAGATGTGCAAGATTGACAGTCGCACTCTGTGGGATAAGTGAAGTCCAGCTCAGGCATCGTCGCTGCACGACCTGCAACAAACCTAAACACTTCAACATTAATGCACAGCATTTTCTAAATTGTTAGTCTTTAGCGGTTTTTGTAAATACATTTTAATGGTAAAGAATTGAAACAGGAATTGTCTTAAAAAGCAAATGTGGTGTTTAAAATTTCTTCTAAAAAGTTATAATTTTGCTGTTCTCTGAATTGAAAGATTTGAATACAGCGCTGTGAACAGCAAGTTTTATATTGTGCAACATTCTTGGGAAATCACCACTGGTAGGGCCTGCAACAAAAACAAAAATATTACGATCTATTTAAAATAGATAAAACCTGAAAGAGAGCATGAGACAGAAGATATTAAAATGCTTAAAATCTTATAAGACACTGTAAAAAAAAAATAGACATTAATAAGCTGTAACAAAGTTACTACATAGTAATAATAAAAAACGAGACAAATATATAAAAATATGTTTTATATTATTTACAAAAAATAATTTTTTTAACGTTGATACCTGCAACAAACATACAGGGCGTGATTATTAACATTTACAACCTGTGACTATTTATAAATCTAGATTACATCAAAGAAGAATTGCAAATTAGTTGCACAATGTGTCCAATTGAGACATTGGTAACTTCCAAAAGGGCTCTCGATTAACAAATATGCCACAGTGCTACCAAATAAGTATATATTAAACATAAAAAATAGTACTAGCAAATATACATTAAACATTAAAAGCTATGTTTTAAACACAAATAACAAAAGGTGCTGCCAACACCTAAAAATTCTCCGTAAACAAAATGTGCTATTTGAAGATGCTAGTAAACATTAGTAATGCTATATATATATAATTGCGCTGTTAAAATATTTTAAATTCTGCAAACAACAAAACTTTAATTGCAATAGCTTATAACATTAAGAAACTATATTGCAGGTGCACAATCGAAATAACTCGTTTCTATAAACATTAATATTGGTATTAGAACTTCTCATTAAGTCCTAGATTGTTAATTTCTTTATTTTAAGGGCAGGAAAAAAAAAATAAAGTAAAGGCAGGAAAGATGCTAGTAAACATTAGTAATGCTATATATAATTGCGCTGTTAAAATATTTTAAATTAGGAAAACATCAAAACTTTAATTGCAATAGCTTATAACATTAAGAAACTATATTGCAGGTGCACAATCGAAATAACTCGTTTCTATAAACATTAATATTGGTATTAGAACTTCTCATTAAGTCCTATATTGTTCATTTCTTTATTTTAAGGGCAGGAAAAGAAAGTACGTAGGGTTCGTATTATTGTGTTCTATGGTCCTAAGATGAAAACTCTAATATCACCCCCCCCCCCCAAGTCAAATATCGAAATGTTTGGGAGAACATCTCAGGCTATGCCTACAATCTCTTCGAAACCAAAAATATCGTACAAAGTATATGTCAAAGCACTCTTTGGACAATTTCAGGCCATGCCTGTGTGTCCTTCAAGTCAGAACTCTAAATACCCCCCCAAAGTCAAATATCGACCTATTCTGTAGACAATCTCAGGTCAAACCTGTGTTGTCTTCAGATCAAAACTCTAAATTCCCCCCCTCCCCAAGTCAAATATCGAAGTATTCTTGAGATCTGGACTATATTTGAGACTATACCACCCCCTCCCCCCAAAATTACAAATCGAGAAAATTTGTGTGTGTCAATTGCGCAGTGTTCAAATTGCACTGCCATTAAAAGCCACTAGGGTATCCTCACTTCACACATGCCCCCTACCTGAAGCGCATTCAAATACACACGCAAGTCAAGTAGCAGGGCCTCACTACTAAACTACCCTGAAAGAGAAAACACTCACATTCACGCCGATACCCTAGCGACTGGAAACCCCACCCCGAAGTGAGATCGCGATGACATGAACCTTGCCAGCATTTCCATTAGGGCATCGAGCCAAGAACCCCCCATTCCGTGCTGCAGAGAGTCACGAGACAGACTACACTTAAACCTACCAAACCTGAAAGAGAAAACGACCTGGCTGGGAGGGCGGAGGACACACTACAGGGTCCTTGGCGACATCCCGCAGGAGCAGCGGGTTAGCAAAAAGTCCTAGAGCGGGGGGCCCCTTCCACCGGCTACAAGCAATCACAGGTGGGGTCAACCTGGACGCTCGTAGTCATAGGGTGGTCGTGCAATGGTTTTCCCGCTCATATACCTGAGGAATAAGACGACATTTTGTCTCTACCCCAGCCCTAAAGTACAGGTATGTCATCACGATACAACACCTAGGGGTTTTACTTACTGTTCAATCCAGCGGAGGAAGTTCGCACGCTGATGCCGTCATTTACTAGACTAAGTTTAACCTTCGGCCTCCCTCGTCTTGAGTATAACCTAACCTAACTTCTGGACTCTACTGTGTTAAATCGAATTGAGTGGGAACATAATCTGGATTCCCTACGCATAGTTGCTATAAAACACTATCGGGGAACCCTAAGTTAAGTCGGCGGCATTTTCAGAAACTGAATTAAGATTAAAAAAACAGAATTGAGTATTGGCTAACTAATTATTCTGAATTTGAAAAGAAAGCCCAATTATTTTGATCTTGTTAATGCGATTACAGAATTAAGAATAGTCTGGTATAACTCTGCTAAATTAATAAGGTAAACAATCCTCTGAATTAACCAAAAACCTAAAAAATCGTATATATTCTGATCTTATATCTGCACTATCAGAAACTGAACTAATTTTAACCTGATATAATTAATATAAATTAAGAATAAGGTAATTCTTCTCTTATTTCTGCACTATCACAAACTGAATTAACAATAACCTGATCTAATTGTTATAAATTAAGTATAAGCTAGATCTGCATTTTTTCTGCGCTATCACAAACTGTTAACAGTAACGTTATCTAATTGTTATAAATTAAGAATAAGGTAATTCTTCTGCACTGTAAGAAACGAAATTAACAAGATCCTGATCTAATTATTATAAATTAAGAATAAGATAATTCTTCTGCATTTTCTTCTGCACTATCCGAAATTGAATTAACAATACACTGATCTAATGGTTATAAATTAATATTAAGGTAATTCTGTATTTTCTTCTGCACTATCCGAAATTGAATTAACTGCACTGATCTAAGGTTATAAATTAATATTAAGGTAATTCTGTATTTTCTTCTGCACTATCCGAAACTGAATTAACAATACACTGATCTAATGGTTATAAATTAAGAATAAGGAAATTCTCCTGCATTAGATTCTGCATTATCACAAACTGAATTAACAATAACCTGATTCTAATTATTATAAATTAAGAATAAGATAATTCTTCTGCATTTTCTTCTGCACTATCCGAAATTGAATTAACAATACACTGATCAAATGGTTATAAATTAATATTAAGGTAATTCTGTATTTTCTTCTGCACTATCCGAAATTGAATTAACAATACACTGATCTAATGGTTATAAATTAAGAATAAGGAAATTCTCCTGCATTAGATTCTGCATTATCACAAACTGAATTAACAATAACCTGATCTAATTATTATAAATTAAGAATAAGGTAATTCTTCTGCATTAGTTGTCCGCATTATCACAGACTGAATTAACAATAACCTGATCTAATTGTTATAAATAATAAAGAATAAGGTAATTCTTATGCATTTGTTTCTGCAATATTTCAAAGTGAATTAACAATAACCTGATCTAATTGTTATAAATTAAGAATAAGGTAATTCTTATGCATTTGTTTCTGCAATATTTCAAAGTGAATTAACAATATCCTGATCTATTTTTTAAAAATTAATATTAGGTAATTTTTCTGAGTTTCTTGCTGCTCTATCAGAAAATGAGTTAACAATAACCGGATCTAATTGTTATAAATTAAGAATAAGGTAACTTTTGCGCTTGTTTCTGCAATATCAGAAACTGAATTAACTATAAGCTCACCTAATTATTATAAATTAAGGACATAATTGTTCAGAGTTTTTCTTGGACTATCAGAACTGAATTATTAATGGCTTGACCTGCTTTTTGTAATCAGAATTAACTGATTTCCTCTTATTTTGAATAACCTAAAATAATTCTTATACAATAAATATAATCTATAATATAATACAAACCAAGTTAAAATTAGTTCATCTATTCTAATTTTTCTGAGCTTATAGCTTTATATGAAATTCAATCAAGTATAAAATAATCTAATATTAGAATTAATAAAAGTGTTTAAGAAAAATCAAAGCTAATTCTGGATTAAAAAATCCTAACCTAATTTTGAATTAAGAAAATTCTAATCTAATGCTTCTGTTTTAAGAAAAAGTTAACCTAATTCTCTTGGCTTTGCTTCTGCGTTATCAAAATTTGCAACGAGATTAATCTACCCTAAGTCCTAGACTAAACTATATAATCAGATAATGAAATGCAAATTACAATTTCTTTCCTTGCAAACTCATATCAAGTTCAAAAAATATTACTTTAAAATATATCTATTAATTTGTTTACAAATATCAAAATTCTGTCAAATTGAAAAATCCTTGCAAAAATGCCTAATTCAATAAATCTCTGGCCATAATCTGAGCTAATCTCTGAAAATTTTCTAAATGCCTGGACAGAAAACGAGGGAAGCCAAAGGGTGAGGTAAACAGATGCAGTTCTTGGGGGGTGGGGGAGCTACACTTTAAAGATAATTAATAGTATTCAATATTTAAAAAACAATTAATGGCTCAAAATTAGTGATATTAGATATCTAATATGTCAATTTTAATGATAAAAATAAATCAGATTTTAACAATTTACTCACAAAAGGGAATTCCAAAAATTACATAATTTTATGCTTAAAAGTGAGTGAAAGTGAATAATGTATTAATATTTAAAACATGTGGATTTTTAATTATCTTGCAGAGGAGGGCCATGCATAAACGTCATCTGTTACCTCTTTAACGCAAATCTACAAGCCCACTAAAGGTCCAAGATTAAAGTGAAAAATTGACAATAAATAAATTACCCTAGCCAATTAACCGGCAACTAGGGTACATTTATAAAGCATTGGTTTGCAAATACTCACTCAATTCTACCTCAAATAAATATGTTCGCAAACATCGTTTACTTAACCTTCCGTTAGCCCATAGATTATTTGGATGCTATCATTTTCTAACGAACGCGCCTACATGATCAGCTTACGTGGAAGTTTCAGAGCATACCTTTCTCAGTATTTTACTGCAGCGGTAACCTTATCTGCTTGAGTTGCAAAAATGAACGTCAATAAGCAGTTCGTATCGCTGGGCGAATCTGACCCGGCGTGTCAACTCTCTCAACGTACTGATGATGTCACTTGAGTATTGTTTTACCTTGTACATTTGCACAATTGCTAGGCAATGCAAGCGAACGTTATTCTTCGACATGAACATAAGCAACAACTACAAAACCTCGAGGATTTGAAAGAAGTTAGTCTGCTTTTTGCTCTTCCGGAGGAGGATATCTGATTATTGCGACTGAGGATAAATTAGAAACAAAGTCTTTATATTCGGAAAATTCTAAAACTGAAGAAAAGAGATGACGAAGGGGGCGAATTGGATGAAATGTATTAGTCAAGGAACCAAAATATTATTATTAATTCAAGTTTCATTTATAGCAAGAGATGGAACGAAAATACCCTTCCCATATAACCTATAATTATTCATAATTGATAATTCATTGCTAATTGCCGTGTTGGTACCAACAAAATCCCCATAAATGTCACTATTTTGATTTATTTACGGACGCTCTTTAACATCAGGTCATCAGCGTTCCATTCAATTCAGGGCGTGAAACGAGCGACAAATTTTACTCTTTTTTCAGGCTTTAAGTTCTTTTTCGTGCAGTAAATGTACGAAATGTACGGGACCCATGACTTTACTTCCCTTCCCAAGGATACCATACTTAGGATTTTTACGCCCGAAAAAAGCCATCGGTCCTGGTCGGAATCGAACTCGCGATCTTGGGTTTAGGAGGCAAGTATGGTAACCACTACACCACCAGGACCGACTAAATGTCACTGAATTTTACTTACTTGAATAGTTACTATTCCGGTATTATGTTGGTAGTCTTTGCATAAGTGTAATGAAATAACGCTATAAGAGCCTTTTCCATCTAAATAAATATAAACCTAAAAATTGGGAAAATAAAAAGAGTTTAAAACAAATAACGGCTTAAAGCGCGTCTGCCTGCCTAACAGCACGTCTAACGGAAGTTAAATTGTAGAGAATTTCATTGTCAGCGTTCCCACAGGGAAGCGCGGGAGGTTGGGTTCCAACCCAAGTAATCGTTCAAGGACATAGAGCTCTCGCATACAGCCGAGCGCTAGACAAGCGCCCTCTCGCGCGTTCCTAGTTAGATGGTGCGTCAAATGCACCCGCCTCGACTTTAGAAAACAATTACTATCTTTTAGTGCTTGTTGGACCTTTATTAGACTGGTTAGTAAAATTATTATCTTTTGAATTCAGTTCTACTGCCCTGCTGAATATTTAATATTTTAATTTTTATTTGAGAACCGTGAATAAAATAACATACAGCTCTTGAGGAACTTTCTATTAACAAAGTTAATAGAAATATTAATACATAATTTTGTTCATTATAATTCTTTGAATGAGGACATTTTCTACATGTAGAGAAAGAGAGTAAACTATTTAAAAAAATTGGGAAAGAGTGAAGTTTAATAAAACGTACTTTCATCCCAAAGTGTAAAGCTAAAATTAATACAAATTGACTGCAGAACTGAATTCCTATCAGAGATGGGTTGCATTTACAACCACATGTGTTAATACTACGATTCAAATCTTTAACTACAACATACTAAATAATATATTTACTGTTTTAGTTTCATAAACTATGAAAGTTACTTCTGTAAGATCAATATTTAATAAGTAATTATATCTTTGTGCAATACAAATGTCTTAAATTCCATTAAAGTTAATTTTTAAACACTTTGGTATTAACTTATTGAAAATGCAATGAAATTAAATTTTCTGAAAATGAACTTTAATTTTTGTACAAGAAAATTCTCAAATTTAATTTGATAAATTGAAAAACGTAACATACTAAAAGAACCTAAAACCCATCTCTGATGATATAAAAGTTATTCCAACAACCTTCCGCCTTTTCCCGCGATGTCCCGCGTAGTCATGACCACCCCGTTCCTCACACTACATTAAAGCGTACTGAGGTCAGCAAAGCCTGCTGTGAAGTTACGTTAGTGTTGATTACGTCATATCCCCTCCCTTGTGACAAATGGCATACGACAATTGATTTAAAAATATATTAAGAAGATTAAAGTGATCTGACAGTCATATTTAAAGTTGATATAGTTTTAGAAATTAAAATATTTGAATTTACTAATAATTCCAGCTCGTTTTTTGTTTGAATTATGCCTCAAGATGCATTTATACCTCATGACGTCACTGTGTTCCTTCGAGTTTCTTTCGTAAGACACGTGGAGCATTGCAATCGTTGAAAGTTTGTTGTTAAAAATGAAAGTATAATGTTTTAGGAAGGTTTTGGTACAGAAACTAAGAAAATAAGCATAAAAGGTCCTTTGAACCATATTATACAGACAATATGGCCTGAGTATAACAAATGAACTTTACAAAGCACATATATGGACAGTTTCATGTGAAATCGGATGGAAACAGATCTATTGAGTTCATATTTTTAATTTTTTGTATGTATTTTATATATTACTACAACGCATAAAAGCGAATGTCTAATAGTTTAGGTACAAGTTTTCATCAAAATCATCGTTTTTTATTAAAATACGCTTTATCTAGTATTTTTAGAGAGAGACATAACTCTCAAACCCTTAAAACAGAAATCTGAGCAATATCTTCTTTTAAAGCCATCTTGCTTTATGATAATTAAAACATAGTTATTACGACCGTCACTACGAACGTTTTCAGAGCCACGTCAAATTTGAAGTGGGTGGATTCATTCCAGCTATTGCACCTTTGCAAAGTACTCTCCATCACACTCTATATCCTTTTTCATCCTCAAAAGCCCATACCAAAACACTCTTGCTATTCATTTTCCCCAAGGGTGAAAAGTTCATTTTCAATGCAGCCGCAGTCTCTTCAGGGCTGACTGATGGTTTTCCAGGTTTCCCTCAGCCCTCATAAATGGCAAATGCCGGGGATGTACCCTAAACTTAGGCGTGAAACATTTCCTTCCTTAAAAATCCTTTCCCAAAATACCATTTCATCTTATATATCAACAGTGTTCATCGCCTTTGGTGCCTCAGTAGCAAAAACGGGCGTTAAACACCATTCATGCATTCTTCAGGGCTGGAATATCACTTTATGCGCATAGTGAAGAGAAAATAATCGCATAGATCAGGTCAGGACTGTAGGGAGGATGAAGCATGAGTTTGATCTCAATGAACTCCAGGAAATTGGTGGTGATGTTAGCCGCGTGAGCAGAGGCGTTATCATGGTGAAACAGAACCTCCCTCAGCCTGTCCTTGGCCAGCATTCTCGGAGTTTTTCGAAAACTTTCGACAGGCTGACTGTAGTGTATCACTGAGCAGTTGCCGTCCTTTGCTCCTCCAGAGGAATTGTGGTCATCATTTTCTTCCCAAAATTCGACCCATCTTCACTTTCGTTGTTGGATTGTTGTCTGGAAAGTTCCAAATTGCTGACTCTCCGGGACAAATTGGTAAATGGACGTTTCATCACCCGTGATGACATCAGAACTGCGTCGAACTCCTTGACAACCTGCGTCGAATCTCCGCAGAAGTTCTTCACACCATTCGACGCGGGTGCGCTTTTGTGTCTCTGTCAAATTGCGGGAATCCAACAGGAGGAAACCTCTCTGACACAAAGATGATCGAGCAGGATTTTTGATACCGCAGGCGATCCTATCTGACAGGCTGCCTCGATGTCCTTAAATGTTACGTGGTTGTTTTTGCGTACACTGTTTTCCACCGAGAGTCTTCCTCAGTCACTGCCGTTGCCAGATGCCCACTTCTCTCATCTTGTAGTAAAATTGGGCCCCTTTTAAGTTACGCAAACCAGCATAAAACTTGTTTGATGTAGCATGATCCTCAACAGCCTGTTGTACACTCTAAAATTTTTGGGACTCATTTAATCCACTTTTGAAATCACAAATAAATACTGCCATGGGTGGCCGAGGCCGTTAAGGCGCGAACTCGTGAGCGGGAGATCTGGTTTCAAATACCGCCAGGACCGACCTCTCTGACTGAGGTTTTTCCCAGGTTTTCCTCAGTCCTCATAATTGGCAAATGTCGGGGAGATACTCTAAACTTAGGCCTGGAACGATTCCTTCCTTAAAAATAAATCCTTTCCCAATATATCATTTCATCTCATGTGTCATCAGTGCCCATCGCCTGTGCTGCCTCTGTAGCAAAAACGGGCGTTAAACACTATTCATTCATTACAAAGAATCATAGCGCCTAAACGCCCTCTCTTTAACTCCTCCTAATGACTGACTGCCTATACACGGAAGGGGTTGTTTACCCTCACACTCTGGAATGCGGAAGAGGGGAAGGTCGCTACTTGTCATCTTTTTACTCCTAAGGGATGGGTTTACCGTGCTACATTTTTTTAAGTGAATCAACTTTTACTTTTCCTCTCAATAGTTTCGCAGTGACTACAACATTTGCAAGGTGCGGCCATGCAGGATCTAACTTGTGACCTTTTATGTATGGCATGGCCTTACAGTGTTTCCAGGACATCTCTGTAGAATTATTCAGTTACATTTACGGTGTATGTATAACATGCTGGTAAGCCATTTCTTGAGAACACTTGGTAGAGCTTTTGGGTAAAAAATTCTAATTTTGACTTTTTGCAGAAAATGAATCTACACAGTTTGCAGATTATGCCCATATATAGTTTTTGTATGTTGGATGCATTTAAATATAGTGGCCTGGCTGTTACACCTACTTTTCCACTGCTTTAAGATTTTTGGTGAAGAATTAATTGCTGGTTTTATACATAATATGAAAGTACAAAGTTTGAAGATTGCACACATGTATACATTTTATTTGTTTAATTGACAATTTAAATATCACCATGTTAATACCCATTTATTTATTTATTTCATTTTCAGCAACTTGCATATTTTTAACATTAGATGCATATTTTATAAAAAAAACTATGCATGATAGAGTTATTAGTTCATTTGTGCATATACAAAATACATTGGAAAAACTACTGAAAGCCTCTAATTTGTATATGTATGAGAGTTCTGAAAAAAGTACATTTACTTTAAAATTTGCTTAAAATGATGACAATATGCACAAATATTTTCAGAATTGACCTATTGCTTCAAATGACATATCATTTCACCAGCAATGTTAAGTACCATGTTTTAAAATCTGATGATTTTTTTTTTTTTTGAGTAGTGTTTAACGCCCGTTTTTACTACTGAGGCACCACAGGCGGTGGACACTGATGATACATGAGATGAAATGATAAATTGGGAAAGGATATTTTTTTTAAGGAAGGAAGCGTTCCAGGCCTAAGTTTAGGTACCTCCCCGGCATTTGCCAGTTATGAAGACTGAGGAAAACCTGGAAAAAACCCCAGTCAGGGAGGACGGTCCTGGCGGGATTCGAACCGCAGACCTCCCGCTCACGAGTCCGTGCCTTAATGACCTCGGCCACCCGTGGCGGTGAATCTGATATATACGGAAAGAGGCATGTAAAGCAGCAAAACATTTTAAAAACTAAAAAATTTCTGGTTTATTAAAATAATTACAAAATAATAACCATTAGATTGACCAAAATTTAAAAAAGATGTTATAATTTGGAAATATTTGTTAAATAGGTGGTAAATATTTATTGGGATATGTATTACAGCTTGTATTCTGTTGAGGTTCGGCACGAAAATTGACATTATGTCACTACTAAATGCCCTTGAATAATGAAAAATGTGATAGCCATAGCTCTAATAATTTTTTGCTTTGGGTGGGGGATGATGACGATGGAAATAATACAAGCTTTGCTGTTTGTTCTGAGGATTGAAATGATGATCCAAGTTTCCGATTACCTTTGAAAGAAACTCCGTATCTTTCAAGCCGTCATAATCTAGTAGTGTTGGAACCCACCGTGCACAAACACATCTCATGTGCATCTTTTCAGTTACCTAGTGTGGGTGGTATCGAGGGAAAGTTTGTCAACATTTCTGCAAGTGTTCTTAACGACAGCAGCGGTGTTAATGTTTTCTTCTGTTAGATTGGAGGTCCGGATCCACCTTCTTTGAAATCGATTGCCTGTCTTCTTTAAAAATTTTAAACCATTTTCAAGCTGTGCTATAGACAAGAACAAACTTTCTTTAGACCTCCTGTAGCCTTGCATAGAACTCAGCTGAAAGTTTGTTGCGACCAAAGCAAAGCATATTGTGTTTCTCGTGTCACTCCATTTTGCTATAGGAAGAACTGAACATGTCTCAACTTTCACGTCTCTCACAGGCGGCAACCAGAAATGACAACAATGAAATAAGTACCACTTATACATCACGCATTAAACTAATAATAATAATAATAATAATAATAATAATAATAATAATAATAATAATAATAATAATAACCGCCTCGGCTGGCCGAGGTCGTCAAGGCGCGGACTTGTGAACGTGAGGTCTGAGATTCGAATCCAATCAGAACCGTCTTCCTTGACCGTTCTTTTTTTTTTTTTTTCCCAGGTTTTCCTCAGTTCTCATAAATGGCAAATGCCGTGGAGGTACCCTAAACGTTTCCTTCCTTAAAAAAAATCCTTTCCCAGTGTATCAATTGATCTCATGTTTCATCAGTCGACCGTGGTGGTGTAGTGGTAACCATACTTGACTTCTAAACCAAAGATCGCGGGTTCAAACCTGGCCAGGATCGATGGATTTTTTCGGGCGTAAAAATCCTAAGTATGGCTTCCTTTGGAAGGGAAGTAAAGCCTCGGGTTCCGTGTCGTACATTTGCGGCACGATAAAGAACCTCAAGCCTGAAAGAAGATGCCTCTGAGCAAAATTTGTTGGCCATTTCACGCTCTGAAATGAATGGGACGCTGATGACCTGAGATGTTAAAGAGCTTCCAAATAAAAAACAATATATATATATATATATATATATATATATATATATCAGTGTCCACCGCCTATGGTACTTCGGTAATAAATATTAAAAAAAATATTGATGATTTGAGATGAAATGATAAATTGGGAAAGGATTTTTTTATAAGGAAGGAAACGTTCCAGGCCTAAGTTTAGGGTACCTCCACGGCATTTGCCATTTATGAGGATCGAGGAAAACCTGGAAAAAAACCTCAATCAATCAGGCAAGACGGTCCTGGCGGGAATCGAATCCCAGACCTCCCGCCCACGAATCCGCGCCTTAACGACCTCGGCCACCCGTGGCGTTAAATAGAGATTAATAACGACTAAAATGTAAATATGAATGCTAAATTTGTTTTTTGTGTGTTCCTTTTGTTATTTACGTCAAGAAAGAACGAGGTAAATCATTAATTACTTATATAATGATGTTAGTGCATTCTTTTTCGGTGAGCAAACCAAATACCAGCGTGTAATGTAAATAATTAATTTCATTAATCACCAGACTTTTAAAGATTCAAGTTAAGCACTAACAAAAAATTGGGAAAATTACAACTTTACGCATTGTCATAGAAAAAAACATGTAATAATAGTTTATGATATGCTATATAAGCATCTCTAACAGTTTCTTCCCGGCAATACATGTATGTCCCTGTATTTTCCTCCGTTTATGAGACTAAATGAATTTTATGCTCGCTATATCATTCTTGCTTATCAGGCACAACCTTTAACTTTTTCGATAAAAAGAGCTTCTCAAACCTTTGAGTGGAGTTTGTAGCGGATTGCTTTTCACTGTAAAGAAGTTGCAAAAGAGGAAAGCGCCTTGGAAACCCGAAGTTGTATGGCTGAATTCAGAGCCTTTTGGTCGTTTCTTTTGTTTGCCAAACGCTGGAATACATGAGCGTAATGAAGGCTTTACATGTAGCGCTAGTGGAGTGAGTTGCTGAATGCACTCATTCAAATGCAAAACACGTTCAGAAACCTCCTTCATTTTCTCTGCGCTCCTGACGGGATAGAGTCGGATTGAAATTGGATTTAGTTTTTAATTCAGTTTTGGTGTTCTTTAATATAAAGCCCCTCGTTATCTCAGACACAGATGCAGAAGCACGAGTTCAAACGCTAATTTGCTGTAAGCTTGTATTTAAATTTCTTCACAAACACGACAACTCACTAACCCATTGTTTCTGTATATTATGGTAGAGACACTGGTTAATGTTAACTTTATTTGCAATATGCTGGCAACCAAACAGCGTGGTTGAAATCAAAATTCAAATTTCTTTTAAGGGGAATATGAAAGGTCTTGTAATATTAAATTTACCAACTTCAGTTCCCATTTTCACAATATTATTAAAGATGAAATGAAACTTTTACGGCATACAGACGCCTATTTTCACTACTATATCATTATTCTGAAGAAAATTTATAAATTATTTGTGTTTTTTTCTTTTTTAACATTTTTCCCCTTTTAATATTCCCCCACCCCTTTTTAACGCTGTCACATGTTGTCCTATCTCTACCACAATAGGCCCACGTCATCGCAATAATATCATGAATAATTCATAAAAGTTTCAAAGTGATAGCTTATACAAATACTATAAAAATGAGAAACTAATACAAAAAGAGTAGTTTTTCAATAATTGTGACCAAAAATGCTTTTACAGACTTTTTGAGGGAAACACCAGCTAAAAACCTACATCACTATAAAATAACAAAGGGTGCAGTCATGAAAACAAACGCTACTAATTTATGAAATGCAACTTTTTCTACCAGCTAAAAACCTACATCACTATAAAATAACAAAGGGTGCAGTCATGAAAACAAACGCTACTAATTTATGAAATGCAACTTTTTCTATCATTCAAGACAAACCCATAGCCTTCTAGAGCAAATATCCTATATCCTGAGATATAGAATTTTAACTGAACAAGTGCTCGCAAATTCCCCCCCCCCTCAAAATGGCTTCTGCAGTGACATTATTAAAAATTATTAAAAATAATTATAACAAAGGAACATTAATGAAAATAATATCAAAATAAACAGAAAAATTAAAATATTAAAATGGCACAAAAAACAAAAATATGAATTTTTGACTCTCCCTTCCCTTTAATACTGCCCTTAAAGTCAATGTTGATATTACTCGGAAAACCTTATCGTTAGCAAACATGGGATGGATAATATTTGAAAATATATTCTAAAAACTTAAGATTTATTGTCAATTTTAAATTACAAAACCTTGCTTTCTCTTATTTATTCCATTTCATACTTGAATCACACCTGTTTTGTACAATGCACTTAAGAATTACACTGACATTAGATGTGATTGATTTACACATCGCCTTACTGCAGCATTTCTTGAAACTCGCCCTCCAGATCTTCTAATTTTTCTTCTGCTGTGACATTATCGAGTGAAAGAACTTTTCAGGACAAACTATAAACTCGTTTTTGTGTACAGCTGAACCAGAGTGCCATGTTGATTTCTCACCAGCAGGGAAGTACGTGTTCTAGTTCAACTTTATCTTCTAAATTCTATTTTCAGTTATGTTACTTCCTTCATATAAGGGGTGTGTGTATTTCCTCTCATTGTGTTTCATTCTCGGGAACTTCTTTTCACATTGTAGAAAGTAGGATTTCACGACAGGTGTCAATTATATAAACAGAGTCTACCGGGCTGTAAGGCCGAGGTCCAATGGAATTCCAACTTCCTACTTGATGTAGCAGGCTGGCTTAGTAACCAGCCTGTGTACGGTTTCTACGTTCCTACCCATGCGTGGGCTTCACCGCAGGGTTCGATGAGGGGGTAGGGTGATTGTAGGGTAGAGGTATTTTGGGTTTTGGGGATAGTGCTAGGCACTTCTCCTGACAAAAAGAGTGGATCCAGTGTCCAAAAGTTTTTGCTAGTATAGGCACGTTCTAAAAGCCTTTGCAGGTTTTTAGCATGTCTATATTGCTGCTGAGTTTTTGTAGATTTTTAAATAAGTGCAATTGTAGAAATTACTTAGTAATTTCTGTTGTAGGATTAAAGCTATTGTCATCCAAGATGCCCGCAAGCCAAGCGTGGCACCTTGGTTTTGGGCTTTAACCTACCCTGGCAGCTGTAGTTGCCCAAGGAACGGACGAGAGCACTTTCGTGGTATGGTAAAGTTCGGTAACATTTCTTTGCCCGGCGCCTAATTTCATCCTCTGCATATGGAAGGGAGGAGGTTTCGTTCAGTAGTCTGGTCGGGAAGCATCTGTATACGAATACATTTCACGAAGCCCTTTGAATGAGTGACAGCCAACTGTCTGCTGCTATACCCCAGATCTCGCAAGCGTACAACATGAGGGGGATGATCAGATCTTTGAAGAGGTTAAGTTTCAAATGAACGGGCATCACTTTCGAACCGAACACAGGGCTCAGTTGAGCAATAGCTCCCTGAGCCCTGTGGGCTGTTCCGGCAACGTGTTCCTTGAAAATTAACCCTTTATCATGCTGAACTCCCAGATAAGCGAGGGAATTCTTCCACTGTTTCCTTTGCCTGTTGAAGGTTAGTGTTGGACAGTTTGCGGGAATGCGGCGTTTAGTAAATATGATGGCGTGACTTTTTGTCGGATTGATTGACATTCTCCAACACCTGCTCCACCTTTCGATTAGGTGTAAGAGTCTTTGTATGGGTATTACGGCTCTGCCTATATGTCTGTCGGTTTTGTATACCAGGACGTCATCTGCATATTGTGCTATGTTGACGTCTGGTGTGTGGGGAAAGTCTGCCATGTAAATGTTAAATAGGATTGGTGAGAGAACAGAGCCTTCTGGAACTCCGCCGTGTATCTGTCTTAGTGTGGAACTGCTTCCCGCCACCATTACAGTGAAAGTTCGGTGTTTGATGTATGTGTGTAGTAGCTGTATGTATCGGTGTGGAAGCCCAAGGGAGATTAGTTTGTGTAAGAGCCCGGCGTGCCAGGTGGTAGAGAAGGCCTTTTCCACATCCAGAGACACCGTGGGGGTGAATGCCTTGCCCTGAAAACCCAGAGTTGCAGCCTTCACCACCCTCAGTAGGTGTTGGGTAGTAGAGTGCCCAGGACGAAAGCCAAATTGATGTGGAGGTTTGGCTTGAAGTCATCCAGCAGGGGTGACAAGCGGACCAGTAAAAGTCTTTCGAATACTTTCGATAGGGTCGAAAGGAGGCTGATGGAGGAGCGATAACTTGATGGATGGACTGAGTCTTTGCCCGGACTTCTCTCCACTCTCGCGGGAAGTGGCCCAAGTGATGCACATGTTGAAAACTTTGGCAACAAAGAAAGGAAGGCTTTGAAAGGAAGGTTGCGGAGCATGAGGGGTGTCAATCCGTCAGGGCCAGCAGCCTTTTGGGGATGGAGGCGCAATAGAGCGCCCTGGACTTCGGTAGGATGAAAGATGGGAATGCTGTAGTCCGTGTCGTCTTGCGGTCGTCGGAAATACCGACGAACTTGACTTAGTAGTCAGAAAGAGCATTTGCTTTGACTTGGGGTTCGTACGGCAGGCCTCTGGTGCCATGGATCGATGGGAGATCTTTACTCGTTGTTCACGGAGATTTTTTGGTGATCCTCCACACGTCGCCATCAGCAAGGCTCTATCTAGCCATGATGTCCTCCCAGGCGAGCCTGACTTGTTATTGGAAGGGGTGGCGACATATACCGGCATCATTCCGTGCTTCCACACCAACCAATAAGCCACAAATATCTGGCTGGGAATGTCCAGGAGCTCCAGGTTAGATCCAACCCCCTTAACCAAGAGAATCCATCAGAGCTCAGTTTCACGTGCACTCCTACCATATACCGAGGGTGCCAAAAATGTATACACCTTTTCACAGTAGATATCTGTTTAAATCATTTCAAAGTTGGACCGAAAAACAACAGCAATAAGTAGTATGATGTTCTGTAAACAGATGTGACTTACATACATTGTGGTAGCGTAGCTACGTGACAAGTGAATCAACAATGAACAAATGAAGCCAAGATTATCGTATGATATTCTGTAAACATTATGTTATGCTAGCGTTGCTACAAGCAAATGGAGCGAAGATTATCTTTTGAACAGCGGAAAGCAATTTTGAAGTGGTATTGGAAAACCGAGAATGTTGTTGAAGTTCAAAGGCAATGGAGACGTGTGTACAGAACAGAACCACCAACGCGAGTGACAATTGCATCCATTCGAGTCAAATTTGAGACTCTTGGTACTGTATGCAATGTTCACAAAGGCAGCTCTAGGAGACCTCGTACAGCTACAAGCCCGTGCACTGGATCCAAGGCACTGGATAGGACGAAGAGTTCCAATTGGGTTTCCACCTTGTTTTCCGGATCTAACTCCGTTGGGCTTCTACCTTTGGGGATCTCTTAAGGATGTTGTATACCGTAGAAAACCAGCTACACTGACAGCACTTCGGGAAGAAATTGAAACGACATGTGCTGCAATCGCTGAGAACACTTTCGCAAACGTTGCTCAATCAGTAGTTCAACGCACTCAGAAGTGTATCGATGTCGATGTTGGGCATTTTGAGCACCTGTAGTAACTGTAAAAGTCTAAGATGATTAGTGCTCATCATTTGTGTGTGAATGCAGTTTTGCTATGTTAACACAGTTTTTTCTTTGCTTGAAGTGTGTATACATTTTTTGGCACCCTCTGTATATCGCCACCATCGGAGACGTTCCCATTCTCACCAGAAATGATACCATACATCGGTAGGGAGGAATGAAGCCCATAGCGAGCATAAAATCCACAGACTCTGGGCAAAAATTCGAGTCCCCTGAGTATGGTAAGGGAAATATTGGCAGAGGTAAATCATAACACACAACATTTAAAAGAATTAAAATGGTTTTATAAATATGTAAATACCCCAACACAACTGTAAATAAAGATAAACCCCCATCCTTTCCCCTGCCATTTTCCCCTACCCCCTACTCAACATCCCTGCTGTAACTAATATTTAGGTTAAGTTAGAGCTAAAAACAAATGATAAATGTATGTAATAAGCACATAAAGAGCAAGGCACAACTAAACAAATACATAAACAAAAAAACGAATAAAAGCTGTTCCTTTTGCATAGATTTTTATCTGGAAACCTCCAATACCATTATAGGAAACAGAAAACTATAACACAATGTAATTTTTTTCCCTGAAAGCCCCCTCCCCATTGTAAAGCCATAGGATATTTTATTCAATAAAAAATCTTGAATCTTGAACGATCAGTAGCTGCCTCGCCTGCAAGAAGATCACATTGAACACACCACTGATGATGTCGTGGACGAAACGTCTAAGAAGATGGAGGAGAATTCCATCGGACCACGACCTTACAGCCCGGAAGACCCAGTTCTTTTCATGTAATGTGCAAGTTACTTGAATAGATTTATTGTGAATTGCATTCATTCATGGAACTGCTTGTAGAATTCTGCGAATACATCCAGCTTCAAAGAGATCTTGCAACTTGCATTCGGTATTTGACCGTCTTCAAAATCCTAGGGCTTTTGTTTTCTCATTATGTAGAGGGAAGTCTCGCCTTTAACTCATTACCAAACTTGGCCAACAATAAAGAGATTGTCTAATTCTTTCGTGATCAACCCTGCTCTTCATTATCTGGACAATTCTTTGACTCTCCAACCAAGATATATATTTTAACATATTCTCATTATTCTGTTTTGCATCTATACACTACCCTGACTTTGGCTGTGATGTGGTTTCTCACGTACAATTACCAAACAGCTCCTCAGAGATTTTGGTCCGTAAACTACTCGTTTTGGAAATTTGCTACCTTGTCTGATTGAAAAACGGCAGGAGCTCCATTATTTATTATTGTTTTATCATCGTCATTATCATTATCATCGATGGAAGCACGTAGTCTGTGCAGTAGGCCAGCATAGTACTCCCCATTTACTGTGAAGTCAATGAAGAGTATTCCTTCACAGTCCCAAAAGATTGTGACCATGATCTTCTTGGTTGACCGAGTGATCTTGCCCTTTAGAGGCGGCACTTCGCCAGTTTTACGCCACTCCATTGATTCTCTTTTGGACAAGGGATCATAGTAGAGGACCATAGTATCATCACCTGTAACAATGGTTTGCAGAACTTCTCTCTCATTGCCACGACAGAGCTCCAAAAATGCCTGTCAACAGATAACTCGTTGCTGCTTTTGGACTGAGGAAAGAAGTCTAGGCACCCATCTTGCATTAACCTTATTCATGTTTAAATGTTCATGAATAATTCGAAGGACTGTTGTTTTAGAAAGGCCCAACCTTGCTGCTATTTCTGTAACTTCGAGCCGCCGGTCTTCCATAATTTCTCCTTCCACAAGAGCGAAGTTTTCAGGAGTGAGTATCTCCAAGGACAGACCTGCACGCTCTACTTCTTCAATGCTTCTCGACTCATTCGAAAAAGTTTGGCCCATTCTTTTACGGTAGAATGTGAAGGGGATAATCCTTATCATATCTCCACAAGGAACTTATATCTTTTTAAGTAATTTCTGGTGCTCTTAAGTACTTTTCTCTATCTTAAAATTCTTTTTTTTTTTTAAGCTTACTCTAGGTTTTCGAAATTTATCGAAAGTTCACTAATATTGTTACCTCACCTCTTTGTTGCAGTGGCAATAGCTTATTTTTACTACCGGAACGGCTCTTTTCTGTTTCTTGTGCTCATTTTTATTGGGTGGAAGTGATGTAAATAAATCCTTGATACGGGTGTTTATGAAATGCCACTATAGCTTAGCATGTGTACACATCGGTATCTGTACATAATTAATATTGAAAGTGGTGATGGAAGAGGTAAGTGTACCAACAGCAAATATACTAAATAGTTACATTATATGCTTTTCGTGGAGGAACGCCGAAATTTCCTTGGCCTACATGTGAACTGCGATGTATTATTAAGTTATTTTACAGCACCTGCACAGGCGTTTCAATTTTATACTCCTAAATAAAACAAAACAAAAAATATTTGCTGTCTCCATGTACCCTTGTCGTCATGTTGTAACGTGCTGCAGTATCTCAGTGATATTTAGCGATTCAAGGATTTTGGCTATTTTTCTTTAAGTCACATAATCTATACCTTCATCTGTGTATCTATTCTCATAGGGTTATGTGAAACTTTAGTTTGTTATACGAGGGTCATACTGAAAGTAGTGAGCAACTATTTTTAAACCCCTTAATATTTATTTTTTAGATAAACCAAGTACATCATCGTCATCTACAGACTTTTCTCTCACTTTTCAACACAGTCTCCATTTCTTTGCACACATTTTCCCCATCGTTCTGCAAGTTTGAAAATACACTTACAAAAAAACTCCGTTCCAGCTGCATGAAGATACTGACGCACTGCTTTCCGAATTCCTCTACCGTCACGTAGTGTTGGCCTCGCATCTGTTTCTTAACAGAATCAAAAAGCTAACAATCGGAGGAGGCCAATTCGGTGCTGTAGGGAAGATGTGGAAGAGTTTCCCACCCAAATTTTCTGACCTTCTCCATTGTGACACGGGCAGTGTGAGGACGCGCATTATCTATTGCAGGATGATCTTCTTTCCAGGGCGCTTATCGTGCAATGCACGACGGAGCTTCCAAAGTGTCTGGATATAGCGGGCAGCATTTATGGTTTATCCAGGTTCAAGAAAAGCAAACAGTATGCAACCCTGTGCATCCCAGAAGACGCTACCCATAACCTTCCCGGCAGACCGCACTGTCTCCGCTTTCTTCTTCAATGGCGAATCCAAATGGTGTCATTCCATACTCTGGCGTTTTGTTTCAGGCTCGTAATGATGGAACAGCTTTCATCGCCTGTCATAATACCGTCAAAAAGGCATCACCTTCATTTTGAAATCTCTGAAGATGGTTGTGGCTGATGATTATTCTCTGAAGTTTGTGATCTACGGTCAATAAACATGGGAACCAACGGGCACAAACTTTTCGATAATCTGAGATTTTTATCATTTCTTGCACTGCACCATGTCCTACAGCGATTTCGTCCACAGCGATACGCCTGTCTTCTCTAATGAGTTCATCAACTTTTTCCTTGTTGCAGTTCGCGGGCTCATCTTGGATACTCGTTTTCCCATCTTTGAAATTTTTCACTCATCTCCTAACACTGTTAGCACTCATGCAGACATCTCCATGGGCACGTTGAAGTCTGAGGTGAATTTCAGCAGCAGATTTTCACTCGTAAACAAAGAATTCAAGGACAATACGCTGTCGAAATGAAATATTGATGTCCGCCATTTTGGAAATACTGCCTATGGTTACGTGATAGAAGTTAATGATGTCACAATATGGCAACATGTGGTGTAAAGTCTGCAGATTACGATCCTGCAGTCCTTTTTGTTACATTGTTGGACTTTGAATTTTAACAATGGGTTGCTCACGATTTTCCTCGTAAAAGGCATGAAGAAAAACAATAGAAAGTTTTATAAGGTACTAAAATACTTCTGCTTTGTTTGGGCTTCTTGTATTTAAAAATTCTAAAAATCCCCATTTATATAGCAGATTGTGCATTGCATAATAACTCAAGGATTTGATATAATAAATCTCATGTCTGAACTTCATGAACAGACCAAATTAGGGCCTCTTTGTTCTTAATTGAACTATTCACAAATAAGCGAAATTTAACACCCAATGGATTACCAGGAAAAGTGACAGAATTGTTAACATCATTCCAATGTGAAAAACCAGATTGATGATCAAGGGGGGTAGCCAATAACAAGTAGTAGAGTAGCTAAGGGACACACTGGTTACAAGTATGGGATAAAAGAATGTATTCCTCTATCTTATTCATATTGATCCACGATTTTTTCTATGTAGAGCATCTAGAGATGAACCATATGGTGGTTGAACACCACACTCACTCATAGCTATGGTCATGCATCCATGGTGAACGAATAGAGAAAAGATAAAATGATTTGTAATATCCAGTCTTATTCAAAACGGGACGAAGACAAGGAAAGAGTTGAGTGAATTTGTTTTATTTATGGACGTTCTTTAACATCTCAGCGTCCCATTCAAATCACGGCGTGAAACAGCCGACAAATTTTGCTCAGAGACCTCTTCTTTCAGGCTTGAGGTTCTTTATCGTGCCGTAAATGTACGACAGGGACTCACGACTTTACTTCCCTTCCGAAGGAAGCCATACTTAGGATTTTTACACCCGAAAAAATCCGATCGAACCCGCGACCTTGGGTTTAGGAGGCAAGTATGGTTACCACTACACCACCAGGACCGATACAAGGAAAGGGATAGAGAAGCTGAACTTTTGCTGTTACTAACCAAGAGGCGTATTTCTGGTCACAGAGAAATGAATTTAAAATAAATAATTCCGAGAAACACACATTAAAAATAGTCTATTTTAATTAGTTGCTAATGTGAAGTTTGGAGCATGGCAGTGTTTGGCGGAGGATACGAAAATATCGAACCTCTCGCCTCGCTGCTATATATTAATGTTACAATTACCGGCGCGCGTCTTCCGCGACATCGTTTATTTAAAGTCTGGTTGTAGCACATCCTCTAATCTAGTCAGGAATTTTAATGAATTCCTGATTGTAATAATCCAGCCCGCGCTCCCCATACCCTCCTCTTCTTTATATCAAATCTTTTATGCAATTAAAGGGTAGAGAGTTTGGAAAGTGGTTTGGCATAAAAGGGTTGAGATTTATCGCGACCACCGTGTGGACGTATGTGGCAAGAGGGAGGCAAGGGAGGCTTAATAAAAGGGGGGGGGGGGCGAGTGTTTGCCGCGTTCACATGGCATCTGCAAGTACAGTGGAATGACTCAGAGAAGCTCGTGAAATAGCAAGGCAAGTAAATGTTCACTTTAAGTGAAGGCTTCTCTTGCATGTTACGACAGCTATGTGAAATCTTCCGCACACAACAGACACAAGTCAGTATTTATCAGTTTCTAATAAAACAGTATAAAAGTTCAACATATTTTGCATACAGAGATGTCGGTCCTGGTGGTGTAGTGGCTACCATACTTGCCTCCTAAACCTAAGATCGCGGGTTCGATTCCGCCCATGGACTTTTTCGGGTGTAAAAATCCTAAGTATGGCTTTCTTCGGAAGGGAAGTAAAGCCGTGGGTCCCGTGTCGTACATTTACGGCACGATAAAGAACCTCAACCCTGAAAGAGAGGCCTCTGAGCAAAATTTATCGGCCGTTTCACGCCCTGAATTAAATGGGGCGCTGATGACCTGAGATGTTGAAGAGCGTCCGCTTTAAAAAAAAATCTACAAGTTGAAACGTGTGATACAGAATGCCCAATTATTATTCTTGCATTGCAGTGGATTGCCTGCGGAACATCCTTTATTCCGTATCTCTTCGTCAGAATAAAATTTGTGACTGTTTAACTCCCTAACATGTAAAAGTGACAGATAGAAAACTTTTTAGTGTATGTCAGATATGGTGTATTTCCAACCTAAATTTTAAGACGATTGTTTTAATAAAGAACTGCTGTTTGAATTTAATTGTGCTTATAGAAAATTAAAACACTTTCTGCGTTTCTAGTGCTTCTAGAACAAAAAACTGAACCAAGAATTCCTTTGTCTACATACTTAGTGCTAAGAAAATAAACAGATTTAATTCTGTTACTTTAAAGCATACTTTTTATAAACCTACCTGTGTTAAACTTCCTCAGATTTGTGAATGGACAAATGATACAAATTAAATTTATTTAGTACAAGGAGTCAAGGCGAAGGGACGAACTGCAGTAAAATTGCTCAGTTTTGGTCACATTATCCCAAACACAAGTGTATGTATGTTATTTACATGTGTATGGAAAATGAAGCTGGATATCTAGGTGTGTAGATGATTGTCGATAAATGGTGAAAATGACTAGTGAAGGTATTCACTGAAATACTATTGGTCGGGTAGGAGTTTTGGTATCGGAAAGAAGCAGATTTGTCTTGGGGGCTTCTCTCAGGGTGTGTATGGGTGATGCAGGACATGGATTGTTGAGTGTAGGGTGTTGATCACCTCGTAACCTCCTTTGTTAATCCCGTCTTCCTGTTCTCTGCTGCAATCTTCACACCTTCCCCGCTTCTGTTAATTACGAAGGGAAAATGCCTTCGCTGCCCTGGCTAAAGTGAGAAGTCTGGTGCATTTTGGGAGACGCCTTTGCGCTCCTCGGGTAAAAGAATTGGAGGAACCTGTCCAAATGAAAAGCACTTAATTAATAATAAATCACTGATTTCTGGCTCTTTATTAACCTCTTTAATGGGGAGAAAGACTAGGGCAACCACAAGCTGCTTCAAATGATATCTCACTTAACAAAAGAACAAAGTCAGTAGAGCACGATCAATGTAAAAACAGGCAGAAAATTGTGAACTGTCCCTAACTCCCGGCGTTTCGATAATTTCGATAATTAAGTCAGACCGCCTCATGGCGCCGCGAACATCTTGCGTCACTTCTTCCTTTCCCATTGGTGACTTCATTTTACGCTTTTCTCGGCATTTGTCACGTATAGCTTGAGTACTCTGACCTAACTCTTTGGATTCAGTAGAAGTTGTTTACACGTCCTTGATGAAGAAACTGGGGTCGAATGCGACAAAGGCTAACGGTTCAGAAGAGAAATCTGTTTTCACTCTGCATAGTCTTTAGAAAAATCCTCCAGTTTTACGGTCTTGGGTCGGGTATAGGTCATAAACCATTACATCTCTATACAGTTTTGCACCCTCCTCGATAATTTTGTGCAAAGCAACTTTTCCCTTTCTCCAACAAGGAAAATGTGAATATGCTACAAATGGTTAGGTCAAATATACAGTGGGTTGTTTATATATGTATACTGAATTTAATTCCATCGCCCATAATTGCAAATATATTTAATGCATTCGCACTCTCAGATAGTCAATAGGCCTTAAGGCACTTGATTGTAACTTAGTTTCTGGGTTCTCTAGTGTGTAAAAAATTGAACAAAGTACAATTTACTTGGATGTCATACAAATTATCTAGCAATTGAAAATGTAGCATACAGTTTGTTTAAATTGTATCAGTTTGTTTTTTGACTATTCCGTAATTTGGAAGCTTCTGGAAAGATGTTAAGAGTCTATCTACCTAAGTAATAGTAAAGATAAAGATAAAGATAGCGTACTGTGTCCCTTAAGGGCAAAGGTCTCCTAACAAGTAAGGAAAGCTCGCTTTTTCCTAACGAGGTGAACTATTCCACGCTAGTTGTTCGTATGCTGTTTAACACACTGACTGATTTGTTCTTTGGTTACTCCATTTCTTACTGCACTAGTTGCTTCTCGAGAGATTTCCATTTTTCTCTTCCTCTTGTTACTCTTGACCAATCTGGACCTGCATGTTCCTTGAAGAGGTCTGTCCATCTTCTTCTGAGTCTGTCTTGTGTTCTTTTTCCTATCCGGGGGTCCCACATGGAGATCTTGTAGGTTCATCTATTGTCCTGCATTCTTGCGACGTGACCACCCCATTGCCATTTGCTTCTGGTAGCTATTTGTGCGATGTCTGTTGTCTGAGATAAGTGATTTATTAATACTATAGGTATTTTGTCCTTCAAAGTTATTCCCAGGATCTTGCGTTGCATTTTTCTTTGGCATATTTGAATTTTGTTCTTTTGTTTTTCTGTTATTGATCACGTCTGGCACCCATATAGTAATAAAGGGTATACACAGGTTTCGCGTCTGGAATCTGGTTTTCTTAGTTAGTGTTTGGTCTAACAATATAAACTTAAGGGCCCAAAATGCTCTCCAGGTTTATGGTACAATTCTTTGTACTTATTTTTCTATTTTATCATGTCAGGAAATCTGTTGTCCTAGGTATGTACATTCACTCACATATGTGAGGACTGTTCCATCTATTTTTATTAGGGTTCCAGGTCCATTATTGAAATTAACTGTGTCTTCAGTTTGTTTAGTTGAAAGAAAAGGCCTCTGGGCAAAATTTGTTGGCCATTTCACGTCCTAAATTGAATGAGACGCTGATGACCTGAGATGTTAAATAAACCAAATCAAACCACAAGTGTGTAGTGGCATACCTGACGTTCCAAAGCAGGAAGTATTCAACGTTGTTGCACTTGATATAGGGAAGTTTAGTTGCACCTTGTACTGTGCCATAGACATCTGGGCTTCGCTGTTATCAAGTTATTTAACGATGTTTCTCACTACATGGAAGTTATGTCAACAGTAAATAAAGGCATCAATCTATGACCTGGATCTTGTCCAAACGGGAGAAGGCGGTAACGAAATATCTGGAACTTCACATTAAATTATGTAACTAGGGAAGGCATTTTTGGCACACGCCACCAGTTTATCAACTGCAGAATTTCCTCTGCAACTCTGTGTAGGACATGAGCAAATAATTCACACGCACCATTTTATTGTGCAGGGCTTTTAGAGAATCAGCTGACTTCACCATATAAGATGCAGCCTGCAGTACTTTGTCGTGCTAAAATGTCACAGGCCGGTCAAACACTTTACTCACAGTAGACAAATTAATTTTCTCTAAATGTTCGCAGTTTATTAAAAATGCTGCCCAGGGCTATCTTAACAAATTGTTGCCACAGTAACATTCACTAACCATCTAGCGTTAATGTTCCCATATTGCCAGTGTTATCGTCTCTCGACACCTAAATTATTTTACCTGTAACCATATATCTAATACATAGTGATTTCTTAGCATCGGATGATATGGTTCTTTCTTGACGTTGAAGAATAAATTATGGATATGCGTGTATGTTTTTGCAAAAATTAATGCATTTTTTTCGTTGTTTAATTCACAAAGAGGAATGTCGCCACAAGGGAAGGCAGCGCGTAAAAGGGAGAGAGTGTTTCACGGCACTCTCCCAGGAGACTTTTCCCGTCCTCATTTCGTTGTGGTTTACTAATAAGACGCTAGAGTTAAACTTCTAAAGTATTCATTAACTTAGCGAGCACTACGATAAAATCCAAATGTGTATTGAAACAGCAATATTCCTTGAGAAAGCGAAATTATTCCCAAAGGCAAAAAATTGTTCTAACGATGCACCCTACTTTAAAGATATTTTTTTCATAACAAGAATAGATGTTCAGTTCAGTGCGAAAAAAGTTTTTTTTTTTTCCATAGTTTTCCCAATGGTTGGCAACAGTGTGCTACATTGCTTATTCTTAAATCCTTCACTCTCTATGCACTCTTTGCACTGTTATTCATTGTTAATAAACCTGTGCGAAGACTGTTTTAGGATAAAAGTGTATTTATTTTGATGTGTGGCACTTTTCAGGACTTTTGATGTATTCTTAGTAACACGTATGTCTTCAATGTAAGGAAGAACAGTGCGATTGAAACATTATGTCAGAATGCTTCCATAACACATAAATTTGGTGCCACAGAATTATTCCGCGGCACAAACAGATTGGCTCAATTTCACCGAAGAAAAAGGGAAACTTTGGCAGAAAAAGAAAATAACGCCAACTGATGAACGTTTTCTCCTCAGAAGAAGCAAACCAAACTCCAGGCTCGTTGTTGTGGCCTTGACTCGCGAACTAGGTGAAAGGAGAGCGAATCTGCACATGTTCGTCGCAGACTTTGGCAGTTGGAAGGAATTCCCCCAGATCTGTAAAGAAACACAGGAAATGTCTCTTCTGGGCACTTAGTCATCAGGATTGGACAATGGAACATTGGAAGAAAGTTCTCTCTGATGAGAATCACTTTGAAGTGCAGGGAGAGAGGGTTCAATTAGCGTGCCGAGCGAACAATGAGGCAAAAACCTTGCAACATATCAAAAGACCCCATGAGAAAGATGTTTTTGGGGAAACTCTCAATATCAGTCGATGGGATGATGAAATCTGACCAGAACATCCAAATACTGGGAAGCCAAGTTGTTGAAAAGCTGCAGTAAAGGTTTCCAGACGGTGACGGAATTTTCCAGTACGATTTGACTCCTTACCACATTTCAAAAAAAGTATGAAGAACAATATTCGCGTGTTAGAGTGGCCAGGGAACTGCTCTGACATTAATCCATCAGAAAACATGTGGGCTGTTTACCAAAGGAGATTCACAAAACTTGATTATTGCACAAAAATGTGGTTTCCTGATGATGAACTTAAAGACAAGTGATCAAAGCTTGTGAATGCAGTTCATAAGACAAAAAAGGATGACGCATTAGCTACGAGTATTAGCAAAGATTAAAGGTATTCGTTGAATAACGACAGAAAATGGCGTGTTACTGTGTTCTGATTAATTCGCACGGACTATGAATGTAAGGAACATATCGCCCTTCCCACATTGTCTCAGTGATAACAATGAGTTAGTTTTCACACAATAAACTCCGGAAGTCTGCATCTTCACCCCGATGTCTTGGGTCGTGACAATAGCAAGGTGCAGATTCTGGCGAAAATGGAATCAAAGAGTGCTTTTAAGGAATCTAAACCTGTTTTGAGGTAGCAGATACCGGATTTAATAATGTCGCATACGAACTAATTGGCTTTTTTATATTTTCGTGGCGCTGCGATCATTGACCAGATGAACTGCGTCACAACTGACGCCATATCAAAACTGACCTTATATAATAATGTCAGTTGGGCTCGTGTCTTATGATTAGCGGGTGGAAAGACAGCAACGCGTGTACCTGTAAGCGCTGCACTGCGATTGGTGAAAAAATTAACGGAAAGAAGCACTGGTCATCTCGAGACATATTATGAACTGAGTACTATAAGTTTAAGTCTGTAGCCATAAATGAAAATACCGCCATGGGTGGCCGAGGTCGTTAAGACGCGGATTCGTGAGCAGGAGGTCTGGCGTTCGATACCCGCCAATCAGGACCGTCCTTCCTGACTGAAGTTTTTTCCAGGTTTTCCTCAGTCCTCATAAATTGCAAATGCCGGGGAAGTATCCTAAATTTAGGCCTGGAACTCTTCCTTCCTTAAATAAATAATCCTTTCCCAATATATCATCAGTGCCCACTGCCTGTGATGCCTCAGCGGTTAAAAAGTGGTTAAACACTATTAAAAATAAATATAAATGAATGAAAAGAAGTTAATTAATGATGACGCAAATGAGTTCGGAATCATTGGCGCCTTAAATATACGTGATACTCATGTTCTTAGCTTCAGAAAAATATCCGGAAAAAAAAAAAAAAAACTTTCCCAGACATCTTGATCTGACCGGGATTCAAACATAGGACCCCGGATTAGTAATCGCAAACAGTACTACTAAGCACGAATACACCTTGTCAATGTATTCAGCACTCATAATGTGTCCTTTTTGTTCAATTTATGGAGTTTGCAGAAGATTTTAACAGCTAGATCTGATGTAACATCTTGGAATAGGATCGGACGAAATTGGTGACGGCGTGTGAACTACGAAATGAATATTATAATCGTAGTATAAAAGAGGTGATATTCAAACTTGGCGAAATGATAATTTTACAGACTTTTTCATTAAGCGACCAATTTGCTGCACAGTTAATTGACTATTTTGCGGGCCTTTTCGAATATAAAAATATTATTCGTCCTGTTATTTGTTATTTCCATGCTCTTGTACAATAGAGGCAAAAGTTACAAGTTAACGTATTCCACATGAAATCAACGTACAGTTTATTTTGAAACCATTAATTGATTTAGTATTGAGCTTTATCCTTATTTTTTATTCGTATTTAAATTTTGCTGCTACAATTCTGTGCAATATTAAATTATCTCCAATTTATCCGGGAGTCTCCGTGTTATTTTTATTTATATTGGTCGGACCAATGTAAACGTAGCTGTCAAGGAATGGATATAAACATAAAAAACATGTTTTTTTTAATATACAATTTACCGATAATTCAAGTAGTTATTGCAAAAGATAATTTTGATTTAAAATTTATGGTTAAAAGATTAAAAATAATAAATAATAAAATAATATGGTTAAAAGAGTTAACAATAGAAGACATACAGGATAGAAGGATGTGGTCGATTGACACAGAAAGATTGCAGTAGCTGAGATAGATATTTGCTCATTGAGCAAATGCATAAAATAAATATTCTAAAAAATCAAACAAAATAATAAATTGTTCATTTTGTGAATGGGACAGTAGGGCTAAATCAGAGCACTGAACCAGAGAAAATTGACCACAAAGAAAAAATTTAGTTCCTGGAGGGGGGGAAAAAACACGAACCATTGATTTCTCCCTCTAATGTCCTTCCTCCACCACTCCATATTCAGTTAGGTCTGCTGAAGCAATTTCTTACTGCTCTGATTGTTTCAACTTTCTTGTTACAAAGTTCCCACAGTAAACTGAAGCTAAGATAGCAGCAGGTATTTTCGATGTACCCGAAGATTCGTGAGCTTATCCAGGATGAGACCTTTCCTCAGTCAATGTCCGAGTTAGAGAAGTCAGCATGGTTGACATACAAAAAGTGACAGAAAACTTTCTTGACAACAATAAACCTGAGAACTATAAAGAAATTGTGGAGGAAATGTTACAACATTTTAGAAATCTATGGCACAGGAGCATTTTCTCAACAGCCATATTGATTACTTCCCAGCGAATCTTGGTGCAATGTGTGAAGATCAAGGTGACGGTTTCATAAAAACATTAAAACAACGAAAACACTATCAAGGCCACTGGGATGTGTAAATGATGACTGAGTACTGCTGGCGTTTGAAAAGAGACATTAGTACAGGACATACCAGAACTTAAAAAAATGAAGTTTTCTTCTGTGTGATAATGAAAAAGTTAGGAAATTCATTAGGTCTCTTTTTCAATATACTCATTAACATTTAAGTTAACATGAAACCTACAAAACAGGGTTGTTTTAACTTAATACTTCTTTAAAGACATAAATACGTTATTACATTTGATGTGATTTTGTTTAAAAACATAGGCCGATAGAGTAAAAATTGAATTCAGGGCATTCATATTGCTTATATTCAGGCGGAAAAATAAAAAAGCAAGAAAAATATTTTTTGTAGACCAGTGTTATTGTGTTTATAAGTCAGAACAGCAATTATATTGATACTCTATTCTAGTACATGAACCTCGGTAGTTGATTACACTCTTTTGATAAAGATTATTCCATTAGTAAAAGCTTTTATCACTTACACGTGTTTTAAAGATCGGTTAAATTTTGGAAAACTATGCTATTTGAAGATACTTTATCAAAAATGTAGTTGGAAGCAGTTGTTGTTGAGGGCAAATAATGCGGTATGTTGCATATTTTTTACGTAATACTCCATAGACTGCGTGTTTTAATTTCTGGATAAAACTACACAAATTTTAAAAAGTTATTAATTTCGGATGTATTAATTTTTTAACAAATATATCTATTTTATACTTCTTTTTTTTTTTTGCATTAGAAAATATGCTATGCATTCTTCATTTGTTAATTCCTTCCTCAGATTCCATATGCAACGTTGCTACACAATTGTAAGGCATATGCTCCAGTTTTGCCCCTCAAGTTTACTGTGCAACTAGTGCGAAGAAGTACCGCGCTGTATGAGGCGAAAATCGATATGGTTTCACAGCTGCCACATGAATAAATTACTATTTAACAATCTCGAAGTTCTCTCAATAATAGTTTCAGGCATCAATTCAGGACCCTCAAATAGTTAAAACGGGAGAATTTGGGAAGGGAATATCTGAAACTTTCAACTTACATTACGCAACATGTGAAGCGAAAACCCTCTTGTGGCACACAATCAGTTTGTCAAGTTATAGAAATTTATTGCGAATCTCCTGTAGGCCATATATTACTAAAATTTACATTTTGGCCAAATTTCTTTAAAAAAAAAAAAAAAAAAAAAAAACAGTGTTCAAATTTTTTGCAAATTTACAAAATTGGAGCAGTTTTCTTCCAATGTTTTCATTATCAGTTTCTCTGTTTACTGTACATGCCACAGGCCTTCTACCAGAAGATGATAATGCACGAATCTACTCCATCTGCAGCCGACCCTGAACCGGGGCTAGCAGATAGTACCATATTGTCTGTGTTTTCATCAATTGGCACACAAATTATTTTGCATAAAGCGTACATTAATCCCTTCCATGGCATCCGGTGACATATTTCTTCCTTTGCGTAGACGATTGTGATGTTATTAATTACAACGTGTGCAAGAGGAGTGGACTTTCACTAATGCCAACACGCTGGGCGTTAAATTTGTAGCGGAATTAAAGAACGTCACCACCGTTTGTCGTCGTATAGGTTGACGTAACTACCACCACAATTTCCTCGGCTAGTTCAGGGTTTGATGATATAGCTGGATTTTTCAGATTGATACTTCAGGGATGAAAGTAGTGTGATTTTAAATATAACAAAATCACATGGATAGAAATCTACAGAGTTTATTAATGTTTTGTTATTACCAGACACAGTGCACTTTTCTGATTACGATATGCTCTGAGAATATGCAGACTGAATACGAGACAGACGTGTTATAATGTATGTTTCTCTTCCGCAAACTGTGCTTTTTGTCCTGTTGTAACTCGTATACTATTTTCCAATATGGATATTAATTCAAACTCGTAACTCCTATCATTCACCACAAATAATAATTTTATAATTTCTTCCACGAAATGTAAATCGCCACTTATCTTTATGTAATGTTAAAATGCTGCTTCTCTATACGGAGTACGAATCACAATTTCTGCTAATGGAGTTTAAAACACAACTTCTCTCTCGACTGAATCCAACGCATAACTACCAAATTTTGAGATTAAAAAAGTCACTTGTTACAACAGGACTGTTAATAACACTATACATTACAATGGATTATATTTTCAACATACGTAAATTAAGCGAATGAAATTCGTTCATTTCTATTTAGTCGCAATAAAGCTGTCTGTCTCGTGTTTCATTCTTGGTACACATTATTAATGTTGTTATGCTTGCTATTGGTTGATTCACTTAGTATTACAGTTTTCTTATCTGTAGTTTAATATTTTCGTATTCTTGGTTATGTATGTGTCCCTTTGAACCGTTACATTTTTATATTATAAATATTGTCATAAAGGCCAACAAACAAACATTAAGTCATACATTGTAATAGCCCTTATCTGATACACAAAATCTATACAAATTACCTTACTACATTTTTTACGGTTTAAAACATATTACCAACGAATATTTGTTATTTTAATTGAAAATTAAAGCCCTTACCTAACATAAAAACATGTACAAGTGAACTTATTAAATTTATATGATTAAAATATATTATCAATGAAGGTTATGAGCTTTAAATAGAACATTATATTCTTTATCTTACGTAATAACATAAGCAATGGATTATTTAAATTAACACAACTAAATAGCTATTACCATTAAATATTTGTGTTTTTATATTGAGCATTATATCCTTTACGTAACATAAAACATGTGAAAATGAACTTATTTCATTAATATAATTAAAAACATATTATCAATGAATGTTTGGGGCTTTAAATCGAATATTACGGCCTTCATCTTACGTAATAACATACTTAAATGAATTTCTTAATTTAACGTAGCTAAATAACTATTACCATTCATTTTTGTGACTGTATAATGAGCATTATAGTCTTTACATAATATACAAACATATGAAAATGAATTTATTAAAATAATATAACTAAACAACTGCTATCAATGACTGTTTAGGGCCTTAAATCGGATATTTTTCGTTTCAAGATTACGGGAACATGCACTTTTTCATGAAAATGAGATAAAGTTTCACGGCGCTCTTCCGAGCTTCCCCCCCCCCTCCCAGTTCACTATGTTCGTTTGAGCAAATGAAGAGTAGTTGCTTTTTCCTCAGTAATTCCTTACTAGTTTACAATACAATTATTTAAATTTTTCATCACATAGCCAAGATGTTATTAGAATATTTCACTTTGCTTTAGGCGTTTTTCTTTAACTGGAAAATACATGCTTCCAACCTCAAGAATATTCCATAAACTAATTCACTGGCACTAATGATACTAATGCACCACAAGCTATCTTTCTGTATTCCATTTATCAGCTTCTAGGAAAGAAAAGAAATGCAAGATGGCCGTCTCATGCTGGCAGGTCATGAATAATTTTAGTGAACATGGAAGCAGAAACAAAATCCATAAACATCTAAATGTATAATGATACATATATGCTCAGAAAGCGAAATTATGCTGAGTTTGGCCTGAATAGTTAAAAGAAATTACCAATTATACATAAATATGCTTCTTTGTGTAATATTTTTTCGTAAATATTTCTTTATTTAGAGAGAATAATCTAATTACCCCTCCAAATGCAAGATCGTAAAAACTTAGTTTTAATAATCATTAAAGTTTGTAGAAATCCCAGGTTAAATTCGATTCGCCTCTTCCAAAGGCTGTCTGACAGTTTATTTATGTTTGAAAACGCTATTACCAAAGCACGCGCCCAAACTGGCAAAAATCATTCTACTGATGGGTAATGGGCATTTTATATTATATATATTCGAGTTTTTCATTTCTTTTAGACCATTACACTCAAATTTGTTCATGGGGAATGACTGCTTTCAAATTACATAAAAGTATTTGTAAAATTAATATATTACTATTAATTTTACACTGACAGCTGCTGAGTTTTCAGATTAATGTAACGAATGAAAGTCTTTGCTCTAAAAAAGGTAACAAAAATACCAAACGACTAAGGAAATAGCAATATCTCTTTAAATCAGATACAAATAAAAGGGATTTGTAAACATAAATAAAAGTCATTAGAAATGGCACAGAAAGTTTCGAATGAATTTTTGAAAAATGATTTAAAACAGTAATTAGCTATTGAGTTATATTCAGTATAGACGTTTCCATGCTCTAGCGTTTATTTTATTAATTCCCACAAGTTTAATATATATAATAGTAAAATAATTTAATTTTTTTACAAATACATTAAGTATAAAGATACAACTTAAGAAGACTTTTTCCCATTTACATTTAAGTCCTTTTTTCCGTTTAATGTCATATTATAACATTGTAATGCCCTTAAAATTTGAAAGAGAGTTTGAAGTAGCAGGGACGCAGAAAGGATCTACGGTTGAGAGAGAGGTTTTGGCATAAAGGTAGCAGGTTTGAAATGGGGAATGCAGGTAGGAATGCACTTCTTCGTCACACTTAAATGTCCTTCCTCAAGGTCCTTCTTGAGTTTTGAGAAGAGGAAATAGTCACTGGAAGCTAGATCTGGACTGTAGGGTGGATGATCGATCTCCTTGAAGTCACATTTCTTCACAGCTTCCTTTGCAACAAGAGCTGTGTACATAGGTACTTTGTCGTGGAGAAGGCGCACACCACCACTCAACTTTCCTAGCCTTTTCTCTTTGATGTAAGCACGTAGCCTGTTCTGTTCAGTAGGCCAGCATAGTACTCCCCATTTACTGTGGTGTTCCTCTCCTTGAAGTCAATGAAGAGTATTCTTTCACAGTCCAAAAGATTGTGATCATGATCTTGTTGGTCTTCTGAGTAACCTCGACTGTTAGAGGCGGTGCTTCGCCAGGTTTACGCTATTCCATTGATTCTCTTTTGGATAAGAGATCATAGTAGAGGACCATAGTTTCATATCCCGTTACAATGGTTTGCAGAACTCCTCTCTCGTTACCACGGTAGAGTTCCAAAAATGTCTGCCAACAGATGACTCGTTGCTACTTTTGGACTGAGGAAAGAAGTCTAGGCACCCAGCTTGCACTAACCTTATTCATGTTTAAATGTTCATGAATAATTCGAAGCACTGTTGTTTTAGAAAGGCCCAACCTTGTTGGTATTTCTGTAACTTTGAGCCGCCGGTCTTCCATAATTTCTCCTTCCACAAGAGCGAAGTTTTCAGGAGTGAGCACCTCCAAGGGCCGACCTGCAGGCTCTTTGTCTTTAATGCTTTCGCGACCCATTGGAAAAAGTTTGGTCCATTCTTTTACGGTAGAATATGAGGGAGGTGTTTCCCTATATACAGCGTCCAATCGCTGTTTAATTTCATTTTGAGTAAGTGTTTCTTTTATGAAGAACTTAATAACAGCTCGAAACTTCACTTTGAACATGTCACAATCTTCTACACACAGCCTTCTTTATGCAACTATAACTGAACAACTGAACACAGCGGAGCGAAAATTACAGCTGCAATTATTTTCTTAACAGATAAATTTAGTGAAGGCGATAATCGGCGAGATCGGAAAACTTATGGACTTACTCTCATATGTATATATAAAAACAAGGAAGTATAGATACTTTCAGAGAACTATTACTAAAATCGTTCTAAAAACATAGCAGATTATAGCCACTATATCTAGAACCATAGCTAACACATGCGACAACCTAGAATAAACTGCACTAGTCGGCATGTCTTCATTCCTGAGTAGCAGTTTATAGCAAATTGTTTTAAAATTGTACTTATATAAAATTAACAAGCAACAGTAAGCTCTAATTTGTGAAGAATATATATACATATTCGTGCCGTAGAAGAGCTAATGCAGTTCCAAATATAGCGAATAATAATCTGTGACTTTTTCTTAGCATTTTGTCCTTTTCTGCTTTTCTAGTTATTGTTATTTAGTTTTATATTAGTTTTAGTGTTGTGTGTGTGTGTTTCTTTGCACAGTGTTTTAACACCTGTTTTAACTATTGAGGCATCACAGGCGGTGGACACTGATGATACATGGAATTAAATGATATATTGAGAAAATATTTATTTTTAAAGGCAGGGAGCGTTCCGGTCATACGTTAGGTCATTTATGAGGAATGAGGAAAACCTGGAAAAATCTCAGTCAGAGAGAACTGTCCTGTAGGGAATCGAACACCCCAGACCTTCCGCTTACGAGGCTGTGGCTTAATGACCTTGGCCACCCGTGGCGACATGTGTATGTGTGTGTGCCTATTTGTCCGTTTGTAATGCATAATTTTAGTACTGTAATTATTTTTTCTTCGGGTAATTAAAAATGAGAAAAGTATTAAAATAACTTTCCTGGTGCAGGCATGCCAATCTTGGTCCACATTGTTGAAATTTGTAATGTATTTACTATGAAAGTCATTATGAATAAATATAAAATATTAGGTTAAGAAAAAAATGGTTATTCCTGGGTAAAACTATAGAATAAATAAAACGTTCAAAACTTTTCTGTAGCTAATGGCTTCCTGTTTCGTTGTTAGGATTACGACATCAGCCGCTGACCAGCTAGCGCTATTTGGTTTCAGCGCGGAAGATCCTTGGCTTAGCTCTTCTGGAAGTAAAATACATAATAAATGTCATCATCCCAGTTGCCTCCCAATTTCCTGCAGTCACCAAGAAAGCTCATTAGTTTTGCGGTTGGTTAATTATTAACAAGTAATCACTGGCGTTCCTCTAACTAAGATACAATGTTTGTTTGACGGGACCATATATCTTCATGTACTCAGGAGCGGAAAATAGCCCTTAAACACTGCGCAATAACTCACCTCACCCTCTGCAGTGCGATAGAGGTGGCGCTAAAGATTGATAAATTTCCTCTTGGCATCGTCCCTTCCTCATACATTTATCACAGAGCATGGAGCATTGTCCCTGGCTGTCAATAAATGCACTCTCTCTGACTTAATTATCTTAGTGCCAGAGCGAAGAGCAGGTTACCCTTCCTAATGACATTGTACATTAAGCTGAACCCTACCTTGCTGGTGCTTGTGTGATGCCTTTCTGCACTGTTATTTATTATTCGCAGCAAAACATTTCTTTTGCTAAAAACTACACAGAACTTTTTCGTACTATAAGCCCAGAATCACAGATAAAGTATGTGAAAAATTATTATTATTATTTTACATAAGCGCTTATTTACACTTTTCTAAAATAGCGTGTTTTAGATTTAATAGTGATGCTTTGTTAAGAGACAACAAATGAATATACAAAAGATGCCAAAAATGTATTCACGCTCCAAGTAAAGAAAAAAACTGTGTTAACTTAACAAAACTGAATTCACTTAAACAGAAAATGATGAGCACTAATCATCTTAGATTTTTACAGTTACAACAGTTGCTCAAAATACTCATCATCGGCGTCGATACACTTCTGAGTACGTTGAACTACTGATTGAGTAACGTTTGCGAAAGTGTCCTCAGCACATGCCGTTTCAATTTCTTCCCGAAGTGCTGCTAGGGTTTTCTACGGTATGCAACATCCTTAAGAGTTCCCCATAGATAGAAGTCCAACGGCGGTTCTGTTCTGTACACACGTCTCCATTGTCTTTCAACTTCAACAACATTCTCGGTTTTCCATTACCACTTCAAAATTACTTTCCGCTGTTCAAACGATAATCTTGGCTTCATTTTGTTGTAGCAACGCTAGTATAACGTAATGTGAGTCACATCTGTTTACATAACAGCATATGATAATCCTGGGCTTCATTTGTTCATTGTTGATTTACCTGTCACGTAACAACGCTATCATAATGCATGTGAGTCACATCTGTTTACAGAACATCATACTACACATTACTGTTGTTTTTCTGTCCATCTTTGAACTATATTAAATAGATATCCACTGTGATAGTGTGTATACATTTTTTGTCACCTTCGGTATATCGTATTTAAGCTCTTCCAGGATATATCGGATTGTCTTGTACACGGTCTTTTTTTTTAATTAATCCCAGAGGTAAAAGTCGCAGGGAGTTAGGTCGTGGGGCCATAAATCTTAGGAGTAACTCTGTAATTCTGAAACACTTTTCCACTTTTCCTCATTTAAATTTTCACTGTATTAACAATTCAGCAACTCCATGTATCTGTTTGTTGTGGAAGAGGTCCACGTTCAAAGTGACTTTTGAGGGAATTTTCCAAACGATGACCGATGTCATCTAATGTTTCTTCGGTGAGAACCCTATGTTCTGTTAAGTTTCTTGGACTGAACACTGAAAATTATTGTAAAGCTTATGGATTATATTTCAAATTGGAATTTTTATGCCAGGAAATCTTTCTTTTAATCGTCTTAGAAATGTATTAGTTCACTGAGTTAGCACATATATGAATATTAAATTAATATAGGTTGCGGAGTAGAGTCAAAAGTGGGAAACACTTGTGTACACGCTCGGAGGAAAAACGCCGTAAGTTGATTCACAGTTCATTGGATTGCCATATACCGAGAGTGCCGAAAAATGTATACACATTTTCACAGTAGATATCTATTTAATATATTTCAAAGTTGAACCGAAAAAAAACAGTAATGTGTAGTATGATGTTCTGTAAACAGATGTGACTCATTATGATAGCGTTGCTACGTGACAGGTAAATCAACAATGAACAAATGAAGTCAAGATTTTTGTATGATGTTTTGTAAACAGATGTGACTTACATTACGTTATGATAGCGCTACTACAACAAAATGGAGCCAAGATTATCTTTTGAACAGCGGAAAGTAATTTTGAAGTGGTATTGGAAAACCGAGATTGTTGTTGAAGTTCAAAGACGTGTGTACAGAACAGAACCCCGTTGAACTTCTACCTATGGAGAACTCTTAAGGATGTTGTATACCGTAGAAAACCAGCTACACTGACAGCACTTCGGGAAGAAATTGAAACGGCATGTGCTGCAATCGCTGAGGACACTTTCGCAAACGTTACTCAATCAGTAGTTCAACGTACTCAGAAGTGTATCGACGCCGATAGTGGGCATTTTGAGCAACTGTTGTTAACTGTAAAAGTCTAAGATGATTAGTGCTCATCATTTTCTGTTTGTGTGAATTCAGTTTTGTTATGTTAACACAGTTTTTTCTTTGCTTGAAGTGTGTAGACATTTTTGGCCCCTTCTGTATATCGGCCGGGAAACAGCCTCTGTATATCGGCCGGGAAATAGCTAATATCAATGAATGTGAAGTACAATGAATGATAGCTTTTTTTTAAAGAGGTATCAAAAATGTATGGACAACGATGATGACAATATTCAATACCTGCTTTCATAAAACTGATAGGCAACGTTGAACCAAATTTTTATCTCAGATATATGACGACCTCCTTTGAATATGAATTTTTAGCACAGCTTTACCAAGTTTAGTATCTGGTGGAATACAGATGTAATGTAATGATTTATGAAGATAAATGTTGGGTGATATTTTTATGTTTCATTGTTAAGGAAACAGTTTTTATTGTTGTGTCAGTGCCACTCTACGACACCCGCAGACTGCAACGAGTGCCGTTCTCACCGATAGGCAAAACACCTTAAACTTGTTCATAGTTATTTGGGTATTTATTGTTAATCCGTGTTTGTTTGCAAACGAGATGTTATCTATGCCGCGGTTCAGAGGATTTTGGCTTCTCATTTGGGCATTTTGACTGTCTTCTCAAAGACATAGGTCAATTGTGTAAAATAAACTCATTGAAGTGCTCTCCTGCTGGAATTAAATAAAAAATAGATCTTCCTGTCTATTCTTCCTTTGCTTTCGTTATCTTCTTCTTGAGATACAAACAGAGAACGCAGTTATTTCTTCCGTCTCCACTTTCCTACTAACTAGGTCTGTATGGTTTCAATCGCTATGGCATGACTCAAATATCTTCTTCTCAACTGACTTGGCTAGGGGTTGACTGTGAGAAGCTACTAGCTATTGCATACCCTGCAAGAGCGGAAGATAACTTTAGATCTGACAGTCTTTAGGGCCTATATGCGCCATCTTTTCATAAACATTTATCTCATTAAAGTTCAAGCATGGACGTAAATAATTATACAGGCATAAATTATTTCTAAGATGTATGGAAACATCTGAAACTCTCAAATGGTACTTTTGACTATTTTTGTGATTTTTAAACCGTTAAAAATGTATAAATTTGCTTGTATAGACACTATATCAGTGTTTTATATCGACATCTCCAGCAAATATAAACATGACCATTATATAGTTGTGATAATTTACTGATCGTGTCATTTGATTTGCATATGTTTCTGTTACTGTAAAATAATTGGAATACCAACAAGAAATTTATTTTACGATTAAAATAAAACAGGTGATCTTTGGCCACTTTGGAGATGGAGTGCATATGCGGAAATTCAAGTTATTTGTTTAATATGATGAATGTCATGGGAAGTAAATAATGTAGAAGGGTATGTCCATAAATTTCCGGTCTCGCGGATAAGGTTTATCGCCTTCACAAAACCCTTATCTGGTGTCATACCTTATCTGTTAAGTAAATAATTGCAGCTGCAACTCCCGTTCTGCTGTGTTCAGTTGTTCAGATATAGTTGCATAAAGAAGACTATGTGTAGAAGATTGTGACATGTTCAAAATGGAGTTTCCAGCTGTTATTAAGTTCTTCACAAAAGAAGGACTTACTCCAAATGAAATTAAACAGCGATTGGACGGTGTATATGGGGAAGCACCCCCTTCATATTCTACCGTAAAAGAATGGGCAAAACTTTTTCGAATGGGTCGAGAAAGCATTGAAGACGAAGAGCGTGCAGGTGCCCTTGGAGGTGCTCACTTCTAAAAATATCGCTCTTGTGGAAGGAGAAATTATGGAAGACCGGCGGCTCATAGTTACAGAAATAACAGCAAGGTTGAGCCTTTCTAAAACAACAGTCCTTCGAATTATTCATGAACATTTAAACATGAATAAGGTTAGTGCAAGATGGGTGTCTAGACTTCTTTCCTCGGTCCAAAAGCAGCAACGAATCATCTGTTGTCAGGCATTTTTGAAGCTCTGCGGTGACAACGAGGGAAATTCTGCAAACCATTGTTACAGGAAATGAAACTATGGTCCTCTACTATGATACCTTGTACAAAAGAGAAGAGATGGAGTGGCGTAAACCTGGCGAAGCACCGCCTCTAAAGGCCAAGGTCACTCAGTCAACCAGGAAGATCATGGCCACAATCTTTTGGCACTGTGGAGGAATACTCTTCATTAACTTCAAGGAGAGGAACACCACAGTAAATGGGGAGTACTATGCTGGCCTACTGCACAGACTACGTGCTTCCATCAAAGAGAAAAGGTAAGGAAAGCTGAGTGGTGGTGTGTGCCTTCTTCACGACAACGCGCCTGTGCACACAGCTCTTGTTGCAAAGGAAGCTGTGAAGAAATGTGGCTTCAAGGAGAACGACCATCCACCCTACATCCCAGACCTAGCTACCAGTGACTATTTCCTCTTCTAAAAACTCAAGAAGGACTTTCGAGGAAGGAAATTTAAGTGTGACGAAGTGATGGTTGCTGTTTATGCCCATTTAGTAGACAAGACTTCTAAGTATTTTGGGGGAGGGATTGAAATTTTAATTCGAAAATGTGAGAAGTGTAGTGCAATAAAGGGTAGCTATATTGAAAAATGAAATATAATATTTCACTTTATCATATCTAGAAAATGGTTAGGCCGGAAACTTATGGATCTACCCTCGTAATTAAAATAAAAATAAACTTATCATTTATTATTGAATGTGATGTTTTGTTCCTTCTTTGAAAACTTTGGTTTTGTACCATACGGAGGAGTTTCTCATTTCGATATGAGAAAGCACAAGAAAATCAATATACCCTACAAAACAGTAAACTGAATACATGACCTAAGCACAGACCGAAGATTCAGATGGAGTGCGAAGTGGTAGCGTTTGAAACTACCAGTTAATTTACTCCACCATTAATTCATTTAATTTAATTCCAATAAAATCCAGACTAACGCCTACAGATTTCATGTCCAATCTATAAACGTAGCGAGAAAACCATTGCAGTTTAAGCGACAAAATAAAATACAAAAATTGAGAATAGAGAGAAAAATGCACACCATTAAAATATTTATGAAAGGCATAAAATCTTAAGTAAGCGTTCCTTAAAATTATAGTACAAAAATGGGAGATAGCTGGTTGCTACAATATTGCTGTTAGTATACAAGTAACCAACTTTGGCAATAAATAAAGATTACACGCGAAATGTACATAACATTTTTAAAAACCTAATAAAAGATAAGTTCAGAACAGGCCACGCACCACATAAATTTAATGTGTTTTTAGAAACAATTGACGAGGAAAGGTTAAAGATATACTGGAGAAAACATTTCAAACAAGGAACAACTGAAGTAATGAATGTGAAATATGATTGATAACGGCCTATTAGATACGTTAGGGAAACATTAGAAATCCCTAAATGTGACAGCCGTGCAAAATCTGAATTGAACCTTGAAGAAGTACTTTTTTAACTTAAGCTTTTTAAGGTAAGTTGATAAACGTAAACGAGGCAAATAAGCCCCAAAAAATGTCACAGGAAAGTAGAATCCGTTACAATGCCGAAATGCACGTTCAGTTCCGTTGAGCGCTGCAATACTCCAGCTGACTGGCGCAATCGAATCCCCACAGTACGTGCTTTCCTGCTGGACGGTTTTATAAGACAGAACAACAACCTCAGCATCTTTTTTTTTTTTTTTTTTTTTTTTATTTTCATGGCTTCCTCCGTTTCTTTATTCTGGCAATGACAGCTCTGCAATATTTATCCACAGTCGGATGCCAGAGTAAAAACGTGGAAAATAAAAAAAAGTAAATTACAAATTCCCCCAAGCGAGCTAGGTAGATGCTGATTTCATGTTTGTTTTATGGTTTTTTGAAGAACAGAGGTTAACATTATAAATCTTACCCATATAGTGTAAGGCACTGGAGGTCCTTAACTATTATTTCGATGATTCTGTCGCTAGAAATGAAACACTTTTGTCTGAAAAAATATTTAGACATTTGCATGCAAACTGATATACAAACATCTTCAACAATGCAAAACTCTGCGATATAATGTAATCAGCTTTGATCATTTTTGCATCTTGCAGTTGTGATTGGACTGTCGCGTGATTAACAATGCACATAAATTTACAGCATATGTTTCTGGTTCCTAAATAATGATAATCAGGTTCATTTAAAGCATACTAGCGTAACTTGGGGCCTAATTTGAAAGACCTGTACCATCAAAGCGTTGCTTCCAGAAATTTATTAGAAAAAATATCATCACGCATGCGCTGCGTAAACTAAGCGAATTCCTCACCTATTATAGTAACTTTAAAAGAGAATATAAAGTTCGAATTACGCCCTTATTAATTAATGAAATGAAATAATACCACATAGCATTACTGTGTGTTATTAGGGGACGAAAATTAGAATTCTTGTAATCTATAGGTATCACAAAAGAGAAAACACATTTTTAGAGTTGCCATTATTATTGGAATTAAATCACTAAAATTAATGGTACCCTATTAATTAAACGAAATATATGACCACGATAGTCGAAGCTATTACTGCATAGATAGTTTTAAAAAAATTTAAATGTAACCATGTTTATGAACTTACCCCTTGATATTTTAACATTCACTTAAAATAGAGAAAAATAACAGAACGTTTCGAGTTACATTCTGTATTTTAGAAGATGATGTTCATATGTTTCAATAAAACAAAAACATGTCACTATTTAAAAACAATTACAAAGTACAAAGCAAATAAAACAATTGAATGTTACGATTTTCATTGACTTTGAAATGTAATTTAAATGTTATTGTAATATAAACATGTAATACATGTTTTCTGAAGGTTATTACAGAGCGCTCTTATATACTAATATCATTCTCAAACAAATATTAGATTAATAATTCACATTTACTATTTTCACGACGATACTTTTGTTAAATATAAAACATATGCATTGCTATAAATACAGTTATAAGCTGAATTAATTTGTCCTTTTATTTTAAAACAATAAAGAAATAATTAAATGCAAGAACAAAGTTTTCAAGTATACCCCTAATTTTAACTTAGGCCTGGAACGTTTTCTTCCTAAAAATCCTTTCTCAATATATAATTTCATTTCATGTATCATCAGTGTCCATCGCCTGTGGTGCCTCAGTAGTAAAAACGGGCGTTTAACACTATTAAAAAAAAAAAAAAAACTTACATACACACGCACACCCATATATATGTGTGTGTGTACATATATATGTATATATATACACATATGCCTACATACATACAAATCCGCATGCATACATACAAATATACAAACACTGTTTAGGTATTTATTAATACTTTTATATACAAATACATATACATGAATGGAACCCATACTCTTGACCCCTACTTCCGTTTACTCACACCCCTCTCCAACTCCCCCCTCTTCTCTATAGCCATTAACCTTCTTTGTCGTGTCTTCTCTAGAAATATTCCCAAATTGTGTATCTCGCATACACCAACACTTCCCGACAAATGTTCAAACTTCTATTGGAATTCATAAATTGCGGTGATAAGTGATCATTTCTTAAAATCTCAGTTGCCCTGCATTCTGCCAAAATATGCCTCAAGATGTCGTTTTCTCCGCACAATGGACAAACTCTTTCCCCGAGAGCGTTAATTGTTTTGTTTCCTTTCCACGCCCCTAATCTGAACCATGCGAGACCACTTCTTTCTGAATAATGTCCCCTCCCTCACACCGGATGTATTCGAGCCTGCAGGTTAAACGATACTTTTTCTGCACATTGAGACTCAATATTTTGACTATCTATATCTCGCAAAAGTCTGTTAACTGTTTTCCAACTATTTCGTGTAATGTCCTCTCCCCTTAACCAAATATGCCCCAATTCAATTTTGTCTAAGCCTTTCCTTATTTTTGATGCCCATCCCGTATCCCAGCGTAGACAAACTGCTCGAAGAAGAGCTTGATTCTCCGTATTATCCTTAACCGGTATTTAGTTGTTCTTATTTTTAAATTCACACTTTCATTAGAAATACCAAACTCTTTAAGAATCCCACAATTTGCTGTACTCCTCCCTACTTGTAGCAACGGTTTTAGAAACTGTATTTGTACCTGATTAAGTTCCTCGGTATTTTTCCACCCCGAATTTCGGCCCCATACGCCATAGTTAACCTCACAACCGCCAACTGCATTGTTCTGGGTGGAGTTTCCGGTATTTTTACTAAGATCTTGAATGCCTCTATATTTTTAATTAAGCACATGCGTTTTGTGTTACCCATGTGTCTTGCCCAGTTCCCGTTCATAGCTAAGGTGACTCCAAGTATGTGAATTTCTTAACATTTTCCAGTGCCTGACCTGCATACTCCCACCTCTCTTTCCTGCTGTACACCCCACTGTTCTTGAACGTCATTGTTCTGGTCTTCTCCTCATCAGCTATCATTCCCCATTCCTGGCAATACACCTCTAAGCAGTCTAGTTTGCACTTTGCACTTTGCACTTTGCAAACCGCCAATCCGAAATAGTAGTTGCAAATGCTACCATTAGAGCAGGGAGACAGCCTTATATAAAATTATATTCAAGATAAAAAGCAATTAAAACTAAACATACATGCTTTTGCCACCATCTATATAAATTTATACTAACTTTGGGAAAAACAATGCTATTGTTTTTAATATTTAATAGTTCATACATCTTAAAATCAGCAGAGAATGAAAATGTTCCTCGACACACTTTTTAGAATTGTAATAAACGTTCTTCAAAGTCGTCAAGCAATTTTTTTTATTTGGTTTATTTATGGATGCTCTTTAACATTTCAGGTCATCAGCGTTCCATTCAATTCAGGGCATAAAACGGCCGACAAATTTTGCTCAGAGGCCTCTTTTTTCAGGCTTGAGGTTCTTTATCGTGCCATAAATGTACGACACGGGACCCACGGCTTTGTTTCTCAAGTCATACTTAGGATTTTTACGCCCGAAATAAATCCATCGATCCTGGCCGGATTTGAACCCGCGATCTTGGGTTTAGGAGGCAAGTATGGTTACCACTACACCACCAGGTCCGACTTCAAGTAAATAGGAATAGAAGTGCAAATAGTACGTGAGTTCATTCTAAAGGGCTCAAGTAGCCCCATATCTATATGTACATGTCCAAGGAATATGATATAATTAGAACTCTTTTTCAAAACATACAGCAATTAATTGGTAATCACACGCAGATATTGAGTTCAGAATAGAGGGGGGGGGGCTTCTGTTACCATCCAAACGCTCGATGTATAGCTCAGTTGATGTTCACGTTGCAAAGCTACTAAAGAGATTGGAAAATTTACATTTTCACGCGTTAATGCGTCACATCAAATGTGGGAAATGTGTATAATGGCCGATAACGTCAGCCCCACTGATTAAGTCGACATGATGTTTTCTGCCAGATACTTGTAATATGTCGTGTATTTGTGTTTGGCTGTCCGTAACTCTCGCGGGGTATTAACCAACGCGTTAATGCGGAAGCTAATCACTGATATATGAGTTAACACGTCATGTAATGGTGCGAGCTCATAGCTAATTGACCAACTACCCAGAAAGATATGAGGACAGCTGATACTGTAGCATGTTGTTTACATTTTGCTATAGCCGCAAGTATTACAGCTTGGCGAAATTTATTTTTCTAACCCTTTTTTTATTTGCCCTGTTCATGAGGTAATTCTTCTATATAGATAAAAAATCTTTTAATATTAAAAAAATTGTAGAAGATAACGTTTGAGCAAAAGTGTTCATTTCTTGGTTTGAAAACTTTGATATTTTTATGTTCTTATTGGAACACAAATACGGAGGGTGGCAAATGTATACACTCTTTCACAGTAGATATCTGTGTAATATATTTCAAAGTTGGACAACAGTAATGTGTAGTATGATGTTCTGTAAACAGATGTGACTCACATACATTATGATATGCGTTGCTGCGTGACAGGTAAATCAACAATGAACAAATGAAGCCAAGATTATCATATGCTGTTATGTAAACAGATGTGATTCACATTATGTTATGCTAGCGTTGGTACAACAAAATGAAGCCAAGATTATCGTTTGAATAGCGAAAAGCAATTTTGAAGTGGTATTGGAAAAGCGAGATTGTTATTGAAGTTCAAAGGCAATGGAGACGTGTGTACAGAACAGAACCGCCGTTGGACTTCTACCTATAGGGAACTCTTAAGGATGTTGTATACCGTAGAAAACCCTGGCAGCACTTCGGGAAAAAATTGAAACGGCATGTGCTGCAATCGCTGAGGACACTTTCGCAAACGTTGTTCAATCAGTAGTTCAACGTACTTAGAAGTGTATCGACGCCGATGAGCAACTGTTGTAACTGTAAAAGTCTAAGATGACTAGTGCTCATCATTTTCTGTTTGTATGAATTTAGTTGTGTTATGTTAACACAGTTTTTTCTTTGTTAGAAATGTGTATACATTTTTGACACCCTCTGTATTTGTCTATTTCATAAATTTTACCTGAAATATGTCACAGCCTACTTTTGAGCACTCGCGTATCTTTCTCTACTACAGTGAACTAGTAGAAGGAAGCCATACTTAGGATTTTTACGCTCGAAAAAAATCCATCGATCCTGACCGGGTTTGAACCCACGATTTTGGATTTAGGAGGCAAGTATGGTAACCACTACACCACCAGGACCGAGTGTACATTCCGATGAATATTTGCTAGAGGGTGCACCCTAGTCTATAGCCGACCAATCCATAGGTGCTGGTCTGTCCTGATTTGGTTGACCTACGAAGTGGCGAATTTGCCACTTTATTGGTGCAGCGTCGAAGATGCAGCGAAACAGTTGCCGAATAGGATGTAATAGTAATTTTTATTTCACTCATATATATATATATATATATATAAATGAAAAATAATGTAACACAATTGACAATGTAACTAAAATAACAATAACAAGGAAACTCGATATATCGTTGAAATATAATTTCTTATTTTATTTAATAGTTTACGAAATCGGACTATTAAAAGGGTGGGTTTGCCTAAAACTCAAAATTTAAAAATCGATCTAGCAGCAACAACATTTATTTTTTAACAACTAAACTGGGCATATATTATTTAAATCAAATAAGAAAATTTTCTGAAAATCAGTGAAATGAGATTAGGAGTGGGGGGTTAAAGCGAAATTTAAAAACCTCTCTAGCGCCACATTTTAAATTTTCTTTAAAGAAAATTCGGTATATGCTATGGAAATAAAATAAGAAAATATTTGCTGAAACTAAGTGAAATTGGAGTATTAAGTGGGGAGTTACCTGAAATTCAAAGTTTAAAATTTGCTCTAGTAGCATTATTATTTGTTTTATTGCAATGAAATTCCATGTGTATATTTAAATAAAATAAGAAATATAGTTTCTGAAAATCAGGGAACCCGGGCCATAAGGAGTAGGGGTTTATCTGGAGTGGCGTAAACCTGACGAAGCACCGCCTCTAAAGGCTAAGGCTAAGATCACTCAGTCAACCAAGAAGATCATGGCCACAATCTTTAGGTACTGTAAAGGAATACTCTTCATTGACTTCAAGGAGAGGAACACCACAATAAATGGGGAGTACTATGCTGGTCAACTGCACAGACTACGTGCTTTCATCAAAAAGAAAAGGCGAGGAAAGCTGAGTGGTGGTGTGCGCCTTCTTCACGACAACGCCCCTATGCACACAACTCTTGTTACAAAGGAAGCTGTGAAGAAATGTGGCTTCAAGGAGATAGACCATACACCCTATAGCCCATATCTAATTCCCAGTAACTTTTTGCTCTTCTCAAAACTCAAGAAGGACCTTCAAGGAAGGAAATTTAAATGTGGCGAAGAAGTGATGGATGCTGTTTATGCCCATTTTGCAGATAAAACTTCTGACTATTTTGGAGGGGGATTGAAATGTTAATTCAAAGATTTGAGAAGTACATGGCAATAAATGGTAGCTATATTGAAAAGTAAAATATAGTTTTTTGTCTTTATCATACCAAGAAAATGGTTAGGCCATTTTGAAAACTTCTTCTGTATCGAGGAAGACCTCTGTATCTCTTTCTTAATATTTCATTGAAAATTTAGTGTTTTGACATCAGCTAGTGAGCAGTTGATTCATAGTAACTAACCATACTGGCTCAGATTTAACGGCTTCTCTTTTAATGAAACTTTTCTGGTAGGCGTAAACGAAAATAATAATTATACGGAAAAGGAATGCGTTTTTAACAGTATAAGTTTTGCATGTAATCCGAACTGTGCAAGTGATATATTTCTTAATTTGAGGTGGGTTAATGACTTATTTTCCATCTTGTAGCAAAGAAAACGAGATGATGCTCGCTTCATTTGTATTGGGTTTTGGGACGAGTTCTTTTTTTTTTTTTCAACAAAGGATGTTCTCTTTGAAAAAAATGTTCCTCTTTTGGTTTCTTCAGTTTAGGGTATGACAACTGACACTCCACGTAACAAAAAAGACGAGTTTTTTTTTTTTTTTTTTTTTTTTTTAAAGAAGAGGCGCGCTAACTTCAAACTAACACTAAGGAGGCGTTCGGTTTTCTCCGCTGCCGTTTGTGAAAGAAAGCGTGATAAATGCAAGGACGGCTGGCTATAATGATAAGCCAGTAGATTCATGTCAGGAGGTTAAATACACCAATGAAATAATGTTTTCATAAATGATATGAAGAGGCAGGGAATGTAGGTGAAGGACATTGATGAACTGGACCCGGGAACACTGAAGAGCCTTGAGGAACCGACGTCTGACTTTAGTAACCAATTGTTGTCAGTCAACCGCAGTCATGACAGCTGCTTGTTCTACGGGTACTGCATTTCCTCTCTCACCCAACTGCCTCAATTTCTATGGTGGTTAAAAAAAAAGATTAAATGTATGCTTTTGTGACGTCGCACAGTAACTTCCTATCCCCCCTCTGTTCTGCATATCATGTGAATTGTGATAAACGTCTGTTTTTATGGGAAGTGAGAGCAGTCGTTAAATAAATGCTGGCTGGCTACCCGACAAATTTTCCGCGCGCTTGATTTCCAATGATGTACGGTGTGTCTTTTCATTTTTGGTGTACAAAAACCAAATAATAATGACATTTCTGCTCTAAATCGCATTTCGTGCATCCAGGCCATCTTATTGAAAGTACATTTCGCGGCTAGGAGAAACAGTTGAAGCAAACTTTGCGTGTCTGGCTGAAATCAGTACATACATTCGTGGTAAGCACGAAATGTTAGACAAGAAAAAGGAAAACGATAAAAGGCTTTTGCGTGTTCCTGAGAAATCGTCGTATTGACATAGTAAGTTTACTCTAGGCTTCCTTTCCATTTGCTTCCTCTATCTTTCCACTCTTCCCATTTTCTAGACGCAAATCTTTTCCGTAAACATAAAGTTAATGTGTATACAACTGGGGAAGCCTTTTGTCCGTGGCTGTGGGAGTCAAATGTTTTCTTTCTGCTTGTTGCATCTCTTTAAAACCTTGTGTGTCTCTTTTTATACACAATGACTATGCTGAAACTAATTTTGCATATTTATATTTGTTTACTTCCAAATGTTGTTTGTTTTTATGCTTTTTATATGTTATGTTACAACTTTAATTAGTCAAAATGTATATTAACAAGGACTAGAATTGAATTCAACTGAGTTTTATTAACATTCACGTGGCATTTCAGGTTATTATCGCATATTTAAAGTTGGGGTAAGGTGTTTGCGCATGTGCAAGTCACATATCCAGTGCTTTTAAGGTGGTTACGAGGGAGACGAGTGTTTGAAGGTGAAGGACATACGCCGTACACTCCGAAGAGCCCCCTTAGTAACGGCTGGTAAAGTGATGTAAAATTAATTATCTAATGCGATTTATTATTTGACTTGAATTTATTTCCACTTAATAATACAACAAACTTCCACACCACTCTTTTACAAACGTCGGTCCTGGTGGTGTAGTAGTTACCATACTTGCCTCCTAAACCCAAAACGCGGGTTCGAACCGGCCAGGACCGATGGATTTTTTTCGGACGTAAAAATCCTAAGTATGGCTTCCTTCGGAAGGGAAGTAAAGCCGTGGGTCCCGTGTCGTACATTTACGGCACGATAAAGAACCTCAAGCCTGAAAGAGAGGCCTCTGAGAAAAATTTGTCGACCGTTTCACGCGCCCTGAGTTGAATGGGACGCTGATGACCTGAGATGTTAAAGAGCGTCAATAAATAAATCAATCAATCAATCCATATTTTACAATCGCTCAATCATACAAGAAAATACACCCATAGTCACTCTAGCAAATCTTCCCGAGTTGCTGTGTAACTAAGTAGCCCGAATTTGCTGTTACTCAACTATCAGGCAACTTACATGTACAAAATTAACTCAATCAAAACCCAACTTAAATTATGTTCCTGCCTAATATGGTTCCTCATTTCTTACTTATTTTCTTCAACCATTTTCTTTTAATCTTACCTAAATAATTCCCAAGATTTTCTGCCTTGTTTTCATATTCACCAACTTGTTTTCCCTTATCTTTATTGGCAAGTTATCCACTTCTTGCTCTCATTTTTTTAGTTTCTCTACATTCCACAATTGCATGCCAGTAAATGTCTTGCATTTCACACATCAGACATTCCTCTATATTTAAACCTCCATTAAATTCCTTTCAGATTCACTACCGCTGTCCTGTCCATGTCCTATAATTCTCTCTACCCCACATTTCCTTTAATTCCGCTATAAACCCTCAGTGACTTTTTACTACTAAAACTACCAAATATCTCATGTCTTTCCACATCAATTCTTTGTTTAATTTCTCTCCAAAAACCTCTTTTTTACTTTCTCTATCATGTCACACCATACCCAAGCAGATTTTTAGTCTCGTTGCTTCTACTAGCCCAAATATTTCTCCCCTCACTTTCTCTTGCGTCACTAGACAGTGTTACAAAATACAATTCTCTTCTAAATTCTTAATCCTAAACCAGCATTTCAGAGTTCTTGTTATTTTTCCTTCACTCCCTACTCTACCTAATTTGGCTTGTACAACCCCATTTTGGGAACTTTTTGGTAGGCCCATAATTTGTTTGCAGAAATTCCTGTGAATCAAGTGTACATTTAGCCATCCCTCGTCACTACCCCAAACATCATTTCAGTCTCTACTACTACAGTATATATTTTCTCCAAACACTTTATATAAATTTCTGGTACTTTATACCTACAAGCAGTAATATTTTTCAAAACTAGCAACTTTTTGCTAGAATCTTTATTTTTTGTTTCCTCCACCCTCCATTCGTGTTAAGCCTAATACCCAAATAATCAAATGTATTAACCACCTCAATTTCTGTCCCTTTCCAATACCATTTCTTATTCTTGCGTAACTTGTTTCCATTCTTAAATACCACGATTTTTGATTTTCGAATATTTATTCTTAGTCCCAACTTCTTACAGAATTTAGTGATTACTAAGATTGATTTCGCAGACCAATATCAGTAATTGACCCCACTACCAAATCGACCGCAAATAATAGTCCCAGGATTTATTAAAGTGGTTACTAGACACGTGAGGCACGTTATGAAAAAAAAACTGCATTAGAGCACTTAGGACTCCGTGGCGTCTCCCATACCATGCCCAGTCCTTATGTATTTCTTTATGGGACCTAAAAGAAAAATAAATAAACAAATTAAATACGGGACATACCCAATCGCACCAATATATACCTTCAGTGAAAACCAAAGCATGTCTCATTAATTAAATTTTGTACACCAGGAATATATTTTATCATAACTTAAATAGGTATAATTATTAGGTCAGAAAAACAGATTATAAAGAAATGGAAAACCGAAATTTAAAAAGCGTCCCCTGTATTTAATTTTCTCGTAATTGTTTCGAAATTAAAGGACATTAATTCACCTTTTAGACTGTATTTATAACGATACATATGTTTTATATTTAATAAAAGCATCGTCGTGAAGATAGTAAATGCGAAATATTAATCTAATATGTGTTTCAGAATTGTATTTGTATGTCCGAGTTCTGTGTATTAACCTTCAGAAAACGTTTGCCTTGCATGTTTTTACTACAATAACATTTATATGAAATTTCAAAGCCACTGAAAATCGATGAAACTTTCATTTGTTTATTGTTGACTGTTTATATTTATTAGAACATTGTAATCGTTTTAAGTTGCAACATGTTTTTGTTTTACTGACAATTACAACTTCTTCTCCTCCTCCTCCTCCTCCTCCTCCTCCTCCTCCTCCTTCTCCTTCTTCTTCTTCTTCTTCTTCTTAAATACACCATGTTTCTTTCTGTATTTCTCTCTATTTTAAAGAATGTAAAGATGATACCAAGTGTTCATAAACATGATTACATTTAAAATGTTTAAAAATACCCACACAATATAACTTGATTTGTTAGTGGTCATATATTTCATTTAATTAATATTATACCATTATTTGTTATAATAATAATAATAATAATAATAATAATAATAATAATAATAATAATAATAATAATAATAAATGTGATTTCACTATTGTTATACTTATAGATTGCGAGAATTCTATTTTGTTCACCTTAATTTTGAAAAAAAGAGTAATTTCATTACATACATTTATTTTCAACCAATTTTGAAGAGAAAAAAGAAATAAACCTAGTTAATGAATGTATTATAGTTCCGTTTCTGTTTTATTAGTTAGCTTTAGATTTTGTCATGCTAATTAAAACACAGCAGTGTCATAATTCATTAAATAATAAGACCATAATTTTGATTTTATATTCTTTTTTTAAGTTACTCTTCTTGTTGAGGAACTCGCAGCTCCTACGCGATGAACTTTTTAATCTTTATCACACCGTCAAATACAAAGAATTTGTTCCACGGTGTTAATAACCATAACGTTAAACTCATCCATAAATTTGATAAACACGCCTTGGCAAATGTAATTAGATTGACATTACTGTTTTCTGTATAAGTATATTTCAGATATTGGTTACTTGCAGTTTATTGTACAAACTTTCTCTACATATTGCTCTTTTCAGAAATAAAATCTCTATTTTTACATTTTAATTCTTGAAATTGCCAAGTAGGATGTAAAAATTCGCCAATAGCTGATGTGCTTAAGTTAATTCGATTCTATCTAGAATTTTGTTCAATTTCTCTACCCTGTTATACCAAAAAAGCAGTTTGACCTTAAATTTGTGCAATTGATTTTAAGTACCAAAATATAATCCTCCATCAACAGGGTGAAACTCAACAAACTACCTTCCCTCCCACCTGTTTTAACCTTGATCTTCAGCAACTTGGCGAGTTTGCTGAGCGTAAGGAAGGCTTAAATCATCAACTCGTGGCCAACTTCTTACCTTAACAGGAATTCTACTTGTGCCGACATTTCCACAAAACTTAGAAAGGGGGAACATTAACACACAAATAATAAAAAATAAATTGTTCTAATATCTGCTACCAAAATACTTGTTACGTATGACGTTTTTGTTATTCAGTAATCAAGATTTGATACCCTTCCGTTAATGTTGGTTCAGTTTTTAGGCTTGGAAGTTTATTTAGACGGAAAGAATACGACTACAGAAAGCATGTTTTGTAATATAAGAGAGAAGAATGGGTTATAATTCCAACATGATATAGTAAACGATAATAAATGTAAATATATAATACACGCAGAATAAATTGAATCTTATATCTATTTCAAAAAGTACAAGTTTTCGAAACATTAACGCAAATAAAACACAATACAATAGAATAAAACATTCGATTTTTTAAATGATTTATTTATGGACGCTCTTTAACAGCTCAGGTCATCAGCGTCCCATTCAACTCAGGGCGTGAAACGGCCGACAAATTTTGCTCAGAGGCCTCTCTTTCAGACTTGAGGTTCTTTTTCGTGCTGTAAATGTACGACACGGGACCCACGGCTTTACTTCCCTTCCGAAGGAAGCCATACTTAGGATTTTTACGCCCCGAAAAAAATCCATCGTTCCTGGCCGGGTTCGAACCCGCGATCTTGGGTTTAGGAGGCAAGTATAAAACATTCGATGCAACAAGCGTATAATACCATACTCTTCTTGAACAAGAGATAAAAAAAAAGTCTGAATACTGCCCAAAATGGCAGATAAATTTTATTTATTTATTAATTTTGATTGGTGTTTAACGCCCGTTTTTAGTACTGGGGCACCACAGACGGTGGACACTGAAGATACCTGAAGTAAAATGATATATTGGGGAAGGATTTTTAAGGATGGAAACGTTCCAGGCTAACTTTAAGGTACCTCCCGGTATTTGCCATTTATGAGGACTGAGGAAAACTGGAAAAGTCAGGGAGGACGGTCCTGGCGGGATTCGAACGCAGATCTCCTGCTCACGAGTCTGCGCCTTAAGGACCTCGAACACCTGTGGCGGTATTAAGACCATTACAAAAGGTAACTTTACTCCAATATAGCTACATACATTTTACTTCAGGGAAATAAAAATTTAAAATATTTAGCACCTGTAACAGGCTCCGGTCCTACAATTTTGGAAGAGAAAGCTGAAAAGATGTCCCGGAGATGAATCTCCGAGTGGAAGAGACCAGGTAAGGCCTGTCGAAACCGTTGTGCACAAGTATGGTAGAGCTTTCGATAGGCGAGGAACCGGCGAATCGTCCTCAGGTGGTCATATAATCAGAGTAAGGAAGGAAAGAGGAGAATGTAAGAAGGAAATGCATGCAAAAACGGTACAATGGAAAACGGGAAATTATCACGTAATTGATAAATTACTATTCCATTTACCGCCACGGTCTAGTAAGCGGTAGGTCTGGGTTTGGAATCCCGCCAGGACCGTTCACCCTGACTGAGGTTTTTTCTCGATTTTCCTCAATCCTCATAAATGGCACAGTATGATGCCTCAGTAGTAAAAACGGGCGTTAAACACTATAAAAAGCTATTCCATTTTGGTAATAAACATATAATCCGGTTTAATTGTATTCATTTAAAATGTCAAATTAAAATTCAGTTTTGCTAACTTTTAGTATATATCTGCGATAAAGTGTTTACCAAGTGTAATAAGTGTGACGCAATAAATTTATTGAGAAATCATAGTTTTCATCTAAAATTTTAGTTTTCGTAATTCAGAGGGAAAGGACATCGAAGATGAACGATATGCTGTAATCTGTTTCTGTGACATTTCAGAAAATATTGACTCCAAGCACGAACATTTATTTATATAATTTTATAATACTACACTGAAATTGATTGTAAATTAATGAACTGGGTTTATTTAATGCTGTACTATTACGAATTTGTTAGCATTGGAGCCAAGGCCTTCTGTTCGAGCAATACATCCTTAGAGTTGGCAAGTATATATAGGTGACTCAGAGCTAAATTGAAGATTCTTTAGAGAGTAAATTAAAATTTGTTAAAACATTATTGTAGAAAGCTTTCATTCGAGTAATGCGGTAATGAAAGTGGTAGAAATGGAATATGTATGTCAGATTTCTTTTCTCCAGAATATACCATTCAATAATTTGGAGAACTGTACTATCAGTTTGGAAAATAATTGTACGAATTGTATGGCGTCGATACACTTCTGAGTACGTTGAACTACTGATTGAGCAACGTTTGCGAAAGTGTCCTCAACGATTGCAGCACATGCCGTTTCAATTTCTTCCCGAAGTGCTGCCAGTGTAGCTGGTTTTCTACGGTATACAACATCCTTAAGAGTTCCCCATAGGTAGAAGTCCAACGGCGGTTTTGTTCTGTACATACGTCTCCATTGCCTTTGAACTTCAACAACATTCTCGGTTTTCCAATACCACTTCAAAATTGCTTTCCTCTGTTCAAACGATAATCTTGGCTACATTTTGTTGTAGCAACGCTATCATAATGTATGTGAGTCACATCTGTTTACAGAACATCATACGATAATCTTGACTTCATTTGTTCATTGTTGATTTACCTGTCACGTACCAACGCTATCATAATGTATGTGACATCTGTTTACAAAACATCATACTATACATTACTGTTGTTTTTCGGTCCAACTTTGAAATATATTAAATAGATATCTACTGTAAAGTATATATACATTTTTTTCACTCCCTTGGTATGTTTTCATACACCAAAATGATCTGGCCTACTTCAGAAATGAGCTTAGATTACATGCCATATTACCAAACTAACAACCAGAACTGTCTTTTAACAAAGTTGACTACACCGCTAGGGGCGAGAGAGAGAATTACCCGCTTTCTACTGATTCATGCACATCTGAGCATTTGCGCGTGCCCACACACATTCATGTCATCAGCGATATAGCACGACACGATGTTCTACCTCCTTTTTACTGAAGTTTAAACTTTCGTGGTGGAGACCAACATTTTTGACTACGAAAGATAGCTGAGATTTGTATGTTAAACTTAATCTGCAACGTTTTCACCTCACTTCATATCGCCACGGGTGGCCGAGGTCATTAAGGGGCAGACTCATGAGCTGAAGGTCTGGGGTTCGATTCCCACCAGTATCGTCCTCCCTACCAGGTTTACCTCAGTCCTCATAAATAGCAAATGCCGGGGAGGTACACTAAAGTTAGGCCTGGAACGATACCTTCTTTAAAAAATCCTTCCCTAATATATAATTTCATCTCATGTATCATCAGTCACCGCCTGTGGTGCCTCAGTAGTAAAAACGGGCGTTAAAGACCATTAAAAAAAAATGAAACCTCACTTCACTATGAATCTGAAAACATGGTAATAGTAGATGGCCGTGGACATCTAAGCTCCTTGCAGATATGCAACTTGACCTGTTTTGCTCTGAATTTTCGTCGCTGCAAGATACAACCATTTCATATCGCTGATTGATACCTGTGAATGCTATTTCAGCTTAGGTTCAGAGTATGAATATAAAAAATCACATATTTTCACAGAACGTAGATGAATAAAAAAGACAAAAAGTGACAAAAATTTACTCAAACATGGATTTTATTTTATACCTTTCCAGCTTGAATAGCTACACATTTAATTTACATATTATTCAAACCAAAGGATGTTAATTTAAATACTGAGGGGGAAGTTTAAAGACAATAATCATTGTACATTAGATTTCTCCAGCTATTACCATATTGAAAATTCAAATGACATTTCTACCTATGAACAGAATGCAACTGTTATCATATCTTTTTTTTTTTTTTATCAAAGTTGCTTGGCAGTATGGATTTTTATTTGAATTAGAACGGAATAATACAGTGTTACAGATCAGAAGAAGTCATTTGTTAAGGTCTTATAATGCACGTGAAGGTTGCAACTTGTAGTTCGTGAAACTCAGGAAAATCAGGCCATTACGAATGGGGGTTAGCTTGCAACCCAAAACTTGAAAATCATTTTAGCAGCACCAATATTTCATTTTCATAACTAAATTTATTTAAATATCTATTTAATTCAAACAAAAAAAATAGTTTCTGAAAACGAATGAAATCAGATTATTAGGTGTTTTCTAGGAATAGGTTCATTAATATATATTCTGAGTTAAACATAATCTGTAAATATTATTCATTTAAACTTTATAACTAGCAATAGTTTCAGAAAGTCCGTCATTTTATTAGTTGCCTTAATTCTCAATAACAGTTTTTGTGCCACAAGGGTGCGTAGTCCTGAAAAACTATATTTTTATTTTATTTCAATAGCACATACCGAGTTTCCTGTAAAAAAAAAAAAAAAAAAAGTTAAAATGCGCCGCTAGAACGATTTTTAAATTTCCCTTTAAGCCCCACTCATTTTTTCAGTTTTTTGATTGGCATATGTCGAATTTAATTGTGAAGAAACAAATGCTAGTGCTATCTAAGTGATCGTAAGAACGAAACCAATAAATCGTACTTTTATTTTCATTCATTTTAAGACTCAGCTAAAGTGTCTGTTTATTCACGTTACATTAAAGAATAAATGTTTCATTTCTCGCTTTACGCTATTTTACAATTTTGCTTTGGGATCGAGAACTTAGAAATTCTAAACCGGAGGTCACTGAACTTTCCATGGTAACAAATCAACTGATTCAACGATGACTCTAGTGGGTTATTTTTGCTGTCTTATTTGAATATATGTTTCCAATTTAAAATCTTTCTTTATTTGTGACCTTCTGTTATTCTTGTGATGTGTTTTTCATAATTGATCACATTAATTAATTTTCTGAATGATACAAGAGGTGGTATTGGCACTTGTTGAGAGGTGATCTCCACGCCATGAATTGAATGGCATTCTGATGATTTTAGATGTTGAAGAGCATCCGTAAATAAACCAAAGCAAATCAAAAAGCATTGCAGTGCGTCGAGGCCTGACACTGTGTCAAGCAAAGTTTAATGAAGTATTTTCTGCAGTTATTAGCTGAATGAATGATCCGATTCACCCTTCAATTCACCGCCACGGGTGGCAGAGTTCGTTAAGGCGCGGACTGGTGAACAGGAGGTCTGGGATTCGATTCCGACCACGAGCGTCCTTCCTGACTGAAGTTTTTTCCATGGTCTATCTCAGTTCTCACAAATGGCAAATGCCGGGGAGGTACCATATACTTAGGCCTGGAACGTTTCCTTCCTTTCAAAAAAAATTCTATCCCAGTTTATCATTTTATCTCATACATTCCTCAGTATTAAAACGGGCGTTAAACACTACCAAAAAAAAAACCTTTAAATTCAAATTTGTCCGTACATATTTTACTGAACATAAATGCTTGTGTAATTTGACTGAATCCAGAAATTCTGATATGTTTTCATCTGGTGATAAATTTTGATTACAAATGGCGATGAAAAGAAATACGAGAGAGACAGGGATAGACTAAAATAATTTGAGTAATTTATTCAAGCATTTTGATTATTAAAGTCATTAGAAGCAGAAAATAACAGCCAAATAAAAATTAATTGAAATATAAAAATATTGACAAAATGTACGAAATATAGCATAATGGAAACACAAATGAAATTAAAAATTCCAAAACACCTGCCACAATAGCTTCACATAAGCACTTTTTTTTTTTTCGGACTAGCGTTAACAGAAAGGTAATAAATTGTGAGCTGTTGGACTGGAAAGAGATATGACATCACTAAACGTTAAACAACTTTCCGGGAGTAATAATTCTGTTAAATGCAGACAATGGTAGCAGAAAACGAAAGATTTAATATGCAAAACATTCATAACAAATAAGTTCAGACGTAGGAAAGCTATTTCTACTAACTACTCAATTACTCTTAGATAAAATAAAACATTTTGTTGTTAATAGCGTCTTGTCTAGAAATGGATTTAGTTTCTTTTTCTTCTCCTTGAATTAGGGGAAGATATATCTGCAGCATATCCAACATAGAGGTATTGGTTGGTTGTTCTTTTACTTCAAGAATAAGTGCTGACAAAAGGATAAATATGTATTCTTTACTGAACTAGATATAAAATATAAAGTATAACACCAGACACTCTCAGTTCCAAGGATCGATGGAGTACACCTAAGCTAGGCATATCCTCATGAATTTGCGAGCAGAGAATATTATTATAGCGTGAATTCAGTATTTATTTGGCTTTGCGTTCTGATTTTACTCAGCACAATAAAAACAATAGCTTAAAATGTAATTTTTATTCCAAAAACATGTTTTTTATTAAGGGTTTTCACTCTCAATATATTTTCAGTTTACAAAAGGTAGTCTATGATATTCCCACCAATTTTTCTAGATTGTGAGAAACCTTTCAAAGGACATTCAGGACACAAATAACCCTCTTTGATCGTTTATGATTGTGGCCAAGCAACATAGTTCATACCAAAGACTCACTTAGACCTCAGATTTTTCTTGTCTGACTTCGATTTGAAATCGTAGCCAACATAGATGCTTTGTGAAAGCCACAAATAAAATATAAAAAACCCTCTTTAGGTTTACGACCAAACATAAATTGAACTAGGCAAGTGGCAGATATGGTGTTCTTAAGCTCCAGTGGCCGGAATAACAAGATCTAATCGAATAAGGGAAGAGGAAATCTGTGGAAAATTGAAAGCCACAAACCCCAAGAATCTGGAAGTTAAAGCGTATTATTAAAGCATTCCTTTTAGGAGAAACGTTCAAGAAGACCATGCTAATAAACATCGGAGAATGTAGGTTCTTTCCAGAATAATAAAACGGCTGCATTCCAGTGGTTTATGCAGATATACGGCTGAAAATCTTTCTTTGGATATCTGTTTGCGTAATGGATACAGTAGTATGTGTTTATGTATTTATTTCTCATGCATCGGCATATATTTTTTTTTTCAAAATGCAACACAGATAAAACACATTACTTTTAAATATAGCAATTAGTAACAGTGCCTTCAGCATAAGGCACTAACTACAAACAAAATTTATTCCAATTTGATTGGGTCAGCCCCCAAGTCCCCGGTTCATTAGCTAACTACTGGAATATCCAGGGGACCAGGCTTCGATCCAACCAAAAGCAAAACACAACATTAAAAATAATTTATACATCCAATACAATATTAAGTTATATTTCCTGCAACACTAAACCTTCCTTCTTTTTTAATTAAACTATTCGGCCAAATTTCTAACCTTGAGAGTTGCTTATTCCTTAGGAGTTTATACACACTAACACCCTGTTTATTAGTAATGACTAGCCCAATGTATTTTAACCTTGTAGAAACCATGAAAACGCTGAATTAATTATTCAATAGAAGCATAAAATTAGACCTAAATAATGCGAAAGTCAGTACTGCAGAAAGAGGCGGCTCAGAACCTGCTAGTCAACAGAAATGTTCCCCATTATTTTTAATTTATTTCTTCTATTTCCTTTCCTTGTTCCACTCTGCTGCGATGTCCCGACTTCTGCTCTGAGTCACAAGAAGAGAAACCCGCGGTTGTGTTTTATTTGTCCATTTTAAAATCCAATAGGAATTCTGGAATTTTTAATAGTGTTTAAAAGGAAGAAAGTGTCCCAGGTCTGTTTATGGGTTCCTCTCGGGCATTTGCTATTTTATGAGGACTGAGGAAAACCTGGAAAAAAGCTCAGCGAGAGAGGACGGTCCTCACACTTGCTCCGCACGAGTTCCCACTTTAACGACCTCGGCCACCCATGGAGGTATCTGGGAGTCCTGCTTGGCAAGAGGGAGAGGAGTAGAGATCTATTCAGTAGTGTCAGATACAAGGACTACTGCAGAGAAGCAATCAACCAACGAAAGAAAACGACGTGCCCCTTGACCACCCTCTGACTGCTGTCATCAACACTTGTGCCTTGATTACTCACATCCATTATTTGAGCAGATAGCGTGTAGGACAAAGAGGGGAAAAATGCGGTTTTACTACTTGCCGCTAGGTGGCGTCTGAAGCGCATTATAACTAACACAACGTCCGCTAGATAGCGCACATTGTAACTTGTGGATTATTTACTGCACAATTGGTTTACGCTCGAAATGCAGATCAGAATATGTTAATTTAACGTAGAACAGTTCTCGAACATATAAATATTCATGAATCGAACAACAAAGCCACCAAAAAAGAAAACAGCTATATGAATTTGCAAAACATGCAAAAACAGCGAATTTGAAATAGAAAACCGGTAGAGAAATTATAATGAACGTACATGAACGCATGTCGAAAACTTTTGCGTTTCATGTGATTATCAATTTCAAAAACTGCATTTTGTCTGCCTTTGTTGATATTCTATTATGAACAAATTAGTTGGTTCACATGGTCGTTAAGGCGCGGACTCGTTAGCAGGAGATCCGGGGTTCGAATCCCACCAGGCTGACGGGTTTTTTCCCAGGGTTTCCTCAGTCCCTACAACTGGCAAATGCCGGGGAGGTACCCTAAACTTAGGCCTGGAACGTTTCCTTCCTTAAAAAATCCTTTCCCAATTTATCATTTCATGTATCATCAATGTCCACCGCCTGTGGTGCGTCAGTAGTAAAAAACAGGCGTGAAACACTGTTAAAAAAATCATATATTCACTTTTGAAATAGAACTAGTATATACTTTCGTCATATTTGCTTTGGAACAAATATATCAATAAAAAAGAACAACTAAAGGTCCTCTGATATATCTATTACATTAAATCATAACCTCCAGAAAATGCTAATATTTTCCGAGCTAAACTATACAAAGATGATATATATCGTGATATTGACGTAAATAGAACAATAGATGGCTCTCCATGTTGACAGGAAGGTTACGCAAATATACTCTGTGCTAACAATAGAATTTTAGTGATTTTTTTTGATTGATTTATTTATGGACGCTCTTTAACACCTCAGTCATCAGCGTCCCATTCAAATCAGGGCTTCTTCCATTTTATTTAACTGTATGCTGTCCAAAAGCTTATAACATTTATCAGGTAAGCATTAATTTTAAGCATTAGTTGAATGCAAAATATATACATATGAATATTTTTTTTGTTGGTTGGTTTATTTACGGACTCTCTTTAACATCTTACGTCATCAGCGTCCCATTCAAATCAGGGCGTGAAACGGCCAACAAATTTTGCTCAGAGGCCTCTCTTTCAGGCTTGAGGTTCTTTTTCGTGCCGCAAATGTACGACACGGGACCCACGGCTTTACTTCCCTTTCGAAGAAAGCCATACTTAGGATTTTTACGCCCCGAAAAAATCCATCGGTCCTGGCCGGGTTTGAACCCGCGATCTTGGGTTTAGGTTTAGGAAGCAAGTATGGTAACCACTACACCACCAGGACCAACAATTTTAGTGATAATTATAGCAGTTACATACAAAACAAATGCTAAAGAATGACATGGAAGAAAATTCAATAAAACAATCATAAATTAATTTTGATTTTTAAGCACGTTTTACTTCATGCGAAACATAAATATTAACATTAATTGTATGAAAATCTACCTCACAACTTTTATCGTTCGTTTTCATTTCCATAGAAACGTATTTTAGATCATAATCCTATGCGTTGGCTAAGCGCATATTTTAGTTAATGTTATTAGCGAGCTCAGAAGGAATGTGTGTGTGTGTGTGTGTGTGTGTGTGTGTGTGTGTGTGAGTGTGCGTTAGCGCTCTAGCGGTCGCAGTTTTTGTTTTTTCTCAACGAAACTTGGCATATAACCAATTATCAAAAGATTCGTCGAGATAGTTAATCAGCAAAATTGGACCATTGGGGATGAGGGTTAAACTAAAGCGAAACTTTTTAAGAAAAGGTTAAAAATCTCTCTAGTGACTGTTAATATATTTTTTAAAATAAATTGATAAAAGCAATTTCTGAAAAACGAGTAGGATGAGCTAAAATCGCTCTAACGGCCGCAATTTTAATTTTTTAAACAAAACTCGTATATGCCATTGAAATAAAATAAGGAAAATAAGTACTCAAAATCAGTGAAACCGGACTATTGGCAGGGGGTAGGGGTTACCCGAAACCCAAAATATAAAAATCCCTCTAGAGGCATTAGTACTTGTTTTTTCGAAACTCCGTATATAGCATTTAAATAAAATATGAAAAATCGTTTTGAAAACATGGAAATCGGACTGTTAGGAGTGGAGGGTTACTTAAAACCAAAAATATGAACATCGTTCTAGCAGTACGAATATTTGATTTTTCACGACAAAACTTTAAATCAAACAATAAAAATGTTTCTAAAAATCAGTGAAATCAACTTATTAGAAGTGAAACCCAATGGTTAAAAATTATTCTACCGGCGCCAATATTTGCATTTCGTAATGAAACTCCGTATATAACATTTAAATCAAATAAGAAAACAGATTCCTGAAACTCAGGGAATGAAAGTCGCTCTTGCGTTTAATTTTTTCTCTATTCTCTATAATTCGGAAACTTTCTTTTATTTCTCTCTATTTTATTGAATGTAAAGATGATATCAAGAGCTCAGTTCATAAACATGGGTGCATTTTAAAATACCCACACAGTATAACTTTGTCTATCAGTGGTCATATATTTCATTTAATTAATGTATATCATTAACTTTTCTGGTTTATCCTCTAAATGATGTTGATGATGATAATAACCATTATTATAGAAAGGTATTATTATTATTATTATTATTATTATTCAAATGTGATTTATCTTTTATGATACTTATAGATTGCAAGAATTCTATTTTTTTCTCCAAATACCACACAGTAATGCAATACTAATTACAGTACTGAGTAAATGCATACTTTGGATTGATTATTCTTTTTTAGAGTTTACTAGATGAGAAATTCGCTTAGTTTACGCAACTCGTGCGTGACGAACTCTTTTTCTTATGCCGACTTTTTTTTAAACGTTCTTTTGTTTTTCAGCACATTTTCTCGAAGGATTCCTTCATATATGTACTTGTGTTATTGATTATTAAGTTATAAACGCTACATTAATAAAAACACAAATAAAATTAGCATAATAATGAGGGTAGGTCCTTAAGTTTCCGGTCTAACCATTTTCTAGGTATGATAAAGATAAAAACTATATTTCACTTTTCAATATAGTTATCCTTTATTGCAAAATACACTTCTCACATCTTTGAATTCCCCCCCCCCCCCCCAATAGTCAGAAGTCTTGCTTGCAAATTGGGCATAAATAGCGTCAATCACTTCTTCGTCACACTTGAATTTCCTTCCTCGAAGGTCCTTCTTGAGTTCAGAGAAGAGGAAATAGTCACTGGGAGTAGATCTGGGCTGTAGGGTGGATGGTAGATCTCCTTGAAGCCACTTTTCTTCACAGCTTCCTTTGCAACAAGGGCTGTGTATACAAGCGCGTTGTCGTGAAGAAGGCGCACAACACCACTCAGCTTTCCTTGCCTTTTCTCTTTGATGGAAGCACGTAGTCTGTGCAGTAGTCCAGCATAGTACTCTCCATTTACTGTGGTGCTCCTCTCCTTAAAGTCAATGAAGAATATTCCTTTACAGTCCCAAAAGATTGTGATCACGATCTTCTTGGTTGACTGAGTGACCTTGGTCGTTAGAGAAGGTGTTTCGCCAGGTTTACGCCACTCCATTGATTCTCTTTTGGACAAGGTGTCATAGTAAAGGATCATAGTTTCATCTCCTGTAACAATGGTTTGCAGAACTTCTCTCTCGTTACCACGACAGAGCTGCAAAACTGCCTGACAAAGGATAGCTCGTAGCTGCTTTTGGACTGAGGAAAGAAGTCTAGGCACCCATCTTGCACTAACCTTATTCATGTTTAAATGTTGATTAATAATTTGAAGGACTGTTGTTTTAGAAAGACCCAACCTTGCTGCTATTTCTGTAACTTTGAGTCGCCGGTCTTCCATAATTTCTCGTTCCACAAGAGCGATGTTTTCAGGAGTGAGCACCTCCAGGGGCTGACCTGCACGCTTTTCGTCTTCAATACTTTCTCGACCTATTCATAAAATTTTGGTCCATTCTTTTACGGTAACATATGAGGGGGATGCTTCCCCATATACACTGTCCAATCGCTGTTTAATTTCATTTGGAGTAAGTGCTTCTTTTGTGAAGAACTTATTAAGAACTCGAAAGTTCATTTTGAACATGTCACAATCTTCTACACATAGCCTTCTTTATACAGCTATATCTGAACAACTGAACACGTGGAGCGGAAGTTACAGCTGCAATTATTTACTTAACAGATAAGGTATGACACCAGATAAGGATTTTGTGAAGGCGATAATCCTTATCGGCAGGCCGGAAACTTATGGACCCTCCCATGTATTGTTAAATGGCTTTTACTTTAAAAACACCTCTCGTAACTTCCAACAATTAGGTATAGTATTATTGCAAGGTAGGCGAATGCATTAAGCTGGCGTAAATATGACAAACGTGTATTAGTTTACCTATGGATAAATAAACAAGAACCAATAACACAAAGAGTCAGTAGCTTTCTATAATCAAATCTTATATTTTTAGTTCCTAACCAAAACCTGTTGCTCAAAACTAGAACTAGATTTTGTATAAGATTTGCCACAGCGCTAAATATCATTATCTACTTAAAATTATATATCTATCAGTCGCGTTATAAACACATTATACTAGATTATTTACTTTTCTACTAATACATTGCTTTGTGTAAGGTTTTTATTTACAAGCAGTTCACAAATAAATCCATTGCTGCCTTTTAATAGGTTCGGCTTATTTTATTTAAGAACGCTCTTTAAAAACTTTGGTTATTAGCGTCCCATTCAATTCAGGACGAGAGATGTCCGATAAATTTTGCTCAGAGACCTCGTCTTTGAGAGTTGAGATTTTTTACCTGCTGTAAATGTACGACACGGGCTCTGCGGCTTCATTTCCCTTTCGAAGGAGGGGATGCTTAGGATGTTTACCCTTTTAAGTCATGACCTTGGGTATAAGAGACAACTTTAGTTATCTCTAGACCACCAGGACTGAAAGCTGCTGGCTTTTAAAGTACCTAATACAGAGCGTTCCTTATATCGCTAGCTCGAGCACTATTGAGCTGGGGGTTTTCGTTCTACAACATGCACTATAATGACTACTAATCTTGTTATTAGTGTTGTCTATCTCAATTCAGACATTCCTGGCATCTTTGGATGAAATTTCCATTCACACGCATAAGTTCTTCTTGCGTAATATTCATAGTTTCTGTTCTTATATTGCCCTTAAGTTCATCTATGGTGTGGGGATTGTTCCTATTTAAATGAAACTATGCCTCATCTGAGAAAATTATTAAATGTGGGTCAATAGCAATGTCAACCATATTTTGTAAAATCCATTTACAAAAATTTACTGATTTTTCGTCGCCTCGAGGATGTAAATTCATGAACTATATTCACTCTGTAGGGTTTCAACTGTAAAAGTTTGGCAGCTCTAGGAACAGAAGTGTTTTTAAATACCCACTTGTTATGCAACACGCCTTGAGACTTCTTTAGAGAGTGTTCGAATGATGCATCAATTTCGTCAATTTTTTTCTCCGTTAGAATTTCTTTTTCGCTTCTTAAGTTTAGCGTTTAGCAACTCCGTTGTCCCAAACTTATTAACCAGACGTCAAATTTCGTCAATTTTTTTCTCCGTTAGAATTTCTTTTTTGCTTCTTAAGTTTAGCGTTTAGCAACTCCGTTGTCCCAAACTTATTAACCAGACGTCAAAAAGTTTCTCTATCTGGAAATGGAAAACCAGGAATTTTCTTCTCAATTTGTCTACACACTTGTCTAAATGATTCGGATTTTACGCATGTATTGTTCATATAATTCTTTTTATTCAAGCGTGAATTTTTCGGTAGACATGTAATTTTTTTTTTTTTTTGTTTTTTTTTGTTTTGTTAATTTTGGACGCTCTGTAACATCTCAGGTCATCAGCGTCCCATTCAGTTCATGACGTGAAACGGCCGACAAATTTTGCTCAGAGGCCTCTTCTTTCAGGCTTGAGGTTCTTTTTCGTGCCGCAAATGTACGACACGGGACCCACACCTTTACTCACCTTCCGAAGGAAGCCATACTTAAGATTTTTACATGCGAAAAACTCCATCGATCCTGGCCGGGTTTGAACCCGCGGTCTTGGGTTTAGAAGATAAGTATGGTTACCACTACACCACCAGGATCGATAGCCATTTCAGTGAACCAATAAGAATAATCTAATGTAATCCACACGTCTTGAATAACTCTAGTCTTTACGGCTCGAACAGAAAGCAGCAACTGACACAGTATGAAACAGCTGATAAACACAGCCTTGACCGGGTCATCCACCGGTAGTGTGCTACTGTTATAATACCGATTTACTGCAATGCAAGCGAACTATGCGTATACGTGATCTAGGGCCCGGCTATAAAATAACGCATTGTATTAATAACATTACGTAAAAATAATTTAGAGAGAACAGACAGGGTAGACGAAGGAAACTAAAAAAGAGGAACGAGAGGAAGAGGAAATTAAAGAAGGAGTGAGCAATATTGTTTTAAAATGTACCAATTATATCGTTGAAGACCCTCATTTCACAAAACATATAAATAGGAGCACAAAAATTTTTCATTATACTTTCAACGATTTTCATTTTTCGTCGGTTACTAATGCAAAATAGAAAATGAATGCTCACACATACCTGAAACAATGCAGGGACTCCTTTGAGCTCTCTGGAAGTTTGATTTATCTGTCAGATGGAAGTTGGTCTAGTTACGTCGCATTCATTACAATTCCGTGCGACAACTTCGTTACGAACATTCCGGTTCAAGTTGTCCCATTTTAGCACACTCGCGTTCGTTAGCAAATAGTCACGTCTGTGTAACTTGCAGAGAACTTCCTCTGCGTGAATTACATTTTAGAAACATTTTTAAAACAGCCAAAACGTGCAAACTGCTCAAAGGCAAGTTTAGCTAATAGGGTTTTCCATGTACTAGATCAAGACGGAATTTTTATCTCTTGCCCTTTCATTTTCTTTTCCTCTCCATTGTGGGCGGTTATGACGTAGGTATCTGTGTTTCAACTATGAACATCTTCCAGACAGCACTCTTTTTCTTCTCCTAACTTATTTCAAGTTTTACTGTTTAAGTTTCTTTGAGCTTCACCCTTTTTAACTCTCCCCAATAGAAAACTGAAAAAAATCGTCCAAAAGTATGTAATAAAAGGAAAGGAACGAAGAACATAAAATTAGCCACAATTGCAAAAATGAGCTGTGGTTCGCAAGTAACTTACCTTATGTGATGACACTACTAAATAACTCACAATAAGTATATGAAAACTGTTAAAGTAAAATAATATTGAATGTGTTCCTTTGTGCAAGTTCTTTTCATATAAAACTAATGTTGCTTTCTTGAAATTTACCACCTGAAACAAAGAAGCAAAAACCAAAAGTAATATACATCGTCAAATCGCTGTTTAATTTAATTTGGAGTAAGTTCTTTTGTGAAGAGCTTAATAACAGCTCGAAATTCCATTTTGAACATGTCATAATCTTCTACACATAGTTTTCCTTATGCAACTATATCCGAACACAGCGGAGCGGAATTTACAGCTGCAATTATTTATTTAACAAATAAGGTATGACACCAGATAAGGGTTCTGTGAAGGCGAGGCCGGAAACTTATGGACCTACTCTCGTATAGTTGTGATTTGCTGCATACTTATACATTACTATTTGCTGCTTAGGTGTATTAGTAACAAAAATTAAATTTGATGTGTTTTTAATAATATTTTTCAAAGAAAATAGAAAAAGAAAATCAACGTTAACTCAAAGAGTTAAAAACAATTTGTAACAAATTACAAAATTTAAATTTGAACTGATTTTTAATAATATTTAAAAAAAAAAATAGAGAATATCAATGTTAACTCAAAGAGTTAAAAATATGAAACAGATTACAGACATGTTCTGCATGTAAAACATTCAAAATTATGAACTTTGTATATGCACGCTTGCAACAAATTGTTTCCTGGAATCATGCCCTCGATCGCAGTTCCTAGTAGTTAATCCGTTAAAAGAAAAAATTGTCTTAATGCAGAAATGCTTCTGTAAATATTTCAGTCAATGCTAGTGATAATATGAAAAGGTGTGAAATTAATCCACTATTTTTAAGATTTTCACCGAAAAACAATAAGAGATACTTTTTTTTATTTTATTTATTTAAGGACGCTCTTTAACATCTCAGGTCATTAGCGTCCCATTCAATTCAGAGGGTGAAACGGCCGACAAATTTTGCTCAGAGTTCTCTTCTTTCAGGCTTGAGGTTCTTTTTCATGGCGTAAATGTACGACACGGAACCCACGGCTTTACTTCCCATCCGAAGGAAGCCATATTTAGGATTTTTACGCCCCGAAAAAATCCATCGGTCCTGGCCGGGGTCGAACCCCCGATCTTGGGTTTAGAAGGCAAGTATGGTTACCACTACACCACCAGGACCGACGATATATATATATTGTTTTTTTCATTGTGATTTTTTCCTGCCTAGTGGACAGGATCAATGGGAAGTTGAAGAAATATTTCAAAAATCGTTAAATGGGTACAAATTCATACCTTATGTTTATTCGGAATTCGCTAAAAGGGATTATTTGTAGTTCCTGAAATTCTAAAATGTATATAATCCGAAATTTAACAGAAGTACAAACAAAAGAGATTTTTAAAATTTCTCAAGTCCTTAAATGTCTTATTCATGACTTTCTAGGGAACAAGAAATGAGAAAACCTTCAAGAATTGCTCTCAAATTTGTTGCAATACTATAAAACACTAGGTTGCTCAAGGTCCATGTGTTACTTTCCTATATTGCCATTTGGAATTTTTCTTGCAAAATATGACATCTGTAAGTGATGCATACGATGAACGCATTTACTAGAATATCCTCACCACGAAGCAACTTAATATTCTGCCATGATGGGAGATGAACTAAGAAAACTAATTATAAACTCATGTCAATATAAGCAATTTTTGGTGTTAAATGTACCGGAACACACAGTGCAGATAGTACCAATATAAATAACATGTTTCAATGAAGAATTGGTATAATGTTGTTATGATTTATAATATATGCCCACTCCTTACAAGAAAATTTTACCTAACTAAATCATTTATCTTTCTTTTTTGGAGCCAGAAATTAAAATTGTTGGTATGTGCCCATTTTCATAACTTCTACAGAAAAATGCTCAAAACTGTGTCAGAGAAATTTCTTCTCAAAGCAATTTTGTCTAATTAAACACTTTTGTAACACCCTTTTGTATGTAATATGTATTTATTTAATCGTTGAGGATGATAATATGTATTTCTCTTTCTTTGGTAGATATGTTTGTATTTTATTATAAATGTTTGATCTTAATTTAGATCAAACATTAGCTGCATTAGATATTAATATTTTAATATTCCTCGTGTGAGAACAACATTTATTAGGTAAATATGTCCATACTATAGTATGTCGACTGTTTCTGGAGCTCAAAAAGGAACAAAAGAGTATATAATATCCTTTATGAAGTGAGAAATTTGAAGAAAAATAAAAAAGGAATGTATTATGTTACTCGTTTTTCATAATTAGCATTTAAGAAGTAACTCTCGCATTCCAGTAATCTGCCACATTTTAAAATTTGTTTACTATGTTTCAATGTTCATTTTAGAATTTACATAAAAGAGCGTTGTCTCTAATTACACGTAGCTAGCGAATACGAACATAATTGTAGCTGGGTGCTTTGTGGAACAAGGATCATCAATGGAATGTACAGTGTTATCAAAACACCGTTCAAGGAAATACGAAAATAGAAAACTCTTGCTTTCATTTTCTTACAAGAGCAGTGCTAATAGATGTAAACATGTAACGGTTCAGTAGTTCACCTCCATGAGCGAATGAACTGAGGTGCGCATCACCAACAAACACTTTCCAGTTTGGTATAAAAACTGGAGAGGAACGGGCATCTAATTCACTTTCGGATAACTGGAGAGATGAGTAAAATCATTATGTGGGTAAGTTTATCTATTAAATATTTCCTAAATTACTTCATCATCATTGCCCTTTCAGCTCTCAATCACGACTTTTTTAATGGTGTTTAACGCCCGTTTTTACTACTGAGGCACCCCAGGCGGTGGACACTGATGATACATGAAATGAAATGATATATTGAGAAATGATTTTTTTTAAGGAAGGAAACGTTCCAGGCCTAGTATTTGCCATTTATGAGGACTGAGGAAAACCTGGAAAAAACCTCAGAAATGGAGGACGGTCCTGAGAATCAAAGCCCAGACTCCCCGCTCACGAGTCCGCGCCTTAACGACCTCGGCCACCCGTGGCGGTACCGGCTGTTTAAACAAACTTTTTCTAAGCAAGGCTTTATCTACCCAACCGCGGAAAATGTATTGTTATACCAAATAGATTAATTTAAGTCTCGAGAATAGATAGTAAATATTTAGTGACAACGTTTTGCCCACTGCTAGCGTTCTTTGCTAATTTCTTAATTTTTTTTTTCTTCAGAATAATGAGCTATATTTTGAATAATGAATTACTTTTTGGCCCACTGCGAGAATCATGCATTTGTTCTCAAAGACTGAATAAACGTGAGCTTACTTAGCCTGTAATCTAATCTTATTTGGAAAATCAAAAGTTTGCATCTTTTCTTGTTAATAATTAAATAATATTTAAAACACTAATTTTAATTGTATAAGGAAAGCTAACAGTTTGTACTTTGTCTGGGTTGCCATATGTCTTCACTCCACACATAAAAACTGAGGGTTCTCAACCTATTTTGAAAATTCATGAATTTGTCCATACTTTTACATTACAAGGCAAACTTAACGCAGCGACGTCATAATATGGTTTCTGCTGGTAACTAGATAAAATTTGGTTTGCTGAGTTGGTACTTGATTGTACATATTTATTTAAACTAGTATGCATTATGATTCAGAAGTTGGTTGACTTGTCTTCAATTATAACTTCCGCAATTTCCGCCGGTGGCAGACTGTTTCGGTTTCCCTGTTTCCGTATTTCTGTAATATTGCAGCGTGAACCTTGTTTCATTGTAGAAGTATTGTTATCAGCTTCAATGCGTTTAGTTGAAAATTTAATTTTAAATATTTCACATGCAAGCAATTTTATGGATATTTTATGCAGCACAAAAACGTTGTAAAAAGATTAGGTCATCAGAAAACTATATATATGCCTTGCACACATTGGTTGAATAATTTATTTAAAACTACAAAAAGATGTATTTTATGATGATAGTAGTTCAAAGTTTATGTTTAAATGATATATTGAGAGGTAAAGCGGGCGTTAAACGGAAAATTTTGAAATATCAAAATATGGCAACCCTATTTTTGGCTTTAATAATTTAATACTTTTTATAAATGTATTCATCTTTAATTAGTAAGAGTAGGTCCTGGTGGTGTAGTGGTTACAATACTTGTCTCCTAAACCGAAGATTGAAGGTTTCATCCCGGCCAGGACCGTTGGATTTTTCCGGGCGTGAAAATGGATTCCTTCGGGAGGGAAGTAAAGCCGTGGGTCCCGTGTCGTACATTTACGGCACGATAAAGAACCTCAAGCCTGAAAGAGAGACCTCTGAGCAAAATTTGTCGGCCGTTTCACGCCCTGAATAGAATGGGACGCTGATGACCTGAGATGTTAAAGAGCGTCCGTAAATAAACCAAATCACAAAAAAATCTTAAATTACTAACTACACATAACGCATTTGAATATAGGTATTATTGTGATTGAGTAATTGAATTAGACTTTTTAAAGTGCATTTTTATTTAACATTAATAAACATTTTAAATGTCAAGTGATTGCTTATTTTACAAAGCAAATCTTTTCAGTTAATGATAATTTACACAAGCAGAATTTTTAAAAGTAAAATAAATGTTAAATATCTGGGCAATACTTATGACAGAAAGTTATAAATATTTAAAACAACAATATTTAGTTCATTACTTACAAGAATGTATACTTCAATCTACCAATTAACAGTTCAAAGCAATAGATAGATACGGTTCATAAGTTTTCGGCCTGACAAGTTGGTAAGTGCAGGTATCATTTTTAACATAAATTTTACTTCAATGAATTTCTCTCATCTATGGGGTAACATCTTAACTCCATTGTAAAAAAATGGAAACTTGGTATGGAAAACAGAAGTGGCCGAGGTTGTTAAGGTGCAGACTCGTAAGTGGGAGGTCTGGGTTCTATTCCCACCAGGACTGACCTCCCTAACTGAGGTTTTTTCCAGGCTTTCCTCACCCCTCATAAATGGCAAATGCCGGGGAGGTACCCTAAACTTAGGCCCGGAACGTTTCCATCCTTTAAAAAATCATTTCTCAATATATCATTTTATGTATCATCAGTGCCCATCGCCTGTGGTGCCTAGGTAGTAAAAACGGGCGTTATAGTATTAAAAAATCTTGAATTTCCGCCCTCGAAGGTGAGATTTAAGTTTTTAGTAATCGCTTGAGGCAAGTTCTGGGCTGTACGGTAGATGCTTTAGCTTCTGTAAATCGCGTGTGTTCACAACAGCAGTCCTGTGGACTTGTACATTGTCGTGCCGACTATTGAACATTTCTTTGATGATACAGTAGCTCTGTAGCTCAGCAAGTACTTCCCATTCTCAGTTCTGTGCCGTATTTGAAGTGTATCACCAGAATTCTTCAGCAGTCCCAAAAATTGCTAGTGATCATCATCTCCTTCGTGGACTTGAGACCTTGATCTTATTAAAGAGTGCTTCACGTTTCTTCTGCCACTCTTTCTGAAAAAGGGCGATAGTTAAGACACCGGAGTTGTTTGCACTAACAATAGCTAAACTGTGCATACATTTATGCTATAAAAATGTTTATATGTTCTATAATTTCGAAATTATGCACTAAGCATGCACTGGAATTGTTAACTTTAAGCTTATAAATTTTTTGTGCTTACAACGTACATTTTTCCTCAGACATCCTTCTGGTCTTTATTATTTGATTTGCAATGTACAATGATCACTTTCTCCAAATGCTCAGGTGTAAGTTTATGGATTTTATCGGTTAACACAAATTTCTATGTCGAGAAGTTCTTTCCACGCCTACAGTTGCTTTTGGGCAAAATTTGAAAACACCTAGTAATTCTGGGGATATTACTCCAGGAAGCGCTGTGTTTTCACCTGGAAGATATTTATGTACAGAACATAAAACTTCAATGTCAGGATTTCTCCCTAAAAGACTGCAATTGAGCTCTTAATTTTCCTGCACACCTTAAATGAGATAATCTGAAGTTTACTGTGAACCTCAATGAGAATTTGTAAAAATTGACGTAAAGACAAGCAGCCTGATTTTTCGATTTTTTTGTGGCTTAGCTAATAACTTTGGAATGATGGGCAAGTATTGCCTCTGGGGCTAAAGGAGGGTTCAGAAATGTTCTTTGTAAGCAATAATTCTTGATGGGACTTTAACAAATATCTTTTTGGTTTTGGTTATTAAACTGTTCACGTCAGGAAAACCATCCCTTATGATTCTGCTACTCTGCGAACTGCATACACAACACATGTAACATTAATGAGTTGGGGGAAAAATACTTTTAATGTTGACGCAGTTTTTAACGTGTAAGTTGCAGCACCTGAAAACAGAAAAGGCTCACTGCCTTCTGCTGGTCAAAGTCGTTTCAGAGCGTAATTCACGAAGCGAGAAACAGTAGAAGGTTTGTTTTTTCAAAAATCCTAAAATCAATCAAGTGCAGTTTCCGGGCTCATGTTTACATAGTTTCCCTACAAGAAAATTTGCTACATGACGGCCACAGGCATCTGTAGTTTCATTCTTCATTATCTGAGAAATAAAATAAAATAACCAGCTCTGTTGTTTAACGTTTCTTGCCCCCATATTTATATGTCTTTATAATATTATAGTCATTTGCTTCTCTCCTGGTAATTATCAAAACATTAAAGTTGGTTTGTTGTGATTCCAGGAATCCCTTGGTTCATGTACTGCTGAACTCAAACTTTGTGCCATACTTCTTAGGAATTGTACAATTGTTACTGCTGTTCTACAACCAGAACAAAAACATGTGTAATAGTTTCACCAGTTAATAAGTTGCTATATGTTTCAGAAGCTATTTCTTCTTGGCTACATCGGAATAGTGGCGGCTCGGTATGGTAACCATAAAAGCAAAATGCTGGCTCCTTCTTTGCCTGCGGTTATGTTCAGTTCTTCTTCAGCACTAGCGGCCCAGTCTCAGGATGCTGTGGGACAGCAGTCAGCTCCTGGATACCACTACGGTCCCCCAGTAGTTCACCCTACTCTTCCAAGTGGACGGACTTGTTCATCCGTGAGAGAACCTCCAGCACCTGTTTATGGAGCTCCACATTCCGCAGTTCAACCTTCCTCTACTTCATCCCCTGCATCATCTTCATCACTTGCTCCAACATCTACACCTGCAGACTCTTCTGCTTCCCCGCCCGCTGCACCTGCTGTAACGTATGGGCCTCCAGTGTTTCCTCCTGCTATTTATGGACCTCCTCGACCATCTGCTCCATCCCATACACCACCACCTTCCTCAGCCGTTCCTTCTTCTCCGCCGCCTGCTGCACCTACTGCAGCATATGGACCTCCAATTGCACCACCTGCAACTTATGAACCTCCAATTGCACCACCTGCAACTTATGGACCTCCAATTGCACCACCTGCAACTTATGGACCTCCAATTGCACCACCTGCAACTTATGGACCTCCAATTGCACCACCTGCAACTTATGAACCTCCAATTGCACCACCTGCAACTTATGGACCTCCAATTGCACCACCTGCAACTTATGGACCTCCAATTGCACCACCTGCAACTTATGGACCTCCAATTGCACCACCTGCAACTTATGGCCCTCCTCTACCACCATCTCCATCAGCAGGTCCAGTCTTTCCTCCTCCACCTCCACCTCTAGCACTTATACCTGCATATGGACCTCCAGTACCTGTTTCAGTTTACGGAACACCACAATTCGCAGATTCTGCAGCTCAACCTTCTTCTACATCATCCCCTGCACCATCTTCATCACCTGCTCCAACATCTACATCTGAAATATTTGCAGACTCTCCTCCTTCCCCGCCTTCCGATTCATTGCCCCCTGCACTTGCTGTAACATATGGGCCTCCAGTTTTACCTCCTGCAATTTATGGACCTCCTCGACCATCTGCTCCATCCCATACACCACCACCTTCCTCAGCCGTTCCTTCTTCTCCGTTATCCCATCCACCGCCTGCTGTGCCTACTGCAGCATATGGGCCTCCAGAACCTGTTTCGGTTTATGGAGCTCCACAATTCGCAGATTCTGCAGTTCAACCTTCTTCTACATCACTCCCTCTGTCATCTCCAACATCTATACCAGCAATATTTGCAGACTTTCCTACTTCCCCGCCATCCGATTCATTGCCCGCTGCACCTGCTGTAACATATGGACCTCCAGTTGCGCCACCTGCAGCTTATGGACCTCCGTGACCACTATTTCCATCAGCTGGTCCAGCACATTTTTCCCCTCCACCGCCACTTCTTGCACCTGCTGCAACATATGGACCTCCACTTGCACCATCTCCCCCATTATCATCTGCTGTGCCACCTATAACTCCTCGACCGCAATCGTCATTAAATTTTATTTCTGAAACAGCTGCTCCACCACCGATAAATACACACGTTCTCTTCTCTCAGACTCGACCTCCTTTAAGACCTGCTGTCAGTTATGGACCTCCTTCACGTTTATCCACAGCATTGGTCCCTGCATATAAAACTCCACCAACATATCGTTTTTCACCCCCAGTACCTGCAGCGCTTTACGAGTCACCAGTTTTGCAGCACTTGACGGATGCCAATACTTCGCCTAATCCTCTTCCAACACTTCAGCATAGTTCTCTACAGAAAGCAGAAGATCTGCACGCTCAGGTTACTTCACTTCATAGATCTGCCACTAGCTATGGACCTTCCTTATTAAGAACTGCTAAATCAGATTTTGTGGACTCACCATCTCGTTTACTACCAACCAGAAGCCTTCGGTGACCAGAAACATGAGCAGGAATTTCAGGTAACGCTTTGTTTTCAAATACTGATGTTGAAAAGTTGATTTCTAATTCAATTTCATACAGTGCTAGCCATTAAAATTACAACGCATTGTGCGTGTTCATAATAGCCATACGGAAATGATCTTTGTCTCATTATTTGGTTGTTTAACGGGGCCGTTAGAACCCTATACCTCTGTGTGCTCGTATACCTCGATCCGCTGATCTCATGTACGTTTCGCTGCAGACGAATTTTGTGCAACACGAGCACCAGTTTCTCGAAATTACGAGGGTAGGTCCATAAATTTCCGGCTTCGCCGATAAGGAAGATCACCTTCACAAAAGCCTTATCTGATGCCTGTTTTTTACTGTTAAATAAATAATTGCAGCTGTAACTTCCATTTTGCTCCGCTGCGTTCAGTTGTTCAGATATAGTTGCATAAAGAAGGTTATGTGTAGAAGATTGTGACATGTTCAAAATGGAGTATCCAGCTGTTATTAAGTTCTTCACAAAAGAAGAACTTACTTCAAATGAAATTAAACAGCGATTGGAACGGTGTATATGGGGAAGCATCTCCCTCATATTCTACTGTAAAACAATGGGTCGAGAAAGCATTGAAGACGAAGAGCATGCAGGTCGGCTCACACGCTCTTGTGGAGGGAGAAACTATGGAAGACCGGCGGCTTAAAGTTATAGAAATAACAGCAAGGTTGGGCCTTTCTAAAACAACAGTCCTTCGAACTATTCAAGAACAATTAAACATGAATAAGGTTAGTGCAAGATGGGTGCCTAGACTTCTTTCCTCAGTCCAAAAGCAACAACGAGTCATCTGTTGTCAGATATTTTTGGAGCTCTGCCGTGGCAACGAGAGAGAAGTTCTGCAAACCATTGTTACAGCAGATGAAACTATGGTCCTCTACTTTGATCCCTTGTCCAAAAGAGAATCAATGGAATGGCGTAAACCTGGTGAAGCTCCGCCTCTAAAGACCAAGGTGACTCAGCCAACCAACAAGATCATGGCCACAATGTTTTGGGATTGTAAAGTAATACTCTCCAAAGAGAAAAGGCGAGAAAAGCTGAGCGTCGATGTGCGTCTTCTTCACGACAACCTGTGTACACAGGTACACAGCTCTTGTTGCAAAGGAAGCTGTGAAGAAATGTGGCTTCAAAGAGATCGACCATCTACCCTACGACCCCGATCCAGCTCCCAATGACTATTTGCTCTTCTCAAAACTCATGAAGAACCTTAGCGGAACTTAGCGGAAGGAAATTTAAGTGTGACGAAGAAGTGATGGATGCTGTTTATGTCCATTTTGCAGACTATTTTTTAGGAGAGGGGAAATTGAAATGTTAATTCAAAGATGTGAGAAGTATTTGCAATAAAGGGTAATATATTGAAAAGTGAAATATAGTTTTTGTCTGTATCATACCAAGAAGATGGTTAGGCCGGAAACTTATGGACCTACACTCGTACATCTGCGTACCCTCATTTTCCCTTGGTCACAGTCAAACATTTACTGGTGTTTTTATCAAGGCATAGTCATTCCTTCTGAGAAAATGTAACGTGTCTCTTATGGGCGTTACAATTTCAATGGCCAGCAGTATATACTTCCAGTTCCCTAAACTCTTTTAAGTATTATATTTTTTTCATTTTATTTACATGTTGTTATTCAGACACTTAAGTGACTGCCTGCGAGAAATTGGCCTCAGTTCCTTTCTGGTAGAAAACTTAAATGTTTTTCGTTAATCTTAAAAAGGGAGCTCTGAAGCTGTTCCAGGCACCTAAATGATGTCATTCATTATTAATATCATTCCTCTATTGGAATTCGTACGGTGGGAGATATCGGAATTGAAATAAAAAGAAGGGGAAAAACTTTAAATGCAACTGAAAACGAATGTAATGTTTAAAATATACTCAAAGATATTTCGTTTTAAATGAGAAAAGCCCTCAAGCAGGGAACGTGTTCTTTACGAGCAGCATTGAGGGCGATATTATCCTCGCTTCCCAGCTAAACACTTGACTTGCCCTCAAACAGCCTTGCTATAGTTAAAAGTATTATTTAATCAATAGGCTGAATAAATACATCTGTTAATCTGTTAAAGAGTATCTCTTAGCGAATGCCTGTTGCGGTTGTACCCGTGAAACCTCTATATACCGTGTGTCCATTAATGCTCTAGCGGTCGCAATTGTTGTCTTTTTCCAACGAAACTCGCCGATCAATTAACAAATGGTTCATCGATTGCGATAACCAGAAAAATTAAATTATTGGAGGTAAGGGTTTAACCTAAAGCGATCTTTTTTTAAAGTTAAAAACATCATATATATATATATATATATATATATATATATATATATATAATAAAATTGTTTATGAAAACAGTGAAATTGGACTATTAAGAAGGGGTTTTCACCTGAAAACCAACATTTAAAAATCGTTCTAGCAACATTAATATTAATTTTTTCCCCAACTAAATTCCATATATACTATTTAAATAAAGCAAGAAAAACATTTTATGAAAACCAGGGAAATCGCGTCATTACGAGAGGGGGTTTACCTGAAACCCAAAATTTAACAATCGCTCTGGCGGCACTAATATTTGTTTCATCGAATTAAAATTCGGTATACGTCATTTAAATAAAATAAGAAAAAAACGGTTTGAAAATAAGGGAAATTGGACCACTAGGGGCAAGAATATGTTTGAAAAACAAAATTTAAAAAGCGCTCTTGCATTTAGTTTTCTATATATTGTTTTAAAATAAAAGAACAAATTAATTCCACATATAAACTATTTATAACAATGCACATATTTTATATTTAACAAAATATCGTCATGAAGATAGTAAATGTGAAATATTAATCTAAAATGTGTTTGAGAATCATATTTGTATGTAACAGCGCTCTGTAATAATCTTCAGAAAACGTTTACGTTACATGTTTTTACTACATTAACATTTAAATGAAATTTCAAAGCCAATGCAAATCGATGAAACTTTCAATTATTTATTGTTGATTGTGTATAAGTACTTAGTACATTGCAATTGCTTTTAAATACTAACATGTTTTTGTTTTATTGAAACATATAAACATCATCTTAAATACAGAATGTAACTCGAAACTTTATGTTATTTCTCTCTATTTTAATGAATGTAAAGATATCAAGGGTTCAGTTCATAAACATGATTACATTTGAAAATGTTTAAAAATACTTACACAGTATTGTCTATCAATGGTGATATATTTAATTTAATTAATGGTATACCGTTAATTTAATGTTTTAATCCCAATGATGGTGATGATGATGATGATGATGATAATAATAATAATAATAATAATAATAATAATAATAATAATAATAATAATAATAATACTATCCAAAAATGTAGTTTCTCTTCTGCAAAACTTATAGATTGCAAAAATTCTAATTTTATTTACCTAATGCCGTAACTTATTTCATTTCATTAATTAATAAGGCCATAATTTAGAGTTTATATTATTTTATAAAGTTATTCTACTAGACGAGGAATTCGCTTAGTTTACGTTGCACCTGCATGACGGACTTTTAATCTTTTTTATTTGCTATTAATTTAGGAAATATTAACATGTTGATATGCGCTTATATTCATTGCTGGGAAATTTTAATATCTTCTATATGGTTAAATGTGGGACCCCCGGATAGGAAAAAGTACACAAGGCAGACCCAGAAGAAGATGGACAGACTTCTTCTAGGAACATTCAGGTGCAGATTGGTCAAGAGTAGCAAGAGGAAGAGAAAAACGGAAATCTCTCGAGAAGCAACTAGTGCAGTGAGAAATGGGGACACAGGTCCCTTAAGGCTATCTTTATCTTTATCTTTTTACATGATTAAAAGTATTAGTATTATCATCATATTATCTTTTTAAAAGTTTTACTCTCTACTTTATCATTCTCTTTTAATTATAACACATTTGGGGAGGATTTTTATTTCCTTTTGATTGTCCTTTACACAGAAGAACAATGCATGGCTGTTTCATATAAAGACGAATGAAAACAATAGATTTTATGTTGGATTTAATATTAAAATTACATTAAAATCACTAAGTGGTACTGTTGTTGGTAGGTATCGCTCTTGTAACGCTTTGTGACAGCGTTTAGCCTGTTCATGTATTGATCTTTCATAAGCATAGAAGAAATAAAATGAAAACGGAATTCCATACAGTGGTTAAACCTTTTAATTAGAAAAAGTAAATAACGGTGTAGTTCAAAGTCGATAAAGTTCATGAGAGCATTGCAAAAAAAGCGTTGTAGACTATTTATTCCTGGATAAGTTACTTTAAATGTGGTCGCACTTACACCGAAGATGTAAACCGCTCGAACAGTTTCTGCCTCGCATGGGGCTTCATGTTGACCACGTTAATGTAAGCAAAGGATACAAAGGTGAACCCTTTCACCTACAGACACTAGATTTCAGATTTAAACAAAGCTAATCGTTCGACACCACTTTAGTTTAAAATATTGTCTGTAGTTTCTGCTTACAATATTCTTGTGTGAATTGAGAAGTAAATTGAAATATTTACCAACCTAAATCCAACTACAGCAGTAATACATTTGTTCAAATATTTGTCCCTCTAATTGTTTTGGGCAGTGTAATGGACCACACCAAATGCTGTAACTTGTCAAATGGTGTTCAATTTTCGTGATGTACAATGCTAGATCATGTTAATAATCCGCCACGGGTGGTCGAGGTCGTTAAGACGCGGACTCGTGAGCGGGAGGTCTAGAGTTCTAATTCTACCAGGACCGTCCTCCCTGACAGGGATTTTCCGGGTTTTTCTCACTCCTTATAAATAGCAAATGCCGGTAGGTACCCTAATTTAGGTTTGGAACGCTTCCTTCCTTAAAAAAAAAAAGAAAAAACTTTCTCTGTCACACGTATATCAGTGCCCATCGCCTGTGGTGCCTCAGTAGTAAAAGCGGGCGTTAAACAATATACACCGAGGGTGCCAAAATGTATAAACATTTTCACAGTAGATATCTATTTAATATATTTCAAAGTTGGATCTAAAAACAACAGTAATGTGTAGTATGATGTTCTGTAAACAGATGTGACTCACATACATTATGAAAGCGTTGATACCTGACAGGTAAATCAACAATGAACAAATGAAGCCAAGATTATCGTATGATGTTCTGTAAACAGACGTGACTCACATTACGTTATGCTAGCGTTGCTACAGCAAAATGGAGCCAAGTTTATCGTTTGAACAGCGGAAAGCAATTTTCAAGTGATACTAGAAAACCGAGAATGTTGTTGAAGTTCAAAGGCAATGGAGACATGTGTACAGAACAGAACCGCCGTTGGACTTCTACCTATGGGGAACTCTTAAGGATGTTGTATAACGTAGAATCAGCTACACTGGCAGCATTTCGGGAAGAAATTGAAACGACATGTACTGCAATCGCTGAGGACACTTTCGCAAACGTTGCTCAATCAGTAGTTCAACGTACTCAGAAGTGTATCGACGCCGATGATGGGCATTTTGAGCAACTGTTGTAATTGCAAAAGAGTTGATTAGTGCTCATCATTTTCTGTTTGTGTGAATTCAGTTTTGTTATGTTAACACAGTTTTTTCTTTGCTTGTAGTGTGTATACATTTTTGCCATCCTCTGTATATGTAAATTGGATTTGTGGATTTCTTAGCGCATTCACTTTTCTGCAGACCTCGATGTTAATGGCCAACCGCATAGTACAGGTACATTGCCAAAAGTCAATAACTTTCTGTGACAGTTGTTAATTGAGTTGCACTCAAAACAGAATATCTACTATGTTCACTCTTACACCACGTGATGCCTGAATAACAAATCTCATAACTTGCTGCAACATTTCTTCTTTTACAAATATTCAATCGACTAAACATCTCTTCAAAGTTTTAAAGGTATTTGAAACTGCATACCAACAATAAATATGACTTAATAAAATAACACAAAGCTCATCGCCGCCTCTACACAAATTTACTTAGGAACCATTTAAATAAAGGGGATGCCTTCTCACACAATTTGAATAATTAGTGTGTGACGAAATAGATGTTAATAGAGATAAAGCATCTTAATAAATGTTTTCAAATTATGAAAGTATATAATTTTATATTAACTGTGTAATGTTACAGATCAGAAATCAACCAATAACAGAGCAAGAGAACAGAACACGTTTCCATGGCCATCACACGATAAAGAACATGAGGGGGAAAAGTTGGAAAATGTCGCCAGCACATGTATATACATCATAGTTCGTAATTAATTTAAGTGATACGTTTGTACAAATAAAATTTTTTATTTAAAGGAAACTTGTTATTTTTCTGAACTTGTTATAGAGTGTACTTCCTGATAGACGTTGGTTAACTCTACCAGAGGTAGAGGCTCGTCTATTTACATTTAGCATGTAGGAAGTTGATTTTGTCAATTATGTGTTTAATCTTCGTGTTCCCTATTATTTTGTTGTTATTGAAAGCTTAATTTAAAGGTTGCCAAAATGCCTGAATAAAATTTATCGTGATAGGAAAAAATGATATAAAATATTATTTTTACTACACTTAATAGAATCAAACTATAATCTTAAAACTGTATGATAATTAATATAAACATTGATAAAAATGATAAACTGTACTTATAGTACATTGCAATTTAGGAATGAACAAATACACATAACTTTTAGATAGTGTATGAAATAAAATGCAAGAAAACAAATAAAAATGCAACAAGACAAATTATTTATACAAAATAATGAAATGCTGTGACAGTTTTCCTGCACAGACAAACTGGCAAATTGTGAATCTTTTAGTGGCAAAATCGCTACTTTGATCAGAATGATTTGTCAGAGAAAGGTAAGATATTTCTCCTATTACTGCTACAATAAAAACAAGTTCTTTAAGATGACATTTATCCTCATAGTAAACTAAAGCTGGTTTATAAAATATTTTTCTACGATCTACTATATGTATTCTGCATGAGTTTCATGTCTATTTAATAACATTTTATATTCTTTTTCTACATGGAAAGGATGTTCTCGGACAGAGAATGATGAAAAACAAAATGATCATATATTTTTTATTTAAAGGACTGCCATTTGTTAATATAAACTTCTTGAGATATAAATCTTAAATTTATAGCAAAGAATAATAAAAATTAAAACAATTGTATTCCTACAATTTAGGTTTTGTTGATTTTAGTTATATACTTGGTTACTTATTTCTTAATATATATCTTAACAGTACAGCAAAGAATAGCTCTAGATTTTAGATTCGAACACAAGGAAGCAACTGACACGGTATAAAACAGCTGATAAACGTAGCCTTGATCGGGTCATTCACCTCTAGTGCGCTACTGGAATAATACCGAGGCAGTGTAAGCTAACTACGCATATATCCGATCTATGGCCGGACTATAAATGGAACGCAACGTAGAATAACACTGTTTATATTTAATCCGGGAATTTTATTGCATTCTATGACTGTCACTATTAAACTCATCTGATTTAATTTAATTATACAGCATATTAAATATTGTCCTAATTGTTATATTTAAAATGACGCTCGGACAACATTCCAAGGTCAGATACTGTAACAATAATCCATTGTGTTCGTGAGAGCTCAGCCCAAGTTAGGAATAACCTGAAGCGAAATTAGATACAAGTCAATTCAACTAACCACACAATGAAACTCGTGAACAGAAAACTGAAAAATTCTAAAGCAGATGGAATGGTAGCATGCAGTAAAGGAAAATAAGAAGAAAGAAAAAGAATTCTTTGTACGAAGATTTCATTAATTTTTAATTTTGGTACTTTTTAAAAATAAAGATGGAAAGAAAAGAAAAAGAATGACAGAATGGAAACTACAAAGAGTTTTCTTTCTTTTCCCTTTTCTTTTCAGAATCACAGTGTCAGTATTTCTTTTTGTGTTTTTGTTTCTGTGCATTTTCTTCTCTTATTCTTATCTTCTCTATCTCACTCTATCTCTCCACAAGGTTCTTTTCCTTCTCCCTTCGCTCTTTTACTTCTAAACATGGAAATAACAATGAAAATAATTTTTATTAATAGCAAATGCACAAATCGGATACATCCAATTCGGGTTTCTTTAGCGATATTGGTAAAAAAGCCCACATGCCTCTCTTGTACAAAATGTCTTAATATTTTCATTAAATAAATTGGATTGTCCAGGACAGAGCAGAAAATTAAGTATTTCAAACTTACGGTGGCCTATTTTTGTCTACGTGCCCCAAGAAGGACATCTCTGGGAGGAAGGGATGAGGTAAGGAGACACCCGAGGGCCAGGACCTATGGTCGGTGATGCATAAACGTAGACGGAGTCCATAATATCGTTTCCAGATTGAGTACCCTAAGGAACTCCCCAGTACCTCGCCAGACGCTGTAGCAAAAACACTGAAAACGCAAATCCATTGCCACACCATCCACAGCACCAGCCCACCTCGCTTGGACCTTCAACCAGAACCAACGAAGGAAGAAATTGGGTAGAATGGGAGAGCGGAAAATTTGTGAAAAGAACCCGTAATCGCCTAGGCTACCAACGGATTCCCCATGTTCAGGATGGTCGGCCCCAAGGGATTGGATAGGGACGTTCCAATGCAAATGCTAAGTGTTACTGTCTAAGGCATGCAACTCGATTTAATGTTCTCAAATCAGCGTTAGCAGCACCCATTTGCAGCTCTTTTGCCTGTGCTGTCTTCACAGCATAAGCAACTCCCATCCAAACCTACCAAAAACTCTCTGCTTTATTTGGACTTATAAAATGAACACTCAAATTCTGCGGTTAAAACGTTGATTCCTCCTAATGAGCCATTACTAAGAAAAGGTTTATTAAAAATACACCAATTCACAGTGAGACATATCCTGTTGTTCTAGACATTTTTCTGGAAGACACTTATAACGCAAAGGCTAGAAACTATTTATGACACTTGTTTAAAATGTCATTGGTGCACAAAACAACAGATTTAACCACTTCTCTATGGCTTACATACGAGGATAGATCCATAAGTTTCCGGCCTAACCATTTTCTAGGTATGATAAAGACAAATACTATATTTCATTTTTCAATATAGTTCCCCTTTTATTGCAATACACTTCACACATCTTTGAGTTAACATTTCAACCCCCCCCCCCGCAAATAGTCAGAAAAGCACGTAGTCTGTGCAGTAGGCCAGCATAGTACTTCCCATTTACTGTGGTGTTTCTCTCCTTGAAGTCAATGAAGAGTATTCCTTCACAGTCACAAAAGATTGTGGCCATGATCTTCTTGGTTGACTGAGATACCTTGGTCTTTAGAGGCGGTGCTTCGCCAGGTTTACGCCACTCTATTGATTCTCTTTTGGACATAGGATCATAGTAGAGGACCATAGTCTCATCTCCTGTAACAATGGTTTACAGAACTTCTCTCTCGTTGCTACGGTAGAGCTCCAAAAATGCCTGACAACAGATAACTCGTTGCTGCTTTTGGACTGAGGAAAGAAGTCTAGGCACCCATCTTGCACTAACCTTATTCATATTTAAATGTTCAGGAATAATTCGAAGAACTGTTGTTTTAGAAAGGCCCACCTTGCTGCTATTTGTGTAACTTTGAACCTCCGGTCTTCCATAATTTCTCCTTCCACAAGAGCGATGTTTTCAGGAGTGAGCACCTCCAAGGGCCCACCTGCACGTTCTTCATCTTCAATGCTTTCTTGACCCATTTCCCCCATATACACTGTCCAATCGCTGTTTAATTTCATTAGGAGTAAGTCCTTCTTTTGTGAAGAACTTAATAACAGCTCGATACTACATTTTGAAAATGTCACAATCTTCTACACGTAGCCTTCTTTATGCAACTATATCTGAACAATTGAACAGAGCGGGGCGGAAGTTACAGCTGTAATTGTTTACTTAACAGATAAGGTATGACACCTGATAAGCCGATAATCCTCATACCTTGACATTAAGCATGTTATAATAGTTGTATTTATGTGTGTATGCACCCTATAAAAGTGAAACATACTTTTATATAACATCACACCTGGTCAATAAGAACTAAACATACAGAAATAGTGCAAATGAAATACTGAAAGGCAATTCACTGAGTATGCAGCACTTAGAATGATGTATTTAGTTTAAACTAAATCATATTTCAGTTGTGATAGCTTTTATTTAATTACACAGATGTTTTTAATAGCTTCACAGTTAGGTTCAATAGGCATAGTGATTTTCCTTTAAAACTGTTTTATATTATTTTTTATTTATTTGTTATATTTTGCTTTTTGTTTTTGTTTAGACTTTTTTTTTTCGTGGATTGTTCGGAACTAAGCAAGTTAGATGAATTCCTATTCTATTTTATTTCAATCCCGTACTGAAAATCGCAATTTTCTCTTATAGTAGTCCTTAGCCAATAATTATCTCTTTCATTAATAACGTCCATTTTAAAAGAACTTGAAGCAGCAAGTGAGATAGAAAAAATCATTTCTTGGAACCGTTTTATACGCAGTGGTTAATCCACTTGTATTTTAATGTACCTTTAGCAAAATACTTAGCCGTTTAATTTCCTTGCCAAAACGTACAGCGAACAAACGAGCCGCGCCCTCGCCTTATCAAAGTTGCAGCAGGAAACTTAATCTGTTGATAAAGAGCCGCCGCACTGTTTAAAGGCTTAGTAAACTGGAAGTTATATCCTCCTTAAAATCCTTCCTTCGCTTTCCTTGCCCCAAGTTTCTGTCGCCCCTAAGAACGCAAGTAAATACTCTAGATGGGGCGGTGATTGCCGCGATAAACTTCCTCTATGGGGTAATGAATTCCCCTGCAATACCTACACTGCGGAGAAAGTTTTTATGTCCAAAGTTTCATGCTGCAATTCCGCAAATTGCATGGAGGTATCCGAATTGCTGCTACCCCAATGGAAAACAAATCGGCGTATGAGTTGTGGAAAAACCGATCGATTGAGTCCATAATTTTGTTATTGCATTTAGGTGAGGGCTTCACAGCTTTTCGTGTGTTCAGAACTTATCGTATGTTCCGTGTATAATTAGATACGTAACTTTATACTACTTTGCTCGCAGGCAACTGACATAAGTTACATTTTAAGTAAATTCTGAAGGAATGTAAGATATTGCGGTTGTATTACATTCATTTTGAATAATATTTCCAAATCGCCATCAATCCTACCTATTAGGCACGAAAAAGACAAAATTATAAAAATGTGTGTGTGTGTGTGTGTCTTTTAACGCCCTAGAGGTCGCAATTTTTGTTTATCTCAACGACATTCGGCCTATAACCATCAATTAAAAAAGGATTTGTCGAGTTCGTTAACAGCGAAATTGAACCATTGGAGATGGGGGTTAAACTAGAGCAAATTTTTTTTTTTATAAAATTGAAAATCGCTCTACGGAAATCAGTACTGGTAACATGACTCGTAAAGCCACTCTTTTTGCCTACCGCCATAGGTGGCTGAGGCCGTTTAAGACGCGGACTCGTGAGCGGGACGTCTGGGGTTCAAATCCCTCCAGGACCGTCCTCCCTGAGATTTTTTCCAGGTTTTCCTTAGTCCTCATAAATGGCAGATGCCGGCAACGTACCCTAAACTTAGACCTGGAACGTTTCCTTCCTTAAAAAATAAAAATCCTTTCCCATATATCATTTATCTCATATATGTTCACCGCCTGTGGTGTCTCAGTAGTTAAAACGGGCGTTAAACACTAGACAGTTAAGGTACATCTGAGAAGTAACAAGAATTTCTATAACTACCTGAAACATACGGCGTTTCTTTGCCTAGAGAACCGAATGGGCTACATTTTTTTTAGACTTTATACAATAACATCTTGCGTCCTTGCGCAAAATACATCTGGTTCTCTGCAACTGTGGGACATATGCATTTGGCATATGCGACTTAATGAAAAAAACTCAGTTTCAAGGGAGTGGTTGTTTAATGTTTGTTGCTAGAGTAACCTGCTTTCAGCTATGAGGTCCCAGATGATAAGTACATAGTTTAAAGGGTATTTAGCTTGAAAGTCACAATTTCCATAGATGCACTTATGGTCCCTAACTTGAAGGTAGTGCAGCAGATGGACAAGTTTACACAAAGAACAACTTCCTTTAATAATTTCCTATCATAGCGAATAGCTTCTGGGTGTCAAGGCGTTTCTCAATTCCATTGGTTATTGAAGGAATCTGAATAAGACAGGCTTTTCTTGCACATTCAAATACGGGAAAGCTCTACAGCGGTTTTAAACTTATATTTTTTCTCTGCGATGAACAATATAATTTTGAATCATAACTTAAATTGAAGAAAAACTGTGGAAGTTTCAATTCTACATGCGCAGATTTTATTTGTTTTGTTGTGTAGTCATGGTAACGGAATAAACTAAATAAGAAAACTCGCGTGCAAAAGGCTTTTTATGTCTTGAAATCGCGAAACATAATCCAGTTTAACGGATGTATAGACGAAGATTTAGTCTTATCACTGTCTCTGGTAACAACATCGTAGGTGGTACAAACAGATCCAAACGACGGGGTGTCTGTAAAGGAAAGACCACTGCGTGTGTCAGATGAGAACGTGTAGAGAGGCAGGAAAGTTTTCGCGCGCAGTTCTAAAAAATCTGAAGGGCGGGCGACTCGAGAATTAACAAATTCAACAATGACAGTGTGGTCACCAACAGAAGCAATATCGTTTCAAGCCTATTATTGTGTTGTTATTCTTCATCAGTATTATTTTGTTTTATATTTAAAAGATATAAGTGAAACAGCATAATTAGCTTACAAAAATATTAAATTACAACAAGCCTATAAAACTTAAGAGTTTATTTAAAAAAATAAATTTATATAATTACATATGCATACAAAAATCGTAAGCTTTTAATGTTCCGTTGGCCGTCAAGATCTTTCGACACGTAGAATGAAACGAGGGCGCAAATGAGTGCTGAGTCATTAACGTCTACTGTTTCGCAGTATTCGCCTTTTCAAGTTAGGAAAACTCCGAAAAAAAAAACCCTATCAGGAATTAGTTATACCTCAACCGGGAGTTATATTTCAATCTCTATTAATTTGAAAAGTTTCCAACATGAAATGAGATTCCGAATAAAGTATTAAAAAGACGACTGTGCAGCCCACCTTCTTAGACGTTATTGACCTCCCCCTGAGTAACTTGGGCACGAACTGAAAGGAGTGTAATGTCACAAAGGAAACAACGGAAATTAAAGAAACTTCATACCCTATGGAAACTTGGATACGATAGTTAGACAGCTTTATACTCGAGCGTGTCTAGCAGATGGTTAACTAGAGTGCATTGTATATATAGCTGCCTAACTATCAGCTATTACCTTGCAACATATTAAAAATCAAGTAAATTTATTTTATGAGGTGGGAGGTTGAACAGGATAGTTCATTATCACAAGAATTAATGAGTGGAATGCAATTTTATGCAGAATTAAGATGTGTTTTTGGGTGATTTCAGCTTTTCCCGTCAGTTAAGAGCTTTATTATGAGAATTTTTGAAGGTTTTAGAGAATTAAATACTTAAGTAACACTAAACGACAAATACACAGAGAAAATGAGTTTGTGCTATAGTTTGCCTGACAGATGTTTCTTAATTACCTAGCAGTAATAATCCACCATTTAGCAACTACACTTGCCTGGTATCATTTTTCCATTTGAAATCTGGTGATGCAAACGTACCCTACATTCATCATTGATGGCTCCAAGATTTACTGAGAAAAAGTAAAAGTGGGAATCCAAAAAGTGAAACTTGGAGCATGTTACATAAAATATTTATACGATTTAATGATTTTGATCATTAGCTTTATCATTATATTTCGCTGATTTATGTTTTCCAGGAAACTACCACAAACATTTTCAATATTTCGTCTTCCTTTAATCATTTCATCTATTTATATTTCTGAATTTCGTAAAACTAATATTGATAATTTATACTTCATATAATTTTTGCTGAATAGTTACTCATATTATGCATTCTTTTTTACTAAAACTTCCATAAATTAATTTTGACATGTAATGAAGGTAAATTAACTTTTAAGCATTAACTAATGGAACATTTGTCACGTTTTTCAGAGTAATAGACTCACATTTGAGTTAGTTGTACCTAACGTTCGTCTTTGCTATTCCATTCATACAATTCCATGCATATTTCAGTTTCAAACCAATTATTAAAGCAGTTATCTCGAAAGCATAGTTGTGGAGTTTTGGTTTCCATCGGGGTCTCTGACGAAAGTGGTTCAGTTCTTGACGTCCATAATTGTTGCGTGGGTGTAGCAAATAGCCATCGCTTTCACCGACCATCTGATCCCAAGTATTTCGCCGTCTTCGTTGTCTTCACACACGGAAGGGAACAGGAAGTTCATTCAAAATATAAACACACATAAGATATGCGGTAAGATAATTGTATTTATTGACCAGATTCCACGTTATAAAGAAACTATTGCTCGTATTGGGAAGTGAATGCCCCGTAACTTTTGGATTGGTACTTAATTGACTCGGGGGCTGGCTAGCTAGATACTTATGATGACCGCGAGCTTCCGGAATTTGTAAACAATCACTTCAATAGCTGATTCACACGGCGCGGCAAGGCCGTGCTACAAGAGTCGGTCGACATCCATGTTCAAAATGGAGTATCGAACTGTTATTAAGTTCTTCAAAAAAGCGCTTGCTCCATATGAAATTAAACAGCGATTGGACAGTGTATCCCTCTCATATTCTACTGTAAAAGAATGGGCTAAACTTTTTTTCAATGTGTCGAGAAAGCATCCAAATCGAAGAGCCTGCAGGTTGGCCCTCGGAGGTGCTCACTCCTGAAAACATCGCCCTTGTGTAAGGAGAAACTATGCAAGATCGGCGGCTCAAAGTTACAGAAATAGCAGCAAAGTTGGGCCTTTCTAAAACAACAGTCCTTCCAATTATTCACGAAAATTTAAACATAAACAAGGTTAGTGCCTAGACTTCTTTCCTCAGTCCAAAAGCAACAACGAGGCATCTGTTGTCAGGCATTTTTGGAGCCCTTCCATGCCAACGAGAGAGAAGTTCTGCAAACCATTGTTACAGGAAACGAAACTATGGCTCTCTACTACGATCCCTTGTTCCAAAAGAGAATCAAAGGAGTGGCGTAAACCTGACGAAGGACCTCCTCTAAAGGCCAAGGTCACTCAGTCAACCAAGAAGATCATGGCTACAATCTTTTGCGACTGTGAAGGAATACTCTTCATTGACTTCAAGGAGAGGAACACCACAGTAAAAGGGGAGTACTATGCTGGCCTACTGCACAGATTACGTGCTTCCATCAAAGAGAAAAGACAAGGAAAGCTGAGTGGTGGTGTGCGCTTTCTTCACAACGTGCCTGTGCACACAGCTCTTATTGCAAAGGAAGCTGTGAAAAAATGTGGCTTCAAGGCGATTGACCATCCACCCTACAGCTCAGATTTAGCTTCCAGTGACTATTTCTTCTTCGGAAAACTCAAGAAGCACCTTCGAGGAGGGAAATTTAAGCGTGAAGAAATGCCCATTTTTCAGACAAGAATACTGACTATTTGGGGGGGGGGGGAGTGTAGAAATGTTAATTGAAAGTTGTGAGAGGTGTATTGCAATAAAGGGTAACTATATTGAAAAGTGAAATATAGTTTTTGTCTTTGTCATACCTAGAAAATGGTTAGGCCGGAAACTTATGGACCTACCGCACGAGCTATTTGTAGAAATTAAAGTTTGCAATCGATTATTAGTTGTTTGTTACTTGAGGATTTGACCTTAGTACCACATGAGTACGCATTCCACTTGCATGATATATAAGTTATGTGCCAATCTCCGCTGCCTACTGAATGCCCGTAGGTGACCAAAAGTGAATGAAAAATGTTTGAGAGTGCCAAGTGCACATCTTGGAATGTCTGAAACTGGTTCAAATGCCCCTTTACATATGACCTTTTGACTTGGGTACCTACGTATGTTCAGGAGCATTACGATCTTTAAAAATTTAAAATATTCATGGCTAATTGACTGGTTCGTATAGAATGTTTTGGAAAGGCGAAAATTTAACTGACGTACACAATGTAAAAACTACGATCACTGACGCTCGGAAAACCCCATTCAATGCTGGCAGCTTTGAACGCCAAGTGTTGGCTTTGCACGTTTACTCTCATGTAACATGAAAAGTCTGCAAGTTTATATTAGCATTTATTTCTCTATTCTAATCTAAACATCATCTGTCTCTACTATTTATTATTTACACAATTAAATAAAGTGTTGTAAGCACAGCGGCTATCATTACTATTTACATAGTCAAATAAGGGCTTTTATGTCCCTGCTGAAAACAATGAGATTAATATGGTATTAACAAACATATAATTATAGATTACAGGAGGGGCACCGATTATAAATACTACCATAACCTTCAAATCTATAAGCTATTTCATTTAGGTATTTTATTACACTGGAATTGGTCTATGGTATTTTCATGTCTCTTTTATAGCACTGTGGGTAATGATGGTAATTTATTGCCCTTATCCAGAAAGACAGACTTTAAACTAACGTTTGCTGCATCATTTATCTCCACTCTTCCGTTAACGTCGTGCAGCATTAATAAATAGGAGATGTTAATAAAAGTTCTGATATGAAAACTTCCACCCACCCCTCAGAATTTGGTCTTGAAAAGGTTTGTATATCAAATATTAAGAACGGATAGACAATTTTTCAGTTATTTAACAAGAAGTCATTAACTGCGCTCTTTCTGAATTTAAATTTACATAAGGGGGTGCATTGGAATAGTCGTTACAATAATGTTGGACCATGAACTTAAAATATTTAACAACCAGAATCAATAAAATTGTCATTGAACAATAAGAAGAAACAAAAATCCTGAATAAAAATATTAACAACACCTGGTTCCCAAATAAACTAATAAAGTAACTCCCTTTACTTCTCAATTGGACAAGAAACTTCCTAATTATCAAAAAAATAATGCCTGAACATTTGGACGGTAATTATAGGAGTTGATCATTGCCCAAAAGAAAATTTGCGTAAACCGAATAAGGAGGAGCCGTCCTTATTGAAAGTATTAATTAATAATAACATCGTATGGAGCAGTGGGGTCGCAAAGTCAGAGCCGAAACGTTCTTACCTTCCTGAATTCACGATCAAAATACATAATCATTGTAAACGCAACCGGAAATCATTGGTAAGAAAAGATGACATTACAGAATAAAAACAGTCGATAATCACGCCGGCACATGTTCCAACCAATGAGCAATAACCCTCAGCGGAGACCGACAGTGTTCCTGCAGTTTGGAGCTCCACTTCATTTCAATTCTGTGAATTTTTAAACAAAAGACTGTGAAACCGATGGTTCGATGTCAAATAAGATTTGACATATTGTCATGCTTTCACTGTCGTTCTATTTGACTTTTTATATATTTTTGTTTGGGGATTGTGAAAGAACCTATGTTTAATCACCATTATTGGTTTATCTGCAACACCGCGAACTTGCATCAGCAATGTTTTTGCTGAAATCAACAGAGATGTGCTTCATCGAGTGTGGTGGGATGAACAGAGCTGAGTCAACAAAACCATTTGCAGCCTTTAATCACAAATCTCCTTCCATTCTGTAGCTTTAAAAACTTATAACTACTTATGGTTGTGTCTGAGTGTTTCCTACAAATAAAAGTTACGCTTTTCATTTCTATAAATGGTCTAAAGTCAGGCCGCAGAGGTTGTCAGATATTCGTTTTACCGGATGCAGTGCGCCTACATGGAAGTTTTCATGTCAGCACACAATCTTTGGGAAAACAGACTTCGAAATTAAGCTTTTTCTCTGTGAAAATCTTATGAGATAGTAGAACAAAAACTGTGCAGCAGATATTTTTAGATTCACGTGAAATACAAAGCAATTGGGACGCATTATCCAAAGAAACGTCATGGAAGATAGCGTCACTAAAGGATCATGACTGACCCTTTAAGGTCATACATATATAATTAATTAGAATGAACCGGTCACAAACATTAGGGTACTTTGTTCTTTTTATACAAAGCTGCGAGCCCGCGGCTTGTTAATGGTCGATTTACACCGGGGACATTGATCGTGGTAGGTTTCCATGACGACGCCTTTGAAAACAACCATCCGCATATAACTTCTGTTGTCTATTCGCAGACAGAGACAGTAAAAATATTTCGACATGCTTTGAGTATGAGTGTGTGTGTATTCAAGGTAGTGGAGCCAAGTGCTATTAAAAATGTCCGATTGTGACTGCTCTGGTTACATGTTTCTGAAGAAAGTCCCTCCTGAAGGTGTCATAGGGACTTTTGAAATTCTACATCTGTAACAGGTACTGAGTATCATTAATAATTTATGAAATGTTTACACTATTGTTAGTTTTGTGACAGCAAAGAAATAAATGCGTAATTGAATATTTTTACGAAACATTTGATAACACTAGCCTAGAAAAATGATTTTCCTTGCTTTTTTTAATTTTTCCACCTGGACATTTATAATATGAATGCCCTGAATTAAAATGTGTTTTCTGTTTTATAGGTTTTTAAACAAAATCACATGAAATGTAAAAAATGTACTTATGTTTTTTATGAAATATTATTATATTTTAAGAATATAACTACGACAACTGTTTTGTAGTTTCATTTTAACTTAAATATTAATTAATATATTGAAAAGGGAGAACTATATGTTACCAATTATGAATTTTCAAACTTTTTTTCGAAGTTCTGATAAGTCCTTTTTCAAACACCACCAGTAGTCAGTCATCATTTACACATCCCAATGGCCCTGATAGTGTTTCCATTGTTTTAATGTCTTTATGAAACCGCTTACCCAGTTCTTCACTCATTGCACCAAGATTCGCAGGAAAGTAATCAATATGGCTGTTGAGAAAATGCACTTTAACACTCATTCTACACTCTAGATTTCTGAAATGTTGTAATATTTCCTCCACAATTTCTTTATAGTTCTCTTGTTGTCAGGAAATATTTTGTCACTTTTTTGTATGCCAACCATGCTGACTTCTCTACTAGGACATCGACTAAGGAAAGGTCTCATCTTGCACAAGCTCACGAATTTGGGGGTACATCGAAAATACCTGCTGCTATCTTAGCTTCGGTTTTATGTTGGAAATTTGTAACAATAAAGTTGAAACAATCACAGCAGTGATAAATTGCTTCATCAGGCCTAACTGAATATGGAGTTGTGAAAGGACATAAGAAGGAGAAACCAATGGTTGATAATTCACTTTTTTATGCTTTTTGTGGCGAATTTTTTCCTGATATTCCTTAGGCTTTCACGGCCGGTGTTATAACCATGGACGACAAAACAGTCGCAAAGATTTTAACTGTTTTAATTTTTTACTGGTCCAATGCTCTGATTTACAGCTAAATTCACAAGCTGAACAATTTATTAACTTGTTTAAATCTCTTAGAATGTTTATTTTATATATCTGATAATTGAACAAATTATAATTTTTTGTCTATAATACAGATTTCTGAAAAACCACAATCCGATGAAAAAAACTAAGGCTGGTTTGAGAGATTCCATGAAAATATGAACAGTTTTCACCGGCAAAACTTGTGTAGACCAATAGAAATTATCTTTAAAAGTTTCCTCTCTCTTATGTTTACGTGAAGACTTCAAGACTCCCTTGCTTTAATAATCTTCATTTTTAACCCAGCCTTAAGCTAATAAAGTTTATTACAAAACATTGTGATAAACGTTTAGGTAACAGGACGTTTACATTTATCTTCACATATAAAATTAAAAAGAATGCATCACTTGATTACTTTTTCTTTGCTGGAAAAACTAGCAGAATGCCTAAAAGTGTGCAAATCACTTTTAATGAGCGTTTAGCATCACATACCCTGACTCAAGCTAACAAATAAATACCTTATGTTAAAGCAAATCTTAATTGTGTAATTTGTGATATTCCTGATTGGGCCAAGCAGGGTTTTGTCGCCAGTACTTTAGCATTGAAAACTTTAAGGTTGGTATTTAGTGACATTAAGGAGGGAAGTAAAATTTGTCATGTTTTTAAAATAAGACTCCCACTGAAATTAGCCCGCTAATATTCAAGAAATTACAACGATTTTAGGAAGAAAAACATTCAAGAAAAGTGAAAGATAATTTTTATTCTGCATTAATTGAATTTTGATGTCTTTAAAATTTTGGGCATATAAAAATTATAATAAACGTTTAACTCTTATACTATTGTTAATAGAGTTTAACGCCTGTTTTTACTGCTGAGACACCACAAGCGATGGACACGGATAATACATGAGATGAAATGATAAATTGGGAAAGGATTTTTTTAAGGAAGTATCGCTCCAGGTGTAAGTTTAGGGTACCTCCCCGGCATTTGCCATTTATGAGGACTGAGGAAAACCTGGGAAAAAAACCTCAGTCAGGGAGAACGGTCCTGGTGGGATTCGAACCCCAGACCTCCCGCTCGCATTAACGACCTCGGCCACCCGTGGCAGTTCATGCTTTAGAGAATCCTTCATGAACTATAGAAACTACCCTCAACTAAACCAGCATTATCTCCATTAATTTCAAAAATTCAGAACCTCGATGACGTTTTCTCATGTTAGTTATTTCGTAATTAAAAAAAACGCTCATTACTATCAGCAATCACAGCCCCCAACCTTTTGGGAAAATTTTTCACTCTTTTGAGAAAAACAAACTTTTAGTGATAAAAACGGTAGAGGTAAATTTCTTATTAGATCCTTTCTGTTTCAGTTACTAATATAATTAGTGTGAAATTTCGTTCCTGTTCTGATAATTTTTTTCAACCAATTCGATGAAAGTTTGCAACTTTCTTATTTGAAAAAAAATTATTTCTTCGAGGCTTTCGTACACTATTTGTTTTAATAACTGTCTAATAACTGGTAAATTTCCTGAAACATTTAACATAGTCATAGTCATTCTATTTTTAAGAAAGGGGACATGTGAGGCTGGTAATTATAGGTCAATCACTTATATGTATTCAAAAAACGTTAAAAATAATAAAAACAGCTTTGCAATTACTTTGAAAACAATAATATATTTTATAAAAATCAAAATCAATGAGGCCTCAGGACTGGGTTAAGTACTATTAATGCAATAACATATTTAACTAAAGATGCACTAGACACTTTTGAAAGGGGCGAAGCTCTCATGGCTACCTTCTGTGATCTCAGCAAAGTTTTAGACTTAATGGAACATAACATTTGAGTTTTTATGGAAATACTGGTAGTGAACTATAATAATTAAATTCATATTTAATTGACCGTAAACAATGTATCGTTAATAACAATAAATCTAACATAAGAACTATTCAATATGATATTCCACAAGACTTAGTCCTTGGTCCTATTTTATTTTTAAAAGTATGAACGACATTGATATTTACACACATCCTGGTGTGAACGATACTATAATACTTAGCAGCCGCAAGACTGTTATTTTATTAAAGAACCAAGTGAATTTACATCTTTCTGGAGTTTTTTTTTTTCAACAGTGTTTAACGCCCGTTTTTACTACTGAGGCACCACAGGCGGTGACACTCATGATACACGAGATGAAATGATATATTAGGAAAGGATTTTTTTTAAGGAAAAAAGCGTTCCAGGCCTAAATTTAGGGTACCACCCCGGCATTTGCCATTTATGAGGACTGAGGAAAACCTGAAAAAAAAAACCTCAATAAGGGAGGGCAGTCCTGGCGAGATTCGAACCCCAGACATCCCTCTCACGATTCCGCGCCTTAACGGCCTCGGCCACCCGTGGCGGTTTATTTGCAGCTAAAAACTGATTTAATGCTAATGGTTAAAAATAAACTGAAGGCAGACAAAATCATCGTTGTTCAATTTTTCACATATTGTTATTAATCCCGCATTATATGTTGAGCATCGTAGTTGATTCTAAACTAACTTGTTGAGCTTGTTTGTGTTAAATTATCTAGATTTTTATATCAGACGAAAAGCTTAAAACTATGTATTATGCCTATTTCAATAGTCTATTGCAGTATGGTATCCTAGGGAATAGTTCTTATGTTGACAATTTTTTGAACTGTAGAAAAGAGACATCAGAATAGTGAAAACTCTAGTTTTACGGAACACTGTCGACCTCTTTTTATTAAATAACAATTTTTTATTATTATATGTTTGGATATACTTCAGTTATTGTAATTTGTTAAAGAAAATATAAATGTTTATACAATAAGAGATGACCTGCGCTTTTATAATACTAGACAACAAAATATGTTTCAAGTTCCATTTATTAGATTAAGTACAAATCACGAGAACTATGAATTAATGGCTATTAGGACAGACAGTAAATTCCTATACCAATTATTTAATATTGGCAAAAGTAAATTTATATCCGCAGTGGGCTCATTAAGAAGAGTTTTTACAACATGATTGATTGTTTAACTGAGATTTCCATTTATATGATTTTAAGTTTTTTTATTAATAGCCTTTAACGCCCGTTTTTACTACAGAGGCACCACAGGCGATGGACACGGATGATACATGAGATGAAATGATATATTGGGAAAGGAATTTTATAAGGAAGATAGCGTTCCAGGCCTAAGTTTAGGGTACTTCCCCGGCATTTGCCATTTATGAGGACTGAGGAAAATCCCAATTAGGGAGGACGATCCTGTTGGGTTTCGAACTCCGGACCTCCCGCTCACGAGTCCGCGCCTTAACGACCTCGGCCACCTGTGGCGGTTCGATTTTAAGTGTTTTGTTGTTTTGACTTGGTCTACTGCGAAACATGTGCTCTCAGACTGTATAAAAATTAATAAATTAAATTTATCACAAACATAAAAACTTAATTTCTCACATCTTTATCCATGCTGTGCATGAATAAAGATTAAAAAAAGGACTTACTACTCAACCACAGTCAAATGGGAGCTACTACTCCGACATTAATTATAAAAAATAATACAACCATTCAAATATTTTATCTATTATAAAATTGTTTATCAACTTCCCTATCATTCTCATCCTGGGAGGAGAACGGTCGGCATCTTTATTAAAGTACGAGGATAGGTCCATAAGTTTCCGGCCTCGCCGATAAGGATTATCGCATTCACAAAACCCTTATCTGGTGTCATACCTTATGTGTTAAGTAAATAATTGCAGTTGTAACTTCCGCTCCACTGTGATCAGTTGTTCAGATATAGTTGTATAAAGAAAGCTATGTATAGAAAATTGTGACACGTTCAGAATAGAGTATCGAGCTGTTATTAAATTCTTCATAAAAGGACTTACTCCAAATGAACTTAAACAGCGATTGGACGGTGTATATGGGGAACTATCCCCCTCATATTCTACAGTAAAAAAATGGGCCAAAATTTTTCGAATGGGTCGAGAAAACATTGAATACCAACAGCGTGCAGGTCGGCCCTTGAATGTGCTCACTGTTGAAAACATTGCTCTTGTGGAAGGAGAAATTATGGAAGACCGGCGGCTCAAAGTTACAGAAATAGCAGCAGGTTGGGCCTTTCTAAAACAACAGTCCTTTGAATTATTCATGAACATTTAAACATGAATAAGTTTAGTGCAAGATGGTGCCTAGGCTTCTTTCCTCAGTCCAAAAACAGCAACGCGTCACATGTTGTCAGGCATTTTTGGAGCTCTGCCGTGGCAACGAGACAGAAATTCTGCAAAACATTGTTACAGGAGATGAAACTATTGTCCTCTACTATGATCCCTTGTCCAAAAGATAATCAATGGGTTGGTGTAAATCTGGCGAAGCACCGCCTCTAAAGACCAAGATCACTCAGCCAACCAAGAAGATCATGGCCACAATCTTTAGGGACTGTAAAGGAATATTCTTCATTGATTTCAAGGAGAGGAACACCACAGTAAATAGGAGTACTATGCTGGCCTACTGCACAGACTACGTGCTTCCATCAAAGAGAAAAGGCGAGGAAAGCTGAGTGGTGGTGTGCGCCTTCTTCATGACAACGCGCCTGTGCACACAGTTCTTGTTTCAAAGGAAGCTGTGAAGAAATGTGGCTTCAAGGAAATCGACCATTCATCCTACAGCCCAGATCTAGCTCCCAGTGACTGTTTCCTCTTCTCAAAACTCAAGAAGGACCTTCAAGGAAGGAAATTTAAGTGTGACGAATAAGTGATGGATGCTGTTTATGACCATTTTGCAGGCAAGACTTCTGACTGTTTTGGGAGGAATGTTAACTCTACGATGTGAGAAATACATTGCAATAAAGGGTAACTATACTGAAAAGTGAAATATAGTTTTTGTCTTTATCATACCTAGAAAACGGTTAGGCCGGAAACTTATGGACCAACCCTCGTAAGTTTCATTTGTTTATTTTGCCGCTGATTAATGGCAATCTTTTGATAATTTTTTGTACCCCGTTCCTTAGAATTACTCTTCATATATCTTAATCCGGGTGTAATTTTTATGCAAAGCAATAGTTGGTTATAGATCCTGATTTGCTTTTTACAAAAGTTATTGATTACCAAAAAGTTTGTTTTAATTATGACGATGTGAATAACTTTGCATTATTCAGTCTATAAAAGTCAAAAAAACATTATCAAGAAAAGAAAGAGAAGTTGTTTAGATTATAAATCAACGTTCTATTCAGTAATAACATTGATATTAAAAATAAACTAATAAACAAAGCTATTGAAAGGGGAAAAAATTAAAGGCTATTTGATAGAAATAAAATTCAGAAATTAGGAAAGCGACTCTTCATATTTAGAAGATATAATTATATCAACAGTTGAACACTTTTCTTGTAAAATTCAAGTAATAAAAAACGTACATATATACATATTTTTTCAGTCCTTGTGTTCTAGTGGTAACCATACTTGCCTCGTAGACTCAAGATCGCGGGTTGAATCCCGGCGAGGGTTAATGGATTTAGTTTCAGGCATAAAAATCCTAAATATGGCTTCCTTTGAAAGGAAAATACAGCTGTGAGTCCCTTCTCGTAGATTTACGGCACGTAAAATAACCTGAAGAAGAAAGAAAAGGAAATGAAAAAAAATTAATGGTCATTTCATTGAATGGAATGCTGATGACCTGAGATATTAAAGAGCAGTCCGCAAATAGAACAAATAAATAAAAAAATCTAAAATCCCGTGCTGCAAAAAAGCTAAGCAACACTTGCAAAACATCGACTGACTTCATTTTTGGAATATATTGTTTGTTATTGTACTAGCAATAATTAATTATTTTACCTAAATATCTAAGGGTGAAATCTATTTCTTCAAAACTTATTTTGGAAGTATATGTACATTCTATATCGTATTTATTGCTTTTATTTTGAACCTTTTAACCCGCTCCTTTCGTGCATAGTTTTTGAAAAGTAAAATGTTTCATCACTGGAAAAAAAAAAGTGTATCTATCATAAACGGTTACTGATATGAGTATTTTTAGTCGGTCCCGTACATACATACCACCTTTGTTAGTGTATATGATACTGTAAATAGATTACATTAAATTATAGTAGATTATTAGTATATTGCGTTAGAGTTTGTGGTGGTGGTTGTGGTAGTATTGACACAGTATTAATGTGAACTAACAACATAAAACCTTAGAGAAAACATTTAACCTATTACTACGACAAAAATATGTACATACCACATGCAAGTTCAAATCAGAATATCTAAAACAATAGTCCAGCTCTTTGTATACCTTCATTTGTTCAAGTAGCTGTAATCTAACTATAACTACATCCAGTTACCTGAAATACAGGTGCCCTAAAGTCCGGTAACCCTTTTCTTAGTTTATTACACAAAATTACAAACGATACCGCTTTCGTGTACTGAGGGTGCCAAAAATGTATACATACGTCCACAGTAGATATCTATTTAATATATTTCAACAACAGTAATGTGTAGCATGATGTTCTGTAAACAAATGTGACTCACCGTACGTCATGCTAGCGTTGTTACAACAAAATGGAGTCAAGATTATCGTTTGAACAGCAGAAGGCAATTTTGATGTGGTATTAGAAAACCGAGAATGTTGTTGAAGTTCAAAGGTAAATAGGACTATGAGGTTTCCACCGCGATCTCCGGTTCTAACTCCTTTGGACTTCTACCTATAGGGAACTCTTAAAGATGTATACCGTAGAAAACCAGCTACACTTCGGGAAGAAATTGAAACGGCGTGTGCTGAGGACACTTTCACAAACGTTGCCCAATCAGTAGTTCACGTACACAGAAGTGTATCGACGCCGATGGTGGGCATTTTGAGTAACTGTTGTAACTGTAAACGTCTAAGATGATTAATGCTCATCATTTTCTCGTTGTGTAAATTCAGTTTCGTTACATAAACAGAGTTTTTTCTTTGCTTGAAGTGTATATACATTTTTTGACACCCCCTGTATATGTATCATATTAAGGAGGAACTCAAATGGTTCAATGTCTCCACATGGGAACTACGTGTAACGCGGCATGATGTCTAGACGGTAATCAATCTCTTGTCATACTCTTTGAGGCATATCCTCAGCAACTTCTTCAATCCTACGTTTGAGTTCTTCTAGCTTTTGTGGTAAAGGTGGTACACACACACACACACACACACACACACACACACACACACATTCTTTGATGTGTCTCCATAGGAAGAAGTCACAGGGGGTTAGATCCGGGGATCTGATTTTCTTAAATGAAATACATAGTTTTAGAGACAAGAAAATAAACATTGTACATAAATAATACGAACAGTTATGTGAATATGAGAATTATTGTATGTATATCTGTTTCATGTATGTGCGAGTGCATTCTGGTTAATGTTGTTGTTGTTTTCTTTTGTTGGAATTTATTTCAGAAATTAAGTATATTACAAGAGCATGAACGGTCTTGGGACCCATGTGGCTGTGTTTCAGTAAAGAAAAAGCTATTTTGTGAACAAGATATATGGTACACCTATATATATATATATATACATATGGAAATGGGCCCATTTCACATTACATTGCTATTTCACACACTATAAAGTAGTAGTTTAAATAAGAACTGAAAGCTTATATTAGATTATTATTTGAAAAAAAAATTAAGAATTGTTAAATAATTATTCTTGGTGCTTTAAACCTACATAATACACATTTTAACGCTCTAAAAATGCGTTTCAATGCTAATGCGCTCCTTCTCTCAAGCAATAAAATAAATTATTTAACACAATTTTGAGTTCCTGAAGGAGTCTGCAAATAGAAAGAGAATTTTCCAACCTTCCCATCTATCTGGCAGAGAGCAAAACTCTGCTAGAACTAAAAGAATTCAATTTAGACCAGTTGTCAACAGTGCAAATGCAGTTTGATATTTACTCCCATCTCTTTCCACCAATAATCTTGAGTGAATTGCTTCCGCGTTTGATTGCACAGGAAATAGATTTCACAGGAACTGGTATATTTTGTACTCATATTACATTTGCCAAGAGTTGCACATTTTGGGTTCCTAACCTAATAAGGAAAGCAAAAGAACCAATTTTGTGCCTCAAATTTCTTTTGAAGTGAACAAGCCATTTCAGATTTGGTAATAATAAAAGTCAAAACAAGAAATAAACTGCTAAGTGCTGACAATATGACGGTGTGTAATGCTGTCCATCAATTGTGTATTTCAAGAAAAAGTCCCACATTCATTTTAAAAAGTATTTCATTGATCTCCCATATCGTTTTCTAGTATATTGCATTATTGGTTTTCAAATCTATTAAAACCTCACTTAGTATGTTTTTAGATAGCTAATATTAAAAGCAATTTTTATCACAAAAATAGAACATGTATTTTGTTAGGCTCCGTGCTTTAAATTTGTGTAGCACTTCAAATTTACCGTTGGTTTAGTGCGGTTTGTGATTCTTATTAATTTATTTAATCGGATACAAGTTACATCTTTCATAATGTTTAATATATATTAAGTTTTGACATTACTCATTGCGATTTCGATATCAGGCCATTGTGGAATCAATGACATTGCATTGTTCACAATTCTGGAATTGTCAAGCTGGAAGAAAATAAATAATACTTGAACGCCCCTATGGTCTAGTGTAGCTAAGGGAGTTTAAATGGCCGAGCGGTAAGGCGAATGTTGAAACACAAAGAGAATTCCTTTCTAATAACAGTTTATTTCAAGAAGAACAATGATAGAGATTAAAAACAATTAATAAGACAAATGAGAAACATCGCTGAAAATTTTCTAAGTACCCAGGAGATGATTCAGGATGTAACACTTAAAGTAACAAGGATATTGAAGACAGGATGCTCCGTATCGATGAAACACACATGAATGTACTGTGCATACTTCATACAGAGCGTGTCCCCAAAGATTACATCTGGGGTCTTAAATAATCCTTCGAGCAACTGGGATGTCCCAAACCGACATGTGAATGATTAAAGAGCGTCTGGCTACACTTGCCAGATGCTCGTAAATTGGAAGGCAGTAATAGGATCTGGACATTTATGTTTTGCTGTGAGAGGGTGATCCAATTATCCTCCCAAAATTAATGTCAATTCGCTTCGTTATTACTGCTTGCTGTGATATTGAGTGAAAGTTATAGAGGCCTGGCCTCGTATCTATTTCCTTTTAAAACACTTGCAGTCGTAAATATGTCTTGTGGAGCGATACAAGTGTACACTATAATGATGAATGGTGTTTAACGCCCGTTTTTACTACTGTGGCACCACAGGCGGTGAACACTGATGATACATGGAATGATAAATTGGGAAAGAATTTTTTAAGGAAGGAAACGTTCCAGGCCTAACTTCAGTGTACCTCCCCGGCATTTGCTATTTATGAGGACTTAGGAAAACCTGGTAGGGAGGACGATACTGGTGGGAATCGAGCCCCCAGACCTTTAGCTCACGAGTCCGCGCCTTAATGACGTCGGCCACCCGTGGCGGAGAAGCGCACACTGGAATAATTAACATTCCATTAGTAAAGAAGTGTATAAAATGTGGAAAGGTTAATGAGTTAATTGAAAACCTGCTGTGTTTTTTTTTATAGAAATTGGATAAGAGAGATGTACAATATATTGAGGTCAAAGGTGTCTTCTACTAACAAATTCTAGGGGAAGAAGCTGGATGCTTGGGTAATGCAGTGGTGTCAGTGGCGTATGGTACACGCTACACTAATGGTAGCGTTTGCTACTAAAAACTAGATGTTCTGGGTTCGAATCCCGGGCAGATCAAGCTGTCTGAGTAAGATTTTTTCGGAGTTCTTCCTTCCATGAAAAAGTAAATGCCAAATATCTTTAAGGCTCCAAGGACTGCTATCTCATTTGCGCCATCATTAATTTAGTTAATTTCATTCTATATACTTTCACCTATAGTATTCAGTACACAACATACAGAGGTTGCGAGAAGACCAATGCAGTCAAAGTGACAGTAAATAAAGCATAAAAAAATATAACATGCCAACAGCGCATACCCAAGTGACCAACTCGGTCTTCATCTCGTTTCGTAAACATCCTATTGTCAAAATGTGTTGTTGAATAAAATCAATAACAAGGCATTCTTTTAAATTTTAATGCCATATTTCCACTTTGATTTAATGTTAAATAATCTTAAAAAGGATGTTGCAAGACATAAAAGGCATCCCAAACAAAATTTAGAAGTAGCGTCGATATTAAGAGCCCTCATTCGCATGAAATTTGAAACCTTGAAGCCTTTTCTTGACCAAGAAATCTTTCTCGTATATTACAAAGAACGTTCCTGACCTATTAACCCGATATTTGACTAAGTAACTGTATTAGTCCGAGGAAAGCATGATGAAGGAGATGAAAAATAAATATTACATGTTTTCATATCTAAGCAAACCACAAATCAGAGCGACACATTTTTTTTCCAGTATGCAGCCGCAGTAAGAAGGCATGGAAAAGCACTACACGCTGATCTTGGCTCAGAATGGAACGCAAATACAGCTTATGGAAGGGGTATCGACGACTCCTCTAGTGCCCGGCATATTCCTCACCTTGCACTTCGCTTTGGGTTTGGGCCTAAACGTGACTCTGATACTGGGAATGGCCACGAGTACAACCCTTCGAGGAATCAACTTCAATCGCCTCTTGCTGCAGCTTGCCCTCGCTTGTGCTCTCGACTGTTTTCTGAACGTTGCTGCAGCGGTGGCATTCCTGGCAGTAACACGTAAGTTGTTACACTGCATGTTTCACCTTAACCCTTAGTAAAGGAAATAGACATTTCTTTAATTACTTCTGTTCGTCTATGTGATTTGGAGAGAGTCATTCGAGTAATGTTTGAGAATATAGACATTCTATAATAACGGGAAGGAGGTCAATGGTGTTTTATAAAGAGATAAAAGGAGACCTTCGTTAAAAGGAATTAACAACAACCTGTTGTTCCTTCTTTTCTGTTACTTTCCTAATTTTTATTTATTTATATTTTTACATTCTTTATCTTTGTTCCTCTTATATCACGTAATAATTACCGCCACGGGTGGCCGAGGTCGTTAAGGCACGGACTCGTGAGCGGGAGGTCTGCGGTTCGAATCCCGCCAGGACCGTCCTCCCTGACTGGGGTTTTTCCAGGTTTTCCTCAGTCTTCACAACTGGCAAATGCCGGGGAGGTACCTAAACTTAGGCCTGGAACGCCTCCTTCCTTAAAAAAAAAAAATCCTTTCCCAATTTATCATTTCATCTCATGTATCATCAGTGTCCACCGCCTGTGGTGCCTCAGTAGTAAAAACGGGCGTTAAACACTACTCAAAAAAAAACAAAAAAAAACGTAATAATTATGTTTTTACTAGTTTTTGTTTATTTATATAAATTATTGATTTATGTTTTACATTCATCCTCTATATTCCACTTATTTCACACAATAATTAAGCTTCTTGCTGTAGTTGTACTTAAATATAATAGTAGAGATACTAAGTGTAATAAGCAGGGGAGAGAGGGTATGGAATTGTTTAGATAAGTATTCTAAATGTAAACGGGTTTTAGAAGTAATTGTGAATTTGTATGGAATTTGTCCTATATGTGGAAAGTTTAAAACTGTACAATATTACAGGGTAGGTCCATAAGTTTCCGGCTTAACTATTTTCTAGGTAAGATAAAGACAAGTTCAACAACCCCCCCCCCCCAATAGTCAGAAGTCTTCGCTGCAAAATGGGCATAAACAGCATTCATCACTTCTTCATCACATTTAAAATTCCATCCTCGAAGGTCCTTCCTGAGTTTTGAGAAGAGGAAATAGTCACTGGGAGCTTAGATCTGGGCTGTAGGGTGGATGGTCGATCTCCTTGAAGCCACATTTCTTCACAGCTTCCTTTGCAACAAGAGCTGTGTGCTCAGGCGCGTTTTCGTGAAGAAGGTGCACACCACCACTCAGCTTTCCTCGCCTTTTCTCTTTGATACAAGCACGTAGTCTGTACAGTAGGTCAGCATAGTACTCCCCATTTACTGAGGCGTTCCTCTGCTTGAAATCAATGAAGAGAATTCCTCCACAGTCTCACAAGATTGTGGTCATGATTTTATTGGTTGATTGAGTGACCTTGGCCTTTAGAGGTAGTGCTTCGCCAGGCTTACGCCTGCCAATCCATTGATTCTCTTTTGGACAAGGGATCATAGTAGAGGACCATAGTTTTATCTCCTGTAACCTTGGTTTGCAGAACTTCTGTCTCGTTGCCACGGTAGAGTTCCAAAAATGCTACAACTGATGACTCGTTGCTGCCTTAGAACTGAGGGAAGAAATCTAGGCACCCATCTTGCACTAACCTTATTCATGTTTAAATGTTAATCAATAATTCGTAGAACTGTTGTTTTAGAAAGACCCAACCTTGCCGCTATTTCTGTAACTTTAAGCCGCCGGTCTTCCATAATTTCTCCTTTCCTAAGAGCGATGTTTTCAGGAGTGAGTACCTTCAAGGGCCGAACTGCACGCTCTTCGTCTTCAATGATTTCTCGACCCATTCGAAAAAGTTTGACCCATACTTTTACGGTAAAGTATGAGGGGGATGCTTCCCCATATACACATTCCAATCGCTGTTTAATTTCATTAGGAGTAAGTCCTTCTTTTGTGAAAAACTTAATAACAGCTCGAAACTTCGTTTTGAACATGTCACAATCTTCTACACATAGCCTTTTTATGCAACTATATTTGAACAACTGAACACAGTGGAGCGGATTTACAACCGCAATTATTTCCTAAACAAATAAGGTATCACACCAAATAAGGATTTTGTGAAGGTGATAATCCTTATCGACGTGGCAGTAAACTTGTAGTTTCTAATAGAACATAAATAACCGACCAATAAAATATAACGATGTAATTGCATATTTGTCGCTTATTAATCCAGCTATAATGCGATCATGTCTGTAAACCAGACTGGAGCTATACTCAAGTATATATATATATATATATATATATATATATATAACTTTAGTATAATAATAAAATCCAAATTGAAACAACATTAAATAGTAGAAATTTAATGGTAACCTAGAATATATCGCATACATATTCCATTGAAGTATATACGCCAAACGCAGTAATTGGCGGTTCTTGGCAGATCATGTCTGTGTATAATTCAAATACATGATGGGATACAACAATGCATCCGACACCTCACCATCATTTGTTTTAAGATACAGGTGCGAGAAAGTAGGCACCTCAAGAATAAGAATAAATCGTCTTCGGCTCTTTGCTGTGATGCTGCAGGGGTTAACTTCAAATGTTCATATGTGTTAATGGAGCCAAAAGGAGTTAAGACACAATATATTACCTTAATATCAATAACATAACAACACATGCCGTAATATGTAAATGTTCAAAATGACGCTAATGCACCATCACCTGTTGGCTCAATATCAGCCAGCAATGATTCACTCCATTCTGGCCACGATTGTAAGAAAATCAGCTGTTAAAACTTTGTTACTGATAAAGTTTTGGTATTTTTCACAATTGCAGTTCAATACAAATGCCATTTCTTTGATATTCCTAAGTTTCTATGTTAAAAATAACTGCTGATTATGTTGGAAATTTAATGATCCAATCATACAACTTAGATATTCTTTAGGGTAAGTTTTATTCGTCAGATGTTTTGACCTCACAAATGTAAGATTCAAAGTAAACTTCGTGCGATCATGGGCAGTTAAAGCAGTATGGAAAACAGGATAATTGTTCATTATTAGCCATATACTGGTTTATATACATTCTAGTAGATGTATTCCAAAATTACAGAAATAACCCTCATTTATTTAAATTCCAAAATGAAATGCTACTTCCCAAGAGATTACTGTTTAAAGTTAATATTCTTGTTTGCTGGCAGATCTAGAACTATCGTCAAAGTATGCCAAAGAAGTGCTGCTAGCTTGTAGACTGAACGCTGCTCTAATGGAATGGATAGCAGTAACTCAGGGTGCCTTGCTGGCAGCTCTGGTCACCGATCGTGCTATCGCTCTGCATCAGGAATCCAAGTCGGACAACAACAATAACAACCGCGGCAGCTGCGTAATTCGCACACTGTCTGTGCTTCTCTGGCTGTACGCTGGGGCAATTGTTGCTCCCATCGCTGTAACATCTAGCATTGTCAGCATCCACTTCTTCCCATACAGGTAAATCTGCATTTGAAAGCTATATATCTCTACATTTATCAGGGAAATATAGGACTTAATCTGAATTACTCACTATTTGGTTCATTACTCAAGACAATCTGGTAAAGTAAGCTGAGAAGGGGTTATGTTAAAAATGAATCCAATTTTTTGTTATCGCTCAAGGTTTATTTTATTGCATAGTTAGTTCCATAGATTCCATATATGAATTTATCACCTTCTAAAACCCGTATCTGGTGTTATACCTTATCTGTTAAGTAAATAATTGCAGATATAACTTCCACTCCGTTGTGTTCAGCTTTAGTTGCATAAAGAAGGCTATGTGTAGAAGAATGTGACATGTTCAAAATGGAGTTTCGAGCTGTTATTAAGTTCTTTACAAAAGAAGGACTCACTCCAAATGAAATTAAACAGCGATTGGACGGTGTATATGAGGGAAGCATCCACCTCATGTTCTATCGTAAAAGATTGGACCAAAAAGGGTCGAGAAAGCATTGAAGATGAAGAGCGTGCAGGTCGGCCCTTGGAGGTGCTCACTACTGAAAACATCGCTCTTGTAGAAGGAGAAATTATGGAAGACCGGCGGCTCAAAGTTACAGAAATAGCAGCAAGGTTGGGCCTTTCTAAAGCAACATGCCTTTGAATTATTCATGAACATTTAAACATGAATAAGGTTAGTGCAAGATGGGTGCCTAGACTTTTTTCCCCAGTCCAAAAGCAGCAACGAGTCATCTGTTGTTACGCATTTTTGGAGCCCTGCCGTGGCAACGAGAGAGAAGTTCTGCAAACCATTGTTACAGGAGATAAAACTATGGTCCTCTACTATGATCCCTTGTCCAAAAGAGAATCAATGGAGTGACGCAAACCTGGCGAAGCACCGGCTCTAAAGACCAAGATCACTCAGCCAACCAAGAAGATCATGGCCACAATCTTTTAGGACTGTGAAGGAATACTCTTTATTGACTTCAAGGAAAGGAACACCACAGTAAATGGGGAATACTATGCTGGCCTACTGCACAGACTACGTGCCTCCATTAAAGAGAAAAGGCGAGGAAAGCTGAGTGGTGATGTGCGTCTTCTTCACGACAACGCGCCTGTGCACACAGCTCTTGTTGCAAAGGAAGCTGTGAAGAAATGTGACTTCAAGGAGATTGACCATCCACCCTACAGCCCATATCTAGCTTGCAGTGACTATTTCTTCTTCTTAAAACTCAAGAAGTACCTTCGAGTAAGGAAATTTAAGTGTGACAAAGAAGTGATGGCTGCTGTTTATACAATTTACAGATAAGACTTCTGATTATTTTGGGAAGGATTGAAATGTTAATTCAAAGATGGGACAAGTGTAATGCAATAAAGGGTAATTATATTGAAAAGCGAAATATAGTTTTTGTCTTTATCATACCTAGAAAATAGTTAGGCCGGAAACTTATGGACCTACCCTTGTACATTTGTGTTCTCTGAAAATGAAGGTTACAGTTTTTTGTGGTACAGTGTAGCATTTTATGACACGCTAGGATATCTTAGTTAGTATAAACTGCGATTCGCAGTTTGCATTGTTCCGCACTCATTCAGATATAATTTCTGGCATTGACCGTTCAGCTCACATATTAATAAGCGCATCTCAGAAGGCACATTTATACAATTAATCAGAATATTGTTTTTTTACCTTTGTTTCTAATTTATGTTTTAAAAAAGACATCGTTATATATTTTAATATATTTGACGCAGCTTTAATAAAACACCTAGTGTGAGAAATTACACTTTATAAATGATCAAACCCAAACATTTGACATTAAGAAATTTGAAGTGTTAGATAATTTTCTGATCCGACGCCAGATATTCCCAACACCACTACCAAGAAATGTTCAATATCTTGCTTTTTCTCATCTTCAGGAAATAAGTTCAAAAGCTTCAAATAGCTTTATAATTGCATATTTAACACTTTCAATTCAGGATTTTTCACCTAATAGGATATAATGAACATGTTTTATTTCTAACGGCAATCCTGTGGTTTTACATACAGGTGTCGCAAAATTAGACCGACAAACTTTGAATAGATTATCGTTTTCATTTGGTTAAGGGATTCGGTGTAACAACGTTTGGGTATTTTTACAGGAAGTGGTTGTAGTAATCCGATATGTGAAAATTGATAAATGAAGTCAATAAAAATTAATACTATTCGTTAGGTCCAAGTATACATGATAACAGAAACAAACTAAACAATCTGACACTGATAAACTCTTACTTAAGTATTAAAGCAAGTGTTGGAACACCCGACCATTCACTTCTAGACAAAGTGCACATCTATCTGTCTAAACTCTCTCAAAGAAGCCAGGTATGTCTCTAATTTCATCAGCTGCGCCTGCTATGCATGCTACAAGATCTACCGAATCAACAGGAGTTTCGTAAACAAGGGGCCTCATGTGTGCCCACAAGTAGAAATCGAAAGGATTAGACGAGGACGCAGGTCAGGCAATGTGCCCACCCCGACTTTTACCTGTGTACCTGTCAGATAACGACGTAACTTCATTGCCAAAGTAAGCTGGTGTTCCTCATACTGTACTTCTGATGTGGATAGGAACGATTTCCCGTAACTCAGACACATGGCGCAGAGTCGTCGCGGCAAAACGCATGGTCCTATCAGAAATTAATTCAAAATTCCTGTCCACACATTAACACCAAATCTGAACTGGTGTCTCGCAAAAATATGACATGAAGATTTACAAAAACCCAACATGTGAATTTTGAGAATTAAACAATCCTTCCAGTGCGATGCGCTTCATCCGTGAACATCATGTCAGTATCGTAGAAGTGAACTAACTGACGAATACTCATAACAAATTAAGTTGTTACACTGCCTGGAATAATTAGCCACTCAGGTTAGGAAGTAAACAAATGAGGAGCAAGTTTGATGCATAGCTCAAGAAGACAAGCTGAAGGTGTAAACAAAAAACGGGGAAGTTTAATGATATAACACCTTATTGCACAGAAACGAAACATCGCAGCCTATGGGTTCCTAAACAAAACTAGTTTAAATAACATTACCTAATTTATCTCAAAATAAGTCGGTCCACTTTTGGGATACACTGTGTATATTCCATTTTATAAAGTGAATGTCATAGGTTCACTATGCTATCTTATATGACAGTGAAAATAATATCTATTTCAATATTTCAACACATTCAGAATCTTATTGATAGTTCATATACGTATAGATAAATGGTAGTATCTACAGAGGGTGCCAAAGTATACACACTTTCACAGTAGATATCTATTTAAAATATTTCAAAGATGAACTGAAAAACAACAGTAAAGTATAGTATGATGTTCTGTAAACAGATGTGACTTACATTACGTTATGCTAGCGTTGCTACAACAAAATGAAGCTAATATTATCGTTTGAACAGCGGAAAGAAAATTTGAAGTAGAACTGGAAAACCGAAAATGTTGAAGTTTAAAGGCAATGGGAACAGAACCACCAACGCGAGTAACAATTGCACGTATTCGAGACAAATTTGAGACTTGTGGTACCGTATGCGATGTTCACAAAGGCAGCTGTGGGAGACCTCGCACAGCTACAAGCCCGTGCACTGGACCCAAGGCACTGGATAGGACGAAGAGGTCCGTTTGAGTTTACACCAGATCTAACTCCGTTGGACTTCTACCTATGGGGAACTCTTAAGGATGTTGTATACCGTAGAAAACCAGCTACACTGGCAATACTTCGGGAAGAACTTGAAACGGCATGTGCTGCACTCGTTGAGTACATTTTCGCAAACGTTGTTCAGTCAGTAGATCAACGTATTCGGAAATGTATCGACGCCGATGGTGGGCATTTTGAGCAACGGTTGTAACTGTAAAAGTCTAAGATGATTAGTGCTCATCATTTTCTGTTTATGTGAATTCAGTTTTGTTATGTTAACACAGTTTTTTCTTTGCTTGAAATGCGTATACATTTTTGGCACCCTCTGTGAATGAAAATGTTCCAAAATGATGTAATGTAATCAGGTTTGTGAATATTTTTTAATTCAGCTATAAATTAAATAATATCTCTCTAAGTGTGTTGAAATGATTTTAACGATATTTTTGTAGTGTTTTATTTTATTTACAGGAACACTGACTTAGGATTATAATAAGCACTTTTTACATCCACAGATACTCGTGTGGTGTGATGCCCAAATCAGAAAGTCTCGAAGATCTGCTATACCCATTTTTGCTTCTGGTTCTGGGGTATGTTATTCCATGGTTGATCACAACTTTGGGCTCCCTGCGAGTGGTTCGTCACATCCTAGCTGCTAGAAGACGTCGGCGTCAACTGGAGGAGGCAGGACTGTCTCGGTCTCAGCGTCTACAGCAGACGTCCTTCTGGATAGCTGGAATCACTTGGGATCAAGTCATCTTCTACTGGCTAGTCTCAGCGCTGCTGCTTTGTTTCGTCGTGCTTCTACTGCCTCATGATCTCTATGTCAACATATCTTCTCTTATTTTTAGTGTTTCATCTAAACGGTTAAAGACTGAGCCAGCTTCTGGTAACAAATCAACGGAAATAACCGAAATGCTGACAGGTTCCATAGACTGCGTGTTCGTTTGGTGCCGGTACAGTTTCACAGTCATCGCCCCTTTGATGGTGTTAGCAATGCATAAAGAGGTGCGCAAATCTTGTGAGCACTTGTTCTGTTGCACTTGTCGCAACAACGCTGTAGTGCATTTGGAAGATGCGCGCTCCATTTCCGCTTGCGTTCAGAAAAGGATGATGGAACACGAATCCAAGAAGAAGATTAATTTGTCAATAAAGAAAATTAGAGGAAAGAAGGATAAATACAAGCGAGCTGCAAGCTACAGAACTCCGGTTTTATTTGCCACCTCAGAGGGTCTTCATCTCAGATTGGTTGATGACGACAAAGAAGAATATTATACAGGTAACTATGAAGTAATGCCCACCTCGAGTAGAGACAAGCAACAGTGTTGGTCTACAGAGCCGCGATTCATATGCGAGTTTTGTGATAATGCAATACTTACTCCCGCTTCTTTAGAAAGCGGAAGCAACCCTTCCAACATTTTGCAACAGAGCTTTGTGGGAAGGAGACCAAAGCCACCAGTGTTCACCCCAGAAATACTTCCGGAAGAAGACCTGCATGTCACGGATAGCAGCGGAGAATACGCCACCAGAGTTCTTCCTTCAAAGCAAGAATCTAACCATGCAAGGAAAGCCAGCAATATGAACAATAACCACAGAAAAGTTCCTCGTGTAAGGTTTGCGCAAACAGTAAGCGAAATTCCACTCTCAGAAAGTGGCGTATGGAGCTCACCAGAGGACCATAATCTCATTTCAGAACAATCGATGAACGGGAAAACATTACTGCCCCCCGAAAGGCATAGTGGCATGCCCTCTTGACAAAAGGAATATTTTCCTCTAAGTCAAAAGCCCAATTTCAGCACTAGAGGAAAATTTCGTTGATCACTGTGCCGAGAAAAATCTACAAAAAAACTGAATCAGAAGTAATTTATACAAAAGCCTGTTCTCCAAATGCAATAGCTACTGCACTGCCAAAACAGTAGAAACGAAATATGAATTTGGTTGATACAAACAAACCCCTTTGCAAAACTATTGTGTTTTGTTATGTGTCAAAGGAAACATTGAAATAACTATTAATATATTCTACTAATAGCGATAAATACTTGATACTCCGAAGTCGAACATGCAATTAATTAAGAGAGGTTGTTTAACATTTATTAAAATATCTCAAGTTGAGGATAAACATATGCCAATATATGTACTCATTTTCTAAATATAGGATAACATATAATTATATTACATCGTATGGTATTATTTTCTCATACATTTACAACAAAGGAGAAGGTATTGTAAACGTGAAGTAGGGGGCTACACTGTAATTATTTACATGTTCTCTGTTAAACAAAGCCTGTTGAATATTATTTTATGTGATGTTTTAAAATCTTCTTTGCTTATGCTAAGGGTTCTTATATATTTTATTTTATTCTCAACTTAACTCCAATTTTTTTTCGGAAAAGTTACTTTAATAAATTAACGATTGCGAAAAAATGTTCATGATTTTTCAACTGAATTTTATAAAGGCTATAAACTAGCTTAATATTTATGTTTGGTTAGAACTCGTTGTTCCATTTCGGAAAGTAGGCGACTTTACACAGGTTTTGGTTAAGAAGGAGAATTTTCAATGATGTTATTTTCCGCCGGCGGGCAGAGGGACAGAAGGTAAGCCCAGAGCAGCTACTGCCAGCTGACAGCATTACTTGGAAGTGAAACAGCCGTCAAGTTTCACGTATACAAGGTGCATTCAAGTAATAACAACTCCAATTTTTTCGTTCACTAATTAATCACATGAAAACTATAAAACTTGTGTCACTTCTCGACGTATTCTTCCTGCAGCCGTACACATTTTCCACAACGTCGCCCCATCCCTCATTGGTGGGCACAGTGTCGCTTTTTGCGATATAAATTAATTTGTTGTGCAAAGTAATAATTTCCCCTTATACATTTAAATAATATCAGGAAGTTTTCGTATTTATTATCACACTTCTGGCTGTAGTAAAGTCTTGATCGGTCCTGATGGTGTAGTGATAACCATACTTGCCTTCTAAACCCAAGATCGCGGGTTCATACCCGGCCACGATGGATGGATTTTTTGGGCGTAAAAATCCTAAGTATGGCTTCCTTCGAAGGGAAGTAAAGCCGTGGGTCCTGTGTCGTACATTTACAGCACGATAAAGTACCTCAAGCCTGAAAAAAGAGGCCTCTGAGCAAAATTTGTCGGCCGTTTCACGCCCTGAATAGGAATGGGACGCTGATGATCTGAGATGTTGAAGAGCGTCCTTAAATAAATAAAAATGTAGTAATGTCTGCGATGCGATATGTACATTAAAACGACCGCCGCCAAGTGGAGAACATACTCTTTTGTCGCCGGCGGCGCGGTATCTTTTGATATTGTTTGTCAGCAACTGTAGCTGGTAATTATTGAGGTTTTCCGAACGTGATCTGCGCTCTTTGTGAGCACTACTTACTTGTGCATTATAGTTATTGTTTAATTATTTGCGACTTTAGTAAAATTTCGTGTCCAAGTTAGCGAGTCGCCAACAATTGTTCGACAGGCCGCGGGTTGGCCATTTCTGGATTAGAGCGCTTGGCTTGCTCTCGCCTACATCTTTGGCATTTAGTAATTTTGAAATTTTGTTTAATTTAGTTTTTTGGTAGTGAAAAGTTGAACTTTATTTTAAGTTATATCATTGTTTTGTTTATATAATTATAGATTTAATTTGTAAAATTATTTTGTATAGTGAGAAAAAGAAATTTAATAAATGATAAAATTTGAAAATGCACGTCCCGCATAGGTAACAAGGTGCCAGGAAGGAATGTTGCAAATTTTATTTTATTTTTAATATCTTTAGCATGTAGTGAAGAATTCCTAAGTAAATATATATATATATATATATATATATATATATTTATAATTGGCAATAATCCAATGGGAATGAACAAGGCAAAAATTCCATCTAGAGATCGCTCAAGACACTCATCGGAGAATTCCGCAGATTCAAGCTAGTCTGATCTCATTGTGCGCAGCTCGGCTGATTAAATCATTTAATCACTTTATATAATTTGTCTATACTCACTTATGCTCAAATTTGTTGATTTGATTTATTTACGGACGATTTTTAATATCTCAGGTCATCAGCGTCCCATCCAATTCAGGGCTTGAAACTGACGATAAATTTTTCAGAGGCCTCTTCTTTCAGGCATGAGGTTCTTTTACGTGCCGTAAATGGGGACCCATGGCTTTACTTCCCATCCGAGGGAAACCATACCTAGGATTTTTACGTCCGCAAATATCCATCGACCCTGGCCGGGTTTGAACTCGCGATCTTGGGTCCACGGGGCAAGTATGACTACCACTAGACCACCATGACTGCCTCTACTTATGCGCAAATAAAGAACTGAAAACGCCATTATGCACTGGTTAAATGCAGAAATCCCATACAAGTTTCAATAGAAATTTATTTCCAATTTTTTTTGTTTGACATACTGTCAATTTACAGTTAGTTTTTTTATAATGTACAGCGAACAGTTTTTTACATCGTTGTTTGTTATCCACAACTTTAAAGAAGTTATTCAATGTTATTTAAGTGAGCATAAAAGAATGTTTTATGTTTATAATTACATCCAAAATTAAAGTGCAACTTTTATCGCAAATGACCACGTAGTTACATTGTAAAGCACTCCCTCCTTGGACACTTTTAATGCATGTGTTCATTCTTCAATTGTTCTTATTTCTCTATCAGAGGGAGGGTTAAACTTGATCAAACAGTTCAAGTGGCAATAAATGTGTTTTTCTTGCCCCACAGATTTTGTAACTTCTGCCGTCAGCAACAACAAATGCTTGTTTTATGCATTGTCTAGACAAACACAGCCCGTTCTACAACATATAAATTATTCATGGATATACCGTTAATAATTGGAGAATGTAGGTAGAAGATATTTCTTCTTCTTCTTCTTCTTCTTCTTCTTCTTCTTCTTCTTCCTCTTCCTGTTCTTTCTCTTCTCCTTCTAGCATGTCAACCTGTTCCATTCTCACTTAAACATATATATATATATATATATATATATATATATATATATATCACTCCATCTTGTTCTTGGTCTTCTAATGGACGGTATCCTCTAGGTTTATAATTTAAAAAAAAAATTATATTCGTTCCTCTTTTATCCTTAATATATGCTGGTACCAATTATTTTTATTTTCATTTATTCTGTCATTTAGATTATATATAATATATATTCTAATCTAATATAATTATATATAATATATAATCTAAATTTGGTCACTTGTCTTCTTGCCATAGAAGGACTCCACGATTCCGAAATATAGCGATCTCAAGTGTGACTTTTTCTGAGTGTTTTTACTATCATAATTACTGTTAATTTGTTATATTGTTAATAGTGTTACTTTATTTTTATTTTATATTGTGTGCACCTCTGGTGTTGCTTTTAACTTTGCTTATTAAGTTTAATTTGCTTTTGCGTGTTTTGCTTTTGACTTCTTTACTATTTATCTATTATTCTTTTAATTATATTTCTTACTTTCTCTGTGTTTTTAAATAGACTTCATTGTTTAATATATCTAATACAATGGCAGGTCACTTGTCTTCTTGCCATAGAAGGACTCCACGAGTCCGAAATATAGCGATCTCATGTGTGACTTTTTCTTTGTGTTTTTACTTTTATAATTACTGTTCATTTGTTACATTGTTAATAGTGTTACTTTATTTTTCTTTTATATAATATATAATTTCATTTGTGTTGCTTTTAACGTCTTGTTCTTTAATGTTCTGCTTATTGTTCCACTTATTTGTCTTAACTTATTTAGTTTTATATTCAAATCTTCGTTTTTACTGTATGATTCATTAAAATCTAGATAGTTTAAACTAGAGACTTGTTCTATTATTTCTTCATTAATAATGCCGCCACTGGTGGCCGAGGTTGTTAAGGCGCGGACTCGTGACCGGAAGGTCTGGGGTTCTAATCCCGCCAGGACCGTCCTCCTTGACTGAGGGTTTTTCAAGGTTTTTCCTCAGTTTTCATAAATGACAAATGCCGGGGAGGTACATTTGGCCTGGAACGTTTCCTTCCTTAAAAAAAAATCCTTTCCCAATATATCATTTCATCTCATGTATCATCAGTGTTCATCGCCTGTGGTGCCTCAGTAGTAAAAACGGGCGTTAAACACTATTCATTCATTCATTCATTCATTCATTCATTCATTAATAACTATCTTACACATTACACGATTATTTCCTTTAAAAGCCATTGATTTTGTCTTGGTTGTTGAAATATTTAAATTATATATTTCAGTTTATTAATACTTCTGTATCATCTTCCGTTTCCTCAAAAATGTCCTGAGCGTCAGCATATAAAATTTGTTTTCGACTTATATCTATAGATTTGAATACCCCTAGTAGAATAGTTTATCCAATCTTTATGTGCTTCGTCTATATATTATATAATATGTAACATTCCTGGTTGACGACTTGATTTATTTTTTCTGTTTTGTTTCCAATTTTAACCCATTGTCTATCTTAATTCTTGCATGTTTATATAGACACTGAATTACTTTAATCAGGTGTCTCGGATATCCTTTCTCTTGCATTACAGTTCATAGTTTATTTCGGAGAACCCTATCGAAAGCTTTTTCATAATCTAAAAATAATGTGAAAGTGGGCACGGTAAATTCCCTTCTCTTGTGTATTAATACAAATTGCACAAGATATTCCCTTTCTAAAACCACGTTATTCTTTCTGTAGCAGTATTTCAGTAATAACATTTAGTCTTCTAGAGATTATTTCAACAAACGAAATTGTGTATTGTCTTCAAATTGTCTGTTTTTTAAGGCAATTCGAAGGGCTGAGCTTCAAATGTGAAAAGTCAAGAGTTTGAGGCATGCCTCTCATCAAAGCAGAAATGCCTGAGACGATGTCGTGCAAGTATTTGTTTTACACGCAGTTCAAGTTGATAGCACGCTACCGTGCGTGACATTACTGTCGTCGCAAACATCAGTCCCGTTTCTGTATGACACAAATTAGGAGAGCATAAACTCAATCCTTTTGAAATCTCCTTGACACAAGTTGGGTATATGACACCGACTTCCAGCTTCGGAGGTCACATCGCAGTTTCTGAGGAACAGTTATCAAATTATTACAAACAATCTTCTATGAAACCACACTTAATATCATTTGAAGCATAGAATACAGGCTGGGTTTTTTTTTTTATTTAACTGTACATTTTTATTTTAATTGTTAGATTGATTATTTCAATCACTAAACTTACTACAGTTTAACTACATATGTCTGGAACTATGTTTCCGAAATTCTGGGTATCTAATAGTCCTACAGTCCTGAATATTCCGGAATAAAAATGTTATTTTACCAGTTATCACCGACCTGGCTCAAGTTCCCTATGTTTGTCAATTGGTGGGTCTGGGATGAATTTGCACCAAGACAAGTTATAAGGCTTCTCTTTTCTTCAAATTTGCCCTAACTCAAGGCGAATGCCAGTTAAATTTGGGCACCGACAGTCTTATATGTTGCTTTGGGATAGTTAATTGACTCATTTCGGAATTTACTTCCTACTCTGGGCGAGCTATCTTACAAATCCTGAAGAGAAACCGCTCCACTGATCTCGTTCATTTGTTTTCTCCCGCCCTAGTGAACAGGCTAACCGCTGATAGTATTGCAAATCTGTTTTATTCACTCATCAAACTACTATATAACAAACATCCCGTAATTTTAGAATTTTTTATGATCTTATTGTATTGAGAGATTCGCGCTTCTAATTGGATTGTTAGGGACAAAGGAAGACGTTTCGGTACTTCAGCCGTGCAATGGTTGACCTTACTGTAGGCAGGGATGAGGAAACACCCGGATGCTGGGATCCAAAGGCGTAAAGCACGGGCATAGATCAGGCTCCTACAATTGTCTCCAGGGCCCTGTTCTACCAAAGTATGGTCTAATATATTACAAGTGTACGGACTTGTAACTTGTAGTTATTTATAGAATTCTGTTCCACAAACGTTTCTGCTACACTTGTACTTCATAACTCTATACTTATAAAATGTACAAGTGAATGAAGAATGAGTGTATTTATTCAAATTAACGCCAACTTTTACAACCTTCGCACGGGTCCCATAGTCAAGAATACAGGTAGAGCGCAGGGAACCCATCGATGCTGCAGTGATGACCGTTGACAGGATGATGAAACGGGCTGAACATGGGCACAAATAAAACATTTGTAGGGTGTGAAGAAAACTTGGTGAGTTTACGGTTCTTTTCATATATCAATAATATTTGTACATGTAATACTTTGGAAAATATAGCGTTTTGAAAACGAATGAGTCATTTAATGTTGCAGGTTAAACGCTTTTACCATTTACACAAACCAAACACTTCAAATTTCTCCGCATTCTGTGAATTACAAATAACAATAAAGAGAATAAATCATATTTTAGATGCATTGTCCTTTTACATTGCAGATTTTATGTGAATAAACGTGTTATTACTTCCTCAGTAAAACGTTCTCATTAATACACACAAACACACTTCGTCAAGAGAAAGCAATTTACTGAGAATAGGAGAGCTGTTCAGCAAAGAATTGTCATAATTTACAACATACCCTTACCAAATCTTATAATAGTTATGATATTTCTCAAAGTAGTCACCGTCCCAGCGTTTCTGCCAGGCTACAAAGACATACTGGAAGCATTTTTTGACAAGTCCTTCAGAATCGCCCTTACAGTCTTCGCCACTGCTCTGATGACGGAAAACGCCTCTCATGAATATGTTTTTTTTTTTTTTTTTTTTTTTTTTTCAATATGGGGAGAAGGAAAAAGTCACAAGGGAAAAATTTGGAAAAATAAGACGATGGGGGACACATTTCACATTGGGTTTTGTGATATATTCAGCAATATTTGGGATGCCAGGCAGTGAATTATCGCAGTGCAGTGTTCAGCTTATTTGCATGTGATATGGTCTTGCAGAGTTTTCAGAATATTTCTGTAGTAATGCCCTGTTACAGTTGTGTGTGCAGGTTTGACATGCTGGTAAACCGTTACTTGATTATCAAAAAATGAAAAAGCAGAATCAACAACTTTTGCTTCTTTGTGTTAGTGATCCAACTATCCACACATCGCTTTGCTGTTTGCTCTTAGGTTTAAAATTATGCAGCCAAGTTGCATCAGCAGTAAATACCTTAGAAAGAAACTCCGCAATTCTTGCAACACCATCTTCAAGGCACGAAAACCTGTTTGGGAATCAGCAATCTTGGAAACTCACCGTGCACAAACACGTTTCATTTCAGTTACCAGTGTGTGGGTGGCATCCAGTGAAAATTTCAGAAGTTTTGAATGTGTTCTTGATGTTATTTAACGACCCTCTCTCATAATGGCAGCAGAGGTGATAATGTTTTCTTCTGTTAAAGCACAAATTAAAGCGCCGAGTCCACCTTCTTTTGAAATGTATTGCCTTCCCTCGTTAAACACTTTAAAAACATCTTGTAACCGTGATATAGAAAAGAATTAGCTCTCCTTAAGCCTCCTGTAACGTTGTATAAAGCTCAGTTGAAGATTTGTTGAGAATTTTAGAGCATATTATTTGCCGCCACATAGCTGTTGGCTTAACTTGCACACCTCTAACAGATGGGAACCGGAAGTGAAAACAAATGAAACTAGTATCAACCTGCCGCGTGCACAGTACAACACTACCTTCCCAGGAATGCACTCTTTTCTTCCCCATAGTTCTGGAAGAGAGTAGAAGACACCTTTTATCTCAATATATTTCTTGTTTCTTCTATTCCATTTCCATCAAAATCCAGAGCATGGTCTTAGTTAACCCTTTGCCTCCGTAAGATATATATTTACGACTGCAAGGTTTTCACAGGAAACAGAAATGAGACCTGAGCTCCATGATATTTTTGCCAATCTCACAACAAGCAGAAAGAACGAAATGAGTTGACATATTTATTTTGGAAGGATTATTGGATCACTCTCACACACAAAACATAAATGTCCAGCTCCAACTACTGCCTTCCAATTTACGAGCACCTGGCAAGCGTAGCCAGACACTATTTAATTTTTCACATGTCTGCTTCGAGCCTCCCCAGAAATTCCCTCTCGAGGGCACATATTACATTTATGTGTGTCTCATTGATACGGAGCACCCTTGTCTTTAATCTCCTTGCTACTAAGTATTACATCCTGAATCCTCTCCTAGGGACTTAGAGATCTCTCATCGAAGTTTCTCAATTGCTTAATCAATTGTTTTGTAATCGCTTTCATTATTCTTCTTCTCATTAGAAATGAGTCCACGTTGTGTTTCAATACAAGTGATCAACCAATCGGCTTACCGCTCGGCCTTCTCAACGCCCCTTAGATACCGCTCTGCCTCTACAAGCGACTGCGCTAGCATTGGGACACCACAAAGTGCACATTACGCATTTTGGTAACAAACTATTGTAAAGTTAAATTTTAGCACGAGAAATTATGCGTGTAATTTATGACCATTATTTACTGAACAGCCCTCATATATGGACATTTTATGCTTTAGTCAACCTACCTTTGTTTATAATCATCCTAAAACATGGCTTGTTCCTTCCCTTTCCACGTTTTTTTTTTATTGAAGCCTCCTTTATTAACTTTGTCACCCTCTTCTGCTATAGCAGAATTTAAATAAATTTACAATAACAACTCAACGGAAGTCAAACTCTGACATCCGAAATTTCACATTTAAACCGCCTCTGAAAACTTCACTTTCAGTTTCTCATGACTTTGTGAACTATGCAATGTGTTAATAATAATCCTATGTCACTATAGCCAATGTAGGGAGAAAGACCATAGCTTATTCATTGGCAGGGTGCAGCACTGCAGGACATTATGTGATCACCATAGGATGATCTCATCAAAGACTTCCGAGACCGTAGGAGGCATTCTCTCCATCAGGCAATTCCTCAATTGCCATCACAAGACTGGGTGGACTCATTCCGGGCCTTCTTAACTATGAATTTGAATTTGAATTTATTTCCAACAAACACAAATGACATTACAATAAAATTTATATATAATACACATAAATAATATATATATATATATTTGATTTATTTACGGACGCTCTTTAACAGCTCAGGTCATCAGCGTCCCAATCTATTCAGGGCGTGAAACGACCGACAAATTTTGCTCAGAGGCCTCTTCTTTCAGGTAAAATTTATATGTTCCATTATTTCACAATAATAAAATACAATCATTAATTTATTAATTTGAATCCTAGTTCCTGGTTCTTCATTTGTAGCCTTACTGGGATATCTAATAATCAGGTTACCATGCTAACCAACATTATATATTTATACATTCCTAATAAAATAACAACTGAATACAATCAGTCAATTTTAAATCACCCATATATTGTCAAAACTAATATTCACCAAAATACTTCCTTGTTAACATTCTGGACCCAATACACACAACTCCAGGTATTTAGTGAATTGGTGACCATCATATTGCTAAATTATGCTATCAATTTTTTGCCTTTCTGACCTATTGTACTTCTAAGTAATGTTTCCTTCTATCTTACTCTTAATCATTCTTCTCCATTTCTCTATAACTTTGCCCAAATAGTTCCCTATCCTTTTTATATTCTTCTTTACTTTTACAGTTATAATCTTTCTATTCAATATTTCCCCATCTAAATTTTCCCATTTTTTGCCAAAACTTTTCTCTCCATGATTTGATTTGCCTACAATATAATAAACAATGAAAATATTTATTGATTTCTCTACACATAAAATATTTTCCTAACTCTTTATCATATTTTAACTCTTTTAAATATATAACTCCAGTTCTAGCCCCAGCAAACCCTTCGCGATCACATTGTTCTATATACAGAGATGCCAAAAAATTTATACACACTTTCACAGTATGTATCTATTTAATATACAACAAAGATGGACCGAAAAACAACAGGAATGTATAGTATGATGTTCTGTAAACAGATGTGACTCACATACATTATGATAGCGTTGCTAAGTGACAGGTAAATCAACAATAAACAAATGAAGCCAACATTATCGTATGATGTTCTGTAAACAGACGTGACTCACATTACGTTATGCTAGTGTTGTTACAACAAAATGGAGTCAATATTATCATTTGAACAGCGGAAAGCAATTTTTAAGTGGTATTGGAAAACCGAGAATGTTGTTGAAATTCAAAGGCAATGGAAATGTGTACAGAACAGAACCGCCAACGCGAGCAATTGCACGCATTCCAGACAACTTTGAGTCTCATGGAACCGTATGCGATGTTCACAAGGGCAGATCTGGGAGACCTCGCACAGCAACAAGTTCCGCGTCCTCAGCTATGGTTTTGGAACGTTTTGAGCACTCACTGCAGAAATCTACAAAGCAATGTGCACGTGAGACTGGGATTAGCAGAACCAGCGTACGTCGTATTATTAAAACAGCAAAGTTGAAAGTTTTCATCCCAAGACTTTTGCATGCATTAAATGAAAATGACCCTGATCGCAGAATGCAGTACTGTGAGTGGTTAGGGACATGGTGCAAGAGGATGAGGCCTTCGTACTAAGAAGTGTATCGACGCCGATGGTGGGCATTTTGAGCAACTGTTGTAACTGTAAAAGTCTAGGACGATTAGTGCTCATCATTTTCTGTTTGTGTGAATTCAGTTTTGTTAGGTTAACACAGTTTTTTCTTTGCTTGAAATGTGTGTACATTTTTTGACACTCTCTGTATGGCTAAATAATGCAGCTGGAAATAACCCCATCTTCTCAACTGCTCGCAAAAATAGCGTAATAGCGCCGCTCCACTCCATTTATTCCAGATATGATGGCGGTACCAACTTAAAGTAAACAAGTTTAGACTACATAGAGAAATAGAAGTAGTAAAGAACAATGAATATCCCACCAGTTACTAAAATAATGCAAACAGAACAAAAGGCGATTCTCAATCAAGTGTTTATACAACCATGTCCTACATTTAATCTTCATGTTACAAATTACACGCTTTATTTCAAATGATTGACCTACAAGAATGCACTTGACACACTTTTCAAAGCGTGAAGGTTACATCAATATAGGCCAGTCATGATATCGGGAAAAGAGGTCAATAATATACACATGTCACGCCATATTCTTTAGTTATTTGCAAAGCTGTATTCTGATACTATCTTGATTCCTAGAGATCTACTAGTGCACACCGCATCACTCTAATGCGCATGTGTAAGAGAAAACATATAAACCTGTCTCGGTGAAATACAGAGGGTGCTAAAACATGTATACTCACTTCAAGCAAAGAAAAAACTGTGTTAACATAACAAAACTGAATTCACACAAACAGAAAATGATGAGCACTAATCATCTTAGACTTTTACAGTTACAACAGTTCCTCAAAATACCCACCATCAGCTTCGATACACTTCTGAGTACGTTGAACTACTGATTAAGCAACATTTGCGAAATTGTCCTCCACGATTGCAGCACATGTCGTTTCAATTTCTTCCCGAAGTGCTGCCAGTGTAACTGGTTTTCTACGGTATACAACATCCTTAAGAGTTCCCCTTAGGTAGAAGTGCAACGGAGTTAGATCCGGAGAACGCGGTGGAAACTCAATCGGACCTCTTTGTCCTAACCATTGCCTTGGAAGATTGTCATCAAGGTACGCACGCACACCTGGTGCTAATGTGGTGGTGCGCCGTCATGTTGGAAGTAAATTTCCTCATTTCCATAGAGTGTATGAATGGCGGGTAAGACGGATGTGCGTATCATGTTCAGGTACACTGGGCCAGTTACTGTTACTTCAATAAAGAAGGATGATAACCCATACCAAAAATTAATTCGAAGCAATTAACAGCCTTTTCCAAAATAACATGTGGATTATTTGCAGTAGACACAGGTGTGCCAGTTAACAGTTCCGTTTAACTTAAATTGTGACTCATCGGACCAAACAACTTTCCCTACGAAGGCCTCATCCTCTTGTACCATGTTCCGAAACCACTCACAGTGCTGCATTCTCCGATCAGGGTCATCTTCATTTAATGCATGCAAAAGTCTTGAGATGTAAACGTTCAACTTTGCTGTTTTAATAATACGACGTATGCCGGTTCTGCTAATCCCAGTCTCACGTTCACATTGCGTTGTAGATTTCTGCGGTGAGTGCTCAAAACGTTCCAAAACCATGGCCGAAGACGAGGGGCTAGTTACTGTGCGTGGTCTTTCTGATCTACCCATGTGAACATCGCATACGGTACCACGAGTCTAAAAGTTGTCTCGAATGCGTGCAATTGTTACTCGCGTTGGCGGTTCTGTTCTGTACACACGTCTCCATTGCCTTTGAACTTCAACAACATTCTCGGTTTTCCAATACTACTTCAAAATTGCTTTCCTCTGTTCAAACGATAATCTTGGCTCCATTTTGTTGTAGCAACGCTATCATAATGTAATGTGAGTCACATCTGTTTACAGAACATCATACGATAATCTTGGCTTCGTTTGTTCATTGTTGATTTACTATAATCTTGGCTTTATTTGTTCATTGTTTATTTACTTGTCACTTAGCAACGCTATCACAATGTATGTAAGTCACATCTGTTTACAGAACATCATATACACATGATTGTTGTTTTTCGGTCCAACTTTGAAATATATTAAATAGATATCTACTGTGAAAATGCGTATACATTTTTGGCACCCTCGGTATAAATGAACTGAGTAAGTGTTGAGATAGCATTGCACTAAATTCAACGAGAAGTCATTCACTAACAAACTTTGCTGTATTCTGTGACGACAGCGCTGTTTTCGGCTGTAAGCGATATCAACTAATCTAAAACCTAGCTTGTTATAATAAATACTTCAGACTTTATGTTTACATAGAGGCTGAAACAACGTTGTCACTAAATTTTACAGCTGTGGGCAAAAAGTCCTGAACTAATCAAATAATTCTCTGTTCTATAATCAACGAAAACTTATTATTTCCATGAATGGACTCATTTAACACGATTGTGTTTGTTTCTACGGATATTCATAATGGAGGGAGGGGTTGTAGGTATGAGCCCAAATTCACATTTGAGAGTGATTAGTTATTCAAGAGTTTTGAGAGTCAAAATGTAAGATATTGTGGTATTTTTCATTAATTTTTTATTAATGGTCTTTAACGCCCGATTTTACTACTGAGGCACCACAGGCAATGGACACTGATGATACATGGAGATGAAATTGGGAAAGGATTTTTTTAAGGAAGGAAGAAAACGCTCTAGGCCTAAGTTTAGAGTACCTCCCCGGCATTTTCCATTTATGAGGACTGAGGAAAATCCAGAAAAAACCTCAGTCAGAGAGAACAGTCCTGGTGGGATTCGAACCCCGGACCTCCCGCTCATGATCCGCTCCGTAACGACTTCGACCACCCGTGGCGGTAGTTTCCATTGTAGAAGGTAATACAGTAATTAAAAAAAATAAATAAAAACAACATATTCAAGATGCCTCACCTAAGATTAAATGTTAATGTTGTTTTAAAAGTTGCTTGGTTGGTCTCACCGCGCAAAAATAGTGCGCGGGTACCTTTGCTGATGAAAATTTGCTGAACAAAGTTCTAGTAGTGCGTCTTGTCATAACTATAATTTACTTTAATATAATTGCTTTACGTTTTTGCTCAAAGTGTAAATTGCCTATCTCGCAGCAGTTGATGCATATTTTCAGTTTCTTTTTTGAAACGGTATGCTATTTTAAGTACGATCTCGTTTTTTAATAGCTCACTATTTGATTCAAAAGAATGCGTTTTAACTATGTCTATTTTGCTCACAAGGCAGCAGGCGAGTATGGATATATGCGGTGTGTACCGCCGTTTCCACGCAGCCCCCTCATGCGTTGCCAAGAAAATGAAGGGTACACGTCGAGCATCTTAAGTTCAAATTATACCGAGTTGAACAAATAGTGACTTAATATTATTGATTAGTTAACTTGCCTTCGCTTTTGTTAAACTTTTAAATAATGTTAGGTTTTCAAACGTTGGCTATATAAGAAGATGTTATTATGAGTCCCAGAGTATTACATCACGAAAAAGTGAAAGTGCCTTTCTTAGTTGACATTGGAACAAAGGCAAAACAAACAATTGAAGAATGAAACGCTTTCGGGGCAAAAGTAAGTAAAGGAAAAGTAAAACTTGATGAAGTTCTGCATGTTATAAGGACGGCATGCCCGTAAAGTCTCTCTCTCTCTCTCTCAAGCTAAAGAGAAGACAAGTTGACAAGAGATAAAAGAAAGACAAGACAGGGTTGGAAGCAAGTAAGAAGCTTTACTTTAGTCAAAGGAAATACGTTTTTTTTTCTTTATTCCATCAAAAGGCACTATCTAATTGCCAAGGAAGGAAATCTGAGTAGCTCATATATGCATCTCGTATTCTCAGAGATAATTCTGTGGACTTTAGCTCACTTTGCTGAAGAGTGGTAAGAAAACATTAAGTGAATGACAGACTTGAGATGAGAAAATGTGTACCCTAATTTTCCGTGATGAAAATTCCATTGAAGTGAGTTCCTAAACGAACGGACAAAATAATATAAAGCGTGCGAGCCAGAGAGAATACCACACCTAAAGGTTTCAAAAAGTAACAAAAATTCATTTGGGCGGTGAAAAAAAAATCCTATATCAATATAAGGGGCAAAAATGCGCGCGCGCGCACACACAGAACTATTTAAAAAGAAGGAACAGATTTCAAACATTTATTTCTTCCAAACTACAAAAGATAGAAACACAATACCAACGTGCCTGGAAAGAGAAAAGTCCAGTTTTCACTTTTTTTATGCATTCAATATTAACACCTTGTGTTACACGACAAATATCATTTCATGCCACACACGAATTAGCTGGTCGAATTCACAGCTTCAACAATTCCATGTCGCAGACTTTCAAGAGTGTCAGGCATAGGGGGGGATAAAAACACGGTCTTTTACGTAACCCCACAGATAAAAGTCACAAGGAGTGAGGTCTGGAGACCTGGGAGGCTACCGGCGATGAATTTGATCTTCTGCTCCTCCTCTTCCAATCTGGAATGGTGTCATTCAGGTAATGTCGGACGTGCTTAGAGAAATGAGGGGGGCATATCTTGCATGAAGATGAAGTCATTTGAATCATCTTCAAGTTAGGAAATAACCAGTTTTGAAGCATGTGTAGATAGTTTAGTCCTGTCACAGTGTTCTCCATGAAGAAGAAAGGTCCACAAACTTTGTTTACAGATATGGCACAGAAGACGTGAATCTTCGGTGAATCTCTTTCATGTTCAATAACTAACATAGGGTTTTCACTTGCCCAAATTCTAACGTTATGCCGATTAAATTTACTGGAAAGATGAAAAGTGGATTCATCGGGAAAAATTAATCATTCAGAAAAATTCTTCATCCATATCACCCAGCGTGCTAATGCGAAATTCGTACATTTTGTTGTGGTCGTCAAGATGCAATGCTTGCAATAACTGCAGTTTGTACGGATTCAGGTGCAGACGGTGTTTCAGAACTCGCCATACCGTTGGTTGAGGAATGTTAAGTTCCTTGCTTGCTCGTGATGTGGATTTTTTTGGGCTCCTTTCGTAAACTGTGCGAATACACTCGACATTTTCATTCGATGTGCATGGACGTCCCGTGCTTTTCAGTTTGCAGATGCAACTAACCACCTTCTTCGAATTTTCGATGTCAGTGGTAAATCTGCTTATGCGCAGACGGTTGTTTATTAAACTGACGGAGAAAACCACGTTGAACTTCAATAATGGACTCTAGTTTTGCTAATTGCAGCATACAAAATGCTTTTTCCTGTTTTATCGCCATTTTACTGCAATCAAAATGGCAAGCAACAGCGCCAATGCGGTCGTGATTGGAACTTCTACCTGTACGGTTCAAACTTTAAACTTTTGTATGTCCAGAAACGTTGGAATTGTGGTTCTACCTTTAGTAATTTGGAAGAAAGAAATGGTTGAACTCTGTTCCTTCTTTTTGAATAACCCTGTAATATATATCCTTTGTTTTTCGCATTTCTCAGGCTGCCCCTGAAAATAAAGGCTTTATACTACTACCAGAAATTATTTAAAGAAATTATGGAGAAAGTGATTATAAAACTATCAGAACACAGCATTTTAGCATCTGTAGCTAAGAATCAGGCGGTGGCCGTCACTTGTGACTTGTCTTCTTGTCATAGAAGGACTCAACGATTTCGAAAAATAGCAATCTCAAGTGTGACTTTATCTTAGTGTTTTATCCTTTTCTACTTTTACAATTACTGTTAATTTATATATATACTATATATATATAGTCTCTTAAGAGTTGAATATTGGTTTGTGCAATTTCATGTATTTCCTAGTGTATTGGAAAAGCACGTATGGACCCAGGACCCTTGCGAAATAGATTAGATTGTAAAATATATTTTGTAAATAAATACACTACTGCTGCTGCTGCTACTACTACTACTACTACTACTACTACTACTACTACTACTACTACTACTACTACTACTACTACACCTGCATATTTTAAGAGCAAAATCGAACAATTGCTTAAATATACTATAGATAAGTTCGTTGGCTTCAAGCAGTTTATTTCAAATGCCACAAAAAATTTTTAGTTCAACAAACATTTAAAAAGGTTGATTCGCTTGCATGACTGGTTTCAAATCATTTGACCTCTTGAACTCCTTGGATACCTTGAATGGGCTACACATATAAACAACATACCTTATTTACTTACATATTTTCTATTGATCTGTTTCATAAGGATATGTTAATAACCTTTCTTTCGTTTTTCCTTTTTTTCTCATCACTCTATCTCTTTCTCTCTCTCTCTCTCTCATGCATATACACCCACACATATAAACCTACAGTTCACACACAGACGTCACAGTCCTTTTTGGGGAGCAGGTAGTACAAATTAATTGCAGTGGGACGTGATAAAAACAGATTACCGTTAAATAAATGTATTTATTTTTGTTTTGGAATGTTTACAGAGCAGTGTGCATTTATCACTTTATTAATAGCATAAATATACTCCTAGGTAACAAGTGAAATCAGTATACCTTTTCAACAACAGATTTAAAAGAAAAAGGAAATTTAGTACACAAGCAATGGCTAGTCATCTATTAATTTCCTCCAAACTTCTCGCAGTCTACTATCTTCTGAGCTTCGCTCTGAAATGAAAAAAGTAATTAGATATTAAACGTGTAATCGGAGAAGCACATCACACAATGAAAGTTTTCACTATTACGCATTCATGGCAAATATAGAATTAAGTTATATATGAATTGCAGATTACATGATCTCCTTAGCTAAATACGAGGGTAGATTCATAAGTTTCCGACCTCGCAGATAAGGATTATGGCCTTCACAGAGTCCTTCATTGGCGTCACATCTTATCTGTTAAGTAAATAATTGCAGCTGTAACTTCCGTTCCGCTGCGTTCAGTTCAGATATAGTTGGTAAAGTAGCCTATGTGTATAAGATTGTGACATATTCAAAATGGAGTTTAGAGCTGTTATTATGTTCTTCACAAAAGAACGACTTACTACAAATGAAATTAAACAGCGGTTGGACGGTGTATATGGGGAAGCATCCCCCTCATATTCTACCGTAAAAGAATTAGCCAAACTTTTTCAAATGGGTCGAGAAAGCATTGAAAACGAAGAGAGAACAAGTCGACCCTTGGAGGTGCTCATTCCTGAAAACATCGCTCTTGTGGAAGGAGAAATTATGAGAGATCGGCGGCTCAAAGTTACAGAAATAGCAGCGAGATTGGACCTTTTTAAAACAACAGTCCTTCGAATTATTCATGAACATTCAAACATGAATAAAGTTAGTACAAGATGGGTGCCTAGACTTCTTTCCTCAGTCCAAAAGCAGCAACGAGTCATTTGATGTCAAGACTTTTTGGAGCTCTGTCGTGGCAACGAGAGAGAACTTCTGCAAACCATTGTTACAGGAGATGAAACTATGGTCCTCTACTATAATCCCTTGTCCAAAAGAGAATCATTGAGTGGCGTAAACCTGGCGAAGCACCGCCTCTAAAGGCCAAGGTCACTCAGTCAACCAAGAAGATCATGGCCACAATCTTTTGGGACTGTGAAGGAATACTCTTTATTGAATTCAAGGAGAGGAACACCGCAGTAAATAGGAAATACTATGCTGGCCTATTGCACAGGCTACTGTTTCCATCAAAGAGAAAAGGCGAGGAAAGCTGAGTGGTGTGTGCGCCTTCTTCATGACAACTCGTCTGTGAAAACAGCTCTTGTTGCAAAGGAAGCTGTGAAGAAATGTGGCTTTTTAAGAAGATCGACCATCCACCCTAAGGCCCAGATCTAGCTCCGAGTGACTATTTTCTCTTCTCAGAACTCAAGAAGGACCTTCGAGGAAGGAAATTTAAATGTGACGTAGAAGTGATGGGTGCTATTCATGCCCATTTTGTAGACAAGACTTCTGACTATTTTGGGGGGGGGGTTGAAATGTGCATTCAAAGATGTGTGAAGTGTATTGCAATGATGGGTATACTGTATTGAAAAGTGAAATATAGTTTTGTCTTTATCATGATTAGAAAGTGGTTAGTCCGGGAACTTATGGACCTACCCTTGTATAGAGCTGAATCAGAAAGTTCATTCCCTAAATTTATAAGAATACAAGAAATGACAAATGAAAGCAAACTAGTTGATTGTTACATATATTCTTCGTTTTTCCTTGTGATTACCGAAATTGTTGAGACATCATATCTTACATGCATTTTCTAAATAGTTATGACAGACATTGTGATTCTACTTGTTGGGTTATTTCACCACTGCATCTTTCACAGAGTCACCTCATCACTCAAAAAATGCCAATCCATTTTACTTTCTTCAGTCCTGTGGGAAACACCAACGCCAGCATCCAGCAGGGATTTGTAGCGTCATACATAAGACTATTATTCTATCTAGTAGAACTACAAACTATCTGGACAACAAATTGCAGCTAACGAGTGCTTTTGTTTTCTGATTCGTCCATTTATTTAACATTTTAAATATCAAGAAAACTGCGTAAATAGGCTTTGAAGTGCCATGTAATTAGTAATTTACCCTTAGGAAGAATTAAAGCAGCAGCAATATTGGAAGTGCATGCTGGTAACCTTTTATGTTACGTTAATATTTTAAACATTTTAAAATACCAGGTTACCTTTTAAGTTGTTAGAAATGAACACTTGGTGGTCATATTGAGATATGTTATTACTATTTTTGCAAAAACTGGCATTTGTTATTGTGAAAACAGTTGCAGCTTGTAGTTTGTCTGCAGCGAGCGACTAAACAAGACAATTTTGCGAAAGAATAAAAAAAAAAAAAAAAAAATGGAACTTTCATTTGAAGGTTTTAGTTGGATGATTTTTTTACAATTTTAGTAAAGACAAAACTCATTAGTAATGCATAGTATCGCTTCGTTCAACTTTTGGTAATGAAGCACCATCAGAACTGTTTACAATTGGTTTGTAGAATTACGTCGCGGTCGTGCGTCCGTAAATGATGAATTTCATGAAGTCGACCAAAGTCGATTGTCATTCCAAAAAACATCGATGCTTTTCGTAATATTATTGAAGAAGTTCGGTATGTGACTTACAGTGAGATAGAGGTGTCCTTAAGCATATCGAAGACAGCAGTACATTCGATTTTGCATGAACATTAAGCTGTGAAAAAGATCTGTTCCTGATGGATTCCGCATATTTGACTGAAGCTCATAAAAACGCTCGTGTAATTGATGTAATGAAACGATCAAAATATTTTACCGAGGAACTGCAAAATCCATACACAACATCGCAACAGGTGACGAAACTCGGATATATTCGTATGAAGCGGAAACTAAGCAACAATCCACTGTTTGGGTGTTCCATGATGAACCGAATCCCACAAAAGTTGTTCGTTCACGAAACACTTCCAAGAAAATGATCGTTTGTTTGTTTAGTTGTACTGGACATGTTGCAACCATTCCTTTAGAGGGTCGAAGAACAGTTAATGATGAATTTGTTTGGCAGACATCATTCTTCATCATGACTGCCAGTTCTCATACAGCAAGTAAAACAATGGATTATTTGAAGGAAAAAAAAATCGAATTAATGTCTCATTGCCCGTATTCACCTGGTTTATCGCCTAACAACTGCTTTTTGTTTCCCTAATATCAAACAAAAATGGTATAGACAGCCATTTTCATCATCTCAAGAAGCAGTTGAAGCCTTTAAAACCCTGTTTTTGAGATACCAACTTCAGAGTGGATGTTTCGAGAATTTGTTTAAACGCACGCAAAAGTGTGTAAACCTTAAAGGGGAACATTTTAAAAAGCAATAAAGCAGTTTGTTTGTTTGTTTTCCCCCGCTTTTATAACAACTTAAAAGGTAACTCTCGTATAGAGTTTTTCAAAAGCAACACAGGTAAATGGAATATTTTAGAAATAAACTGCATACACAAACCAAATTTTATATCTTAAAAGATTTTATTTTATAAATGCTATGACGTCATTCAAAATCTTCAATCTCCGCTTTCTCCAGTGCTTATATTTAAAACGCATAGTTAATAACTATAATAAAATAACTGAAAATTAAGCATAAGTACTCCCATTGTACAATTACCTGAATGAACTTATAGATATACATCAGGGCATCCGTGGACACTTTGCATGGGCCTTCCTGCAGCCCCGCTCTCTTGCCCCAGTTGGGCGTAAAGTTTACTTGAGCCTCGCAGATTACGAGCAGAGATACTGCCACGATCACAAGCATCGTAACAACCGGACTTAAGGCCATCTTCAATCCTGCAAAGTTGTTATGCATTAGTTTAGAGACACTAACGACTAAGGACATGGACACCTGGTAAAGAACAAGTAATATACAGACTAAACATTGAGTAATTGATCCATGTTCATGAAATAATTTACTGTAAATTAATTTTATGGCATTTCTATGATACGTGCATAAGTATATACCCATATAACTTTTTTAATCTTAGTTCCAGAAGCCGCCATACATTTCAAAGCATTATGTTCGAAGTAGCTCGAAAGATGTTGCCTGAAACAGCTGCTCATACTTCTCGAATGCGATTCGAGATCTAGAAGTCTCTGAACTCTCGTGACAAGATAAATCCCTCGTCCCAAAGTCACCAGATGTACATGAATTTTATTCATCTGTTGGGAAACGGTCGGTTGAAGTATTCTCCCACTTTAGAAAGAGGAAATGCTTCATCTTTTTGAAATATTAAAAATGTCATCTGAAATTTTCGAGTAAACTCCTGTTGCATCTGTCCATATGTAAACAGCGCAATCGAGCATTGACTATAGCCACTCGTTTCTCTATAAATAACATTCTGTAGTGACAGTCTGAAATAAAAATATCAACATTTTCTACAATTGATGCCTCTATGACAAGTACTTTGAAATGGATGACGATCATGCTGAATAAGATTAAAATTATACGGGTGTTTCCGAGCTGATGATACAAATTTTCAGGGAATGAAGTAGCGTAAATGTGTCAATTTTAAGATCAGGAACCCTGGTCCGAAACGACGGAGTCAAATATTAAGCGAAATTCGTTGTGTGTAGATATAATACTTTTATTTATCTGTAATACTTTCACAGAGTGCTACATTCAGATGTTCAAAGTGGTATCCCCTGCTTCGATGCAGACATGACACTGTCACACAAAGTTTGGAACAGTCCAGATGTCACAGACAGCGAGAAGTTTTGTCAGTAGATCCTTTTCAATCTCGATTGGTGTCTCGTACACAAGAGTTTTCACATAACCCCACAAGAAGAAATAAAGTGGGGTCAGATGAGCTGAAACAGAATCTCCTGTCAGCAGCAGTCAAAGCATGACCATGGTAGGAGTGTAGCTGCTGTTCCCGTATTACTTTCCACACCCATTTCACGTGTATCTGATCGAGTGCTGAGTGAAGGCTCCCAGCAAGCACTTCTCCTTTCATGGCGATAGTCCGCACACTGTGTAGTTCTTCTCGATCGTTATATTGTGGTACCACTTGCCCTGTTTCCCTTAACTGGGCTCCATACAACCTTTCGACTACCCTACTGTTCCCATTGACTTGTCCGTACACGAAAAGCATGTCTGTATATTCCTCAACCGTATTCTCCACTTAACTGTATACTTCAACAGACGTTCACCATGTCCTACACACATCACGCTATCTGTATTACAGTAGTGGAGTTTCCTCATGATGCACGTCTACATGTTGGTCATGCTAGCAAGTGCATTTAAAGACATCAAAGTATTACTTCGTATAAACAACAATTAGTAGGTTCTCGTATTCCATTGTTACATGATGTCCCATAACAATGCTGGCTTATAACTTTCGACTCCGCCCTTTCCGGACCAAGGTTTCTCAAATTGATACATTTGCCCTTCTTCATCATCCCTGAAAGTTTGTATCATCAGGTGGGAAACATCCCGTACACACATGTATATGTGTGTGGGGGTGTGGAGGGGTGTGTATGTACATACGATAGAGATCAATTTTGTTTACGCTCATTATTATTTCAGAAAATGGATCGAAACTTTATTTCCATCTAATATGCTTATATAGTAGTTGTAGTATATTATAATAAACACAATTCAGAAACATTTCTATGCAAGCTTACTATTTTAAAACAGATCTTAGTAATAAGAAACATATTATTCATTAGGTGGTATATATCCAGTTTCTTTCCTATATCCTGAAGACTGCCGCCTTCCCCAACGGTTATACTAAATTAATGATCGTAATAATAAGTATATATATATATATATATATATATATCCTCGTCTGCAGTTGTTTACTGTAAACATTAGAATCTGCCCTATATGAGTGGAGAAAGACTCTTGGAGACATATTCTGGGTTACTGTAAGGGGAAGGAAGGTGCTGGCAGATAGGAAGGAGGAGGAGGGAATAGGTAAATTTTTAAACAAAGTGAGACAGCTCAGTTCGGAAGAGGGATAGGGGAACATGCTTCAAGATATTTTTTTTTTTAATTAATTGCACATATGTGTGTTAGAGTGTAAGTTATTTAATTTTGTATTACCCTTTGGTTGGAGATGCATAACTCTGAAAATATGAATATTACCTACAACTGTTAGAAACGAGAGTTTTAGTATAACAAGATCAAAATATCACTACAATATGACCAACATATTATTTCCGAAATATTTAATTGATTAATGACAATACCTTTCATTAAATTGTATTTTAAAAAATAACGTAAAGGTTTAGAGTAAACATAAAGTTATTTGAATATATGATTAAGAGCTTCCTCTTTCTTGAATAAAAGAAACATTTATTTGTAAAAATGTGCAAATTGCTCTCTACGAGTACTGGTTATTTATTATTTATAGAACCAACATTTTTGGTCTTTTACGTCATGTACATCTAAAGTAGCTCTATATGCTCAGCATAATTTCCTTTGTGTGAATTCCTCTATTTACATAAAAGTGGAAATGCAAAGTGAATCTGCAAAGCGAGGAATTAAGTTATTATTAAATGAAGTTATTTAATATAGAACAAAATCTGGTACACAGTATAAAATTTACTGGGGATGCAAAAGAAGATTCTGCTTAAAAGAAAAGTAAGTATTTAACGCCCGTTTTACCTGCTGAGGCACCACAAGCAGTGAACATTGATGAAGTACCTCCCAAGGACTGAGGAAACCCTAGAAAAAACCTCAACCAAGTGGGATAGTGCTAACGGCAATCGAACCCCAGACCTTACGCTCACGAGTGTGTTTTAAAACCTCAGCTGCTTGCTGCAGTGTTCCGCAAAATCCATTACTAATTGACCATGGACAGATGTTCGGATACTTAAAGAGTGACGAACAATCACCACATTCTCATCCTCCAAAATGATGCGGCAGAAGCAGTGAGATAAAAACTGAAGAATGAAGCGGATACAGCTCAGATATTACACACTGAATTACAATCTCTTCCTTCTGATGTAGCAAGTCTTTTATCAGAACGGAAAAACTATTCAAAAAAAGCTTTCGAAGGAAGAAAAACTGTGATCTACCACCAAATTAGGCTTCTTCATAAGATCTTTGAAACATTCTACATAAAAAAAAAAAAAAAAACTACAGGAGTAGCAACTTTCTGAGAGAGAAACGAAAGAATATAATGTTCGGTATGAAAGAAAGCATGCGATGTTAATGAAAAGTTCTTGTGGATGCTACTTTCAAAGTAAGCTCTTCCATGTTGCTGTACTGTTTACTGTAATCAGCGAAAAAAGAAGCTCCGGAGAGAAGGCAAAGTGAAAATGGCCATATCATTAATAATTGCTTTGTCAGCCAACAAAGAACATAAAATTTCTACAGGAGAGTTTGAATTAAACTCATCACACTATCAGTTCGGATATGTGATTTCGAAATCAACATGATTAATAGTGCAAATACAAGAGTAGCTTGCTATTTTTTCATCTGGGGCAGACAACAGACTAACGAATGCAATAGATGAAGATTAAAACTCATAGGCAATTAACGTTAAGGAATATGTACACGGAGTTGAGAGATGATTTCTATAATGAATTATAACTGGACTATTTCTATATCAGAACCATTTCAATGTGAAGAGCTCAAGATAGAAGACGCGACGCGCGACTCTGTATCCCTGCCCGGTAATCCTCTGAAACTAATGTAGTTCAGCCATTCAAAACCAGCACATCAGACAATTTCAATATGGGATTTCATAATCTTTGCAAACATCGTAACATATTCGGCTCTTACGGAGCTCCAATAGGAACAAGCACACCCGGAATTCACGATTAAAATGAGAATAAATGCCGAAGAAGAAAGATACATCATACAAAATCCTCAAGCCTATGAAGATTATATGAGGTGCATCCAATTTCATCATCTTCGATTTTTTTCCGCTCAGGACTGGAAACAAATAGAAACATGCGGTTTGTTTTAAAATACGCGGGCACTCGTTGCCAATGCGTGTCAGAGATGACAGCACTATATGGCACACAGAACTCTAGTGGCAGCGGCGAGAGTGAGGATTGTTTTTGATACTTCATATTAACAACGTTTTCTTTACAAGAACAGCATGTAATCGTTCGTTTTCTCCATTTGTGTGGTTTGATATCGATTGAAATTCATCGCTAGTAGAGTGTGGCATATCTTGATGGTGGCGTGGATGTGTCTAATGTGCGTTCATGGGTGCGACAGTTCAAGAAAGGCAGATCGTCGTGTGACGACAAACCAAGGCAAGACGTTTTGAAAAATGTAAATGTCTGCAGGGAGATTAATCGGGAAGTGACACAAGTTTCATAGTTTTTGTGTGATTAGTTAGTGAGAAAAAAAAATCGGAGGTGTTATAACTTGAATGTACCTCGTAAATATGTCAATGAGGTTGCTCTTGGGTACCATTTCCTATTCTAAACAATGCACAATTTGCGTGTAAAACAATATTTGAAGGTAATATTTATGTAATATTTATAATCCAGTAAAATTCCGTTTTTGGATTCAAACTTAATACATTTCGAAAAAAAAAAGACATTCCAAATTTGGAGTACATAAAATTAAAACAGGAAAATGTGCGAGGACCATGTCTACCTCGACCCCTTTAATAGCGTGTGTATTTGCTTGGCTGCGATTCGAATTCCTAACTGAAAAGAATTTTTACATTCGATGTAATTTAAATTTTTCTTCATAGGCATTTCCTTAGATGCAGAAAGGGAAATATTATGTAACAAATAAAAATATCTGCGTCGTTGTAAGAATCTGTTCTTAAATTTTAAATAAAAAGTAAATTTCAAAATATGAACGCCATTTTAAGAATTCTCCGTTCTTGCTTAACCCCCATGGTTCCAAACGGTGTATCTTAGACTCGATCTACCCATCAAAAAACATGTTTAGAATTACAGAACTTAAATAACACCAACCTTTTCTTAGAGAGTTCAACTGTCAAGAGGCTTGCTGTGTAGAGAATTAACTCTTTTAATCTGACTACTGATTGGAAAACTCAGCCCGGCTTTATATACTTCAGATTTTGCTCTCTAAGCGCGCATGCCTGTCGCCGCTGCACTAAGACCTGCTTCCGGTCCAGGGAATGTGGGTGATCATGTGTATATCCGCCACCATGGAAAATGCCACATTTTCAGCTTCTTTATTTACTTAAAAATATAAAACATAAAACATTCTCTTCATAACTCTTTCAGATTTCAGATTTCAGATTTTAGAATCGTATTATCGAGTTAAAAAACTATAGACAGATAAGTAAGATAGATTACCAAAATTATGTACAGCTTCCACCATTGAAAATACGAACCTTTTCTAAGGTTCCTGTTTCTAACTATAATACAAATGCACACGTTTATGTGGTTATAGAGTCTAAATCATTTTAAACATGTATATGTGCGCTGTTTTTATTAGAGCATTTATAAAAAGTTTAAAGAAAATCTAATTTAACAGACTTCTGAAAATAACATTCATATTCTTTTTCATCTAGCAATTAATAAATGTACGAGGGTAGGTCCTTATGTTTCAGGCTACGCCGATAAGGATTATCGCCTTCACAAAATCCTTATCTGGTGTCATACCTTATTTGTTAAGTAAATAATTTCAGATATAGCTTCCCCTCCGCTGTGTTCAGTTGTTCAGATATAGTTGCATAAAGAAGGCTATGTGTAGAAGATTGTGGCATACTTAAAATGGAGTATTGAGGTGTTATTAAGTTCTTCACAAAAGAAGGACTTACTCCAAATGAAATTAAACAGTAACTGGACGGTGTATTTGGGGAAGCATTCCCCTCATATTCTACCGTAAAAAAAAGGGTAAAACTTTTTCGAATGAGTCGAGAAAGCATTGAAGACGAAGAGCGTGCAGATCGGACCTTGGAGGAGTTCACTCCTGAAAACGTCGCTCTTGAGGAAGGAGAAATTATAGCAGACCAGCGGCTCAAAGTTACAGAAATAGCAGTAAGGTTGAGCCTTTCTAAAACAACAGTCCTTCGAATTATTCATGAGCATTCAAACATGAATAAGGTCAGTGCAAGATGAGTGCCTAGACTTTTTTCCTCAGTCCAAAAGCAGTAACCAGTCATCTGTTGTCAGGCATTTTTGGAGCTCTATCGTGGCAACGAGAGAAAAGTTCTGAAAACTATTGTTACAGGAGATGAAAATATGGTCCTCTACTATGATCCCTTGTCCAAAAGAGAATCAATGGAATGGTAGGCGTAAACCTGGTGAAGCGCCGCCTCTAAAGACCAAGGTCACTCAGTCAACCAAGAAGATCATGGCCACAATCTTTTGGGACTGTGACGGAATATTCTTCATTGGCTTCAAGGAGGGGAACACCACAGTAAATGCTGGGCTACTGTACAGACTAAGTGCTTCCATCAAAGAGAAAAAGCGAGGAAAGCTGAGTGGTGGTGTGCGCTTTCTTCACGACAACGCGCCTGTGCAAACAGCTCTTGCTGCAAAGGAAACTGTGAAGAAATTTGACTTCAAGGAGATCGACCATTCACCCTGCAACCCAGGTCTAGCTCCCAGTGACTATTTCCTCTTCTCAAAAGTCAAGAAGGATCTTAGAGGAAGGAAATTTAAGTGTGGCGTAGAAGTAATGGATGCTGTTTATGCCCATTTTGCCAACAAGATTTCTGATTATTTTGTGGGGAGAGGGAAATGAAATTTTAATTGAAAGATGTAAGAAGTGTATTGCAATAAAGGGTAATTATATTGAAAAGTAAAATATAATTTTTGTCTTATCATACCTAAAAATGATTAGACCGGATACTTATAGATCTACTCTACTCTATTATATTTCATATAAACATTTTTTTTGGCTTTATGATATCTTATGGTGGCACAAACTCCTTAAATTCTTTTCTGTTTCTTCGGCAGCTTATGTTGAGAGTTCACTGACAGCAATGAATATAGACAACTCGAAAAATTGAAGCCATCCTTCGTGGTCACAATTGTTGCGGAAGCAATTGTTGGCCTAAGGTCTTAGTTGGAATCCCTCCAAAAATAAAATTTAATGTGTTTATCCGTTGTCATAATGTTATTTTTTATTGTCTAATGGGAATATCTACCTTGCAATGGAATCCGCCATTCTGTACTTGTCTTGTACGACTTTTATGATTCCGAACAGCCTCAACTTAATACCTTACAAGGAACGATGAAAATTTAGTTAATAAAGTTAGGGATATCCAACAAATTATCCTTAAGTGCTACTATTTAAAGTAACGATAAAGCGGCCTCCGATAACCAAACAAATGCGATCTTAATTAAAAAAAAAAAAAACATTCCATACCAGACGAATATGTCACAGTTTATTAAATTATTATTGCCTCATATTTGCTAGTATGTACAAAATGTCATAGGAAATTTATGAAATTTTTGAATGCTCCGACCGTAGATAAATATAAATAATTATGCAATTACATAAATATAATCACTAATGAAAATTTTCTATAAAGAAAATCAAAATCAAAAAGAAACTACTCCGTTTGATTAGCGGATTTTCCGGGTCACCAAAATTGGTACTTAAATTAAACATCAATAAAAAAAATAGAATGTAAAATCGTTATTTTACATTTAAATATAAAGTTATAAACAACTCTCTTGAAATGGCTTGATATGTTGATTTTCTAATATAAAAATCATATTCATTTATAGTGTTGGTCTTTAATTTCAATGTTAAAGTAATAAGATTGTGGGTACTTCTTTACGTTCAACCTTGCAACATTGGCTACAGAGTCATAACAAGAAGGGTAGTACTTTATTGGAGACTAAGCTTTAACTAGCTGTGCTATTATAAGGTTTCTAACCTCCCATTAACTTAATTCTATTTTTATTTAAAATCTTCCATATCAAAAGCTTGTTCTCATTGAGATGGACAGACGATATGAGTGGGGTAATTTCTTTAGCGGAGTGCAGTACTGAACTACATTGGGGATGCTCATCACAAGAATGCATTTGGCTGGCTTCATAATGACGCAAGGCAACTGGCAGCGCCAAATTAGCTATGTCGGGGTCGGGGGAGCAAAGGGACGCTATGCATGTCAGAAATTGCACAGGTCACAACTTATTTTCTTGTTGTGCCGTATTATCCAGTAATTGCCATTCTTTACATTTACAGGGTTTCATTCCAATTTCTTTTAATTGCAAACCACGGCATCATCTTACAAAGTGGCCTTTCAAGAGAGACTACTAAAGTGCATCTTTAAAACTTTGTCTCTTATCCTAAAATTGTCCATCTTTAAAATGTTCACAACTCTTTATCCATTAAGAAAAATCTGCCTATAAAATATTTAAAAACACACCCTCTACATTGTAAAATGAATAAATATTTAAAATGACAACTGAATTCTCCAGGGTTTACACACACATATTGTTTAAGGGGCAAAAGTATTGCATTTTTAATGTTTTAGTACTAGAAGTAGTAAAGTTCCCAAATCAATCGTTTGGATTAACGGCAATCCTACCACTGGGTGGCCCTAGGGTAGTATTTGATCCCGTGCAGTTGTCATTAGGCGGACAATTTGAAGTGTCATCTAGTGGTAGGATTGTTATTAACTCAAACACTTGATCCGTGATCAGTTTTTGATTTAATATATCTTTATTTATTTACTCACTAAATATAGTGATTAAAATATACAGAGTTTGCTTAATGGGGTGAAAATTATAACTATAATGGCGTGATGGGGAATTAAAAGATGATGGTAGTGGTGGTAAAAGACTTTGTGGCAAAATTAGGAAATAAAAATGAGTGGGACTAAGATAATGTGTGCTGTGGGGAAAACTTGATGGCAAAACTAGGAACTAAAAATGGGCGAGATTAAGATAATGTGTGTCGCAGGAAAGGAGTGGGTGACTTGGAGGCAAAACTGTAAGCTAAACGTTTGGCACACACATATGTTTATTCATTATATTGGAAAATAATATTTTATGCACTTTTTAATCACTCTGTTGCAAAACTAAAAGTTTATATACCTTTTTACTGTTTCGCGCATAAAAAGTATTTTGAAGTAGCTGCATAGAAAATTTTAGTAAAAGTTACACAATCACTTTCGGTACTATCTTCGTCATTGCTTCTGTCATAGAATACCTGTATTCGATGCTCGAAGGGTACGTGACGCAGGCGACCAGTATTTGGCTTTGTTGTTAGATGTTACTGGATGAATGACGTATAAATGGGGACGGCAAAATCGCCGGTGGAAGCTGTGGAGAAATGACCCACTGTTGGGATTTTTAGTCTATTACTGGCATGTTGCTGGTGCCATCACGGTACAAAATACAACGAGCTTCTATTCCCTTTGAAGGCACGCATCTGACTTCCACGATGTCAGTATCGCTGACGGCGAGTTTTAAAGTGACTGTTTTGCCCTCACCTTGAAAGGAGATTTTGTTGTAGAGCAATTTGAAGTTTGTGTGTTACATTCTAAGTGTTTTGACGTAGGGTTTGGTGTCTAAAGAAGTTTAACCATGAACTTGTTGCTAATACCCACGGAATCGGTTTGACGGGTCATTTTGGTAGGTTATCACACCCAGATATGAATTTTACAACGTGCCTCCAGTAGCTGTATTTAAGAATTTCTTGGCCTTGGTACGCGATGTAAAAGACAAAGGTGTTCAATTAATTGATTAACTCTGAAGTTCAGTAATGAAGGAAGAAATACTTATTTCCCATTCTCCAATGTGGCAAGCTTTCTGAGCCCGTTCTTCGTGGAAATGGGCCTGACATCTTGTATATTGTATGTTCTGCTGGAGTGTAAATATACTGACAAATCAGAGCTGCGCGACAATAGTGTGTCATGTTGACTGCACCGTTACATTTGTAGCTCTGTCACTGATGAATTGGAGAGTGCTTTGCAAGAGGGAACGACCATCCAATGTGAGCAGTATGAGAACGGAGATTATAATGTTGTTGGCAGTTACAATAAGCCACTTAATCTATTTTGCTTCCGATGGACGTTCTCCCAAACAGTGTCCAAATATGCAGGTGGATGACGTGTAAAGATGGCTTTTTCTTCTAGTGTAGATGACGTTCTTGGGTTTAATTATGGTAAGGCTCTGTCCATATATGAGAAACTTTAGCACTATTTTCGCCACTTTTTGCGCCAGCGATCAGGCTATAACTCGAAAGCAGCTATCAAGCTTTATGTAATACAAGGACGCTGTTAAACAACAATTCGCTGATGTGTTGTAAACAGCCTCAAGACATCTGACATCACACTGCCGGTAAGTGAAAAACAAGTTTGAATTTGTAGGTGTACAGTAAAAATCTCAGGGACATCTATCAGTCAGGAGAAAAAATAAGCTTGAACTTGTAGATAAGCTATAAACAGCTTCAAGGACAATTTGCGTCACAATCAGAAGCGGAGAAAAGCCAGTTTGAACCTTCAGAGTATTAAAAGGTTTGTTGCTACATCTATTTGATGAATTGTGACTTTAGAAAAAAAGTTTGTTCTATTATTCCTCTAAGTTCAGTGATATGCACGGTCATTCATTTGAAGATAATTCTTAGAGATACAAATACACATTCAAAAAGTTTGGTTAGGTGATTGCTTAGCTGATATTCTTTTAGATGGCAATCGGAGCCCACAATGATAGGGTTTGCTTCAATTATTTCCTGCCACTCTGTCGAACCTATGAGTACCGCGTCGCCCAGACCAAATTTACCAATGGTTGCCACCTTATATGGTGGCACGGGCGAAAATCCTACCCACACGAACTTAGACTGATTGAAAAACGAAAAAGAAAATATTTGAGAGTCCCATCTCAGAGTCCCAGTCATCACGACCATCTCAGCGGGTTTTCGGCTTCAGGCTCCACCGCGTCATCCTGCTGGCATTGTTCCGCGTCCTAGTCCTCCAATCACGACATCTTGTGCAGCATTTATCTTCCATGACACTGAAAGATCGAGTTTTAGCACCTTTTTAAGCTATGACATGTCAAATGGACACACGCATAAGACGACTTATCTATAACGTGTGTTCACCTCTCCTTTCAACTGACTGAATGGTGATTAAAAATCGTTCTTTTCATGCTATAACAAGCGCCTTTAAAAAAAAAGAATATATTTCGATTACCAGCTGATATAAATGAGTCATTAATCGAGATAAATTTATAATTCATGTAAATACTAACCGTTAACGATTTGCAGCTATGATTTGCACCTTGGGAGCATTTATTAAGACATACATCTTTGTATGTTTTAATTAAGAACCATTATGCTTATATTCGCTTATGCTGAATTAGGTAAATACTTTTTCTTTGCACAAGTTGCGGCAGCGATGAAATAGGTAATCAATGGCATTATGGCCATAGATATTGCTGTCCTTGCTATGCAATCTTCAAGTGTTGTGAGGATAATGAGTGCCGAAGATCTGATTGACTAATTCCATAGCTATCAAAGTATTCTCTTTGTAAGTTCTTTGTAACAAAGAAGCAAGCCAAATGTCGTTGGTTTCGTACTAGGATTGGCGATGGTGACAACGACTAATAGAAGCTTATATTATATATGTTTACAGGATAGTTTCTCGCAAGTGTACAAACCTAAAATGTGAGGGCTCGTAAAGGGTAACTTAGACAGAAAGCGGTATATTTTTAATGTGTTCACGATAAAAAAAGTTCAGTTGACATTTATTTCTACAGTGCGATGAATCTCTGCCAACACCAGCATATTAATATGTCTTGGCATTTGTTCTTTGAAACCTATACCTATAGACACCGTGCCGTGGCGTTGTCCCAAAATCCAAGACTCGTTGGCAGTCATATCGACTGTTAACATTAGAGACACAATAGTGTAACGGTGCGAATATTGTACTTTGGGAATGGAGTGACCTTCCTTGAAGTGAATCATGTTAAAGAGTTTGAAACATTGGAGAAAATGATGTCAAGATAGAGCTTTAGCGATTGTGAGATAATAGGCTGTCTTTTCACATTCATTTGAAAGGAATTTATTTAAAGTTATGTAAATTGTTAGGATTTTTACTAATGTTACCATAGTATAATTTTTTTTTTATATTTCTACCAACATAATACTAACCTAAACGAAATAAGTTAAAATAAACATTACATTATCAAGATCTCAACAGACATGTTAAAGTGAAAGCAAGAAAATAAATTATATCAAAATATAAAATTGATCTATTTAAAACAACATTCCAACAATTTTTTTTCTCTTTTCTTTCCATGTTCATATTTTGCACTGTCCTTTTACATCTCCAAATCCAAACACTCAAAGCCCCCGTGATACCATTCTTCCATGTCAAACAAAAATACTTTTTACACTTCTTGCAACTGTGCCGCATCTTTCTGGAGATCCTCTTTGGCTTTCAGAGAGAGCTAGAAAGGACCCTCCTGCTGCCTCTTTTTTCCTGCCTTGAGATTAAAGTCGGTATTTTTGGAGCTTCAAGTGTAGTTCTGTATGTATACCTATTGGACACATACTTCTATGCAAACGCTCTTCAGATACCAGTTGCTCTGACAAAATTCTAAGAAACAGTCTCCTCTTGTTGATCTCGCAACTACTTAAGCATTTATGCCAGATATACACCGTGTCCGTAAAGTCATGGTGCAGTTTTGAACCCTAGTAATAGCTAAACTAAACGAAATCAAAGGATGAAACTTGCATTACATTGAAGGAAGTCAAAGAATTTCTGGAAAATAAATTTCAATTTTGTGCTCGCGCAGGTAATGATGCAACACAATAGTGGAGCGAATAATTACGCCATTTAGTCCAGACGTGTACTTGGCAAAGGAAAGATCAAGGCGTCTTGGCTTGCAAAATTTGAATCCGTGACCTGTGTTCGTCGTGAATATTGCCGCGTGTACAATGAAGAGCTGCAAGAAGGAATAACATTCACCGTGGGATAAGTAGCTGAAAGAAACTAGCAGCTTGCTGGACCAAAAATGTTCAGGTAGACCTTCGGTTACAGACGAGTCCGTTGAAGCTATATGACAATAGTTACTTAAGGAGCCCCAAGAAGTTCATTTGTGCTCGAAACCTAGGCCCGAAGAAGAATACAGGTCATAAAGTTTCAAAGATACGTCTGCAGTTGTTTCACGCTATTTGCCCAACTGATAAACCCAAACAATATGAGTTTCCTGTACAGATACTTGATGAGATTGATAATGATGAACAATTCTTACAGAAGATTGTTTAGTGATAAGGCCACAGTCGATGTCTGTGGTCAGGCTTATTGCCATAACGCCAGGATATGGGTTTATGAATATCCTCATGCCTGCATTGAGTAAGAACGTGACACACCTATGGTATGCTCTCATTCTTAAAGATTATAGGCCCATACTTCATTATAGAAGAGATTGTGAAGTCAAACAAATACCTTGACATGTTGCATTGTATGCAATACCACAAATTAAAGATAGAGGCGAAGGTGTCGGTCATGCTCCTCCCCACTCTGCCAATATTCGCAATTGAAAAGAGAGAATCAGAGACGCTATTCGCGCTGTTACATTTGATGTCCTTAGTTACATATGAAATGAATCAGAATATCGTTTAGATATGTGTAGGGCAATAAACGGAAGCCACATCGAACTGTACTGAATAGGAATGCAAAACTGGCGTGATCTTTTTTTTCATTTGGTGAAAGTTTCACATTTATATCTTGTTCCGTTACTTTTGTGTGACTGTTCAAAACTGCACCATGACTTAACGGGCATGTTGTATTTAGCATAGTAAAGAAAATAACTGAAGACCAATATTTTATATTTCTGGCCACTTATATCATCTTATCCACAATATCCTTTCCAACCTTGGGCAAGTTGTAGAATGTTAGCATCATAGGTTTTGCACTTTCTTCGGTACAATCATCAATTGATTCATGTGTGCATACTTGAAACTGCAAACGCATTTTAGCTCTTTTCAGGAACGTAGGAGACCAGAGTAGCATATTCACCAAAGTCGTTATTGATTATTTAATTTCCCTATGTTTCACGTTCAGTAGCTCTGCTTGGCAAAGATCTTTTATTCTTTTTCATTGTCCCAAAATTTGACAGTTACTTTTTCTTCAAATCGGTAACTAAGGCCATATCTGTAACCAGTTGTCAGTGGTTATATTAAAATCAGTAATATAGATAGCCTATGCTAACAGCTACAGCAGGCGTGTTACTTACAGAAAAGGACCCCTCAGGCTGCTTCCCTGCATAATATTCAAATTATGACAATACAAAATTTTAACATCTGCCAGGGCATATATTTTAATGCCATATTTGGATGGCTTTGATGTACTGCTTAAACAAGATCTCCCATTAAAGACTTCAAACTTTTCATTAATGATTACATACGTCCCAAGAGCATATTTTCTTACAGTTTTCAAAATGACGAAAATACTCCACAGATTGCTGCTAATCTATCCAAACTTATGCTTCTATCTTCTAGTTCTATCATTAAAATGGAGGTAGAGAAGAAGGAATTTAAATTGTCCTAGATTGCTTATAAGATGGAACTTTTTAAATCGTTGCCTTGTCCAGAAACCTTATAGCAACATTCTATTTGCTTGGAAAACATCAGCCAAATATAAAAGACCTAATATTGCCTTTCAGTCAGTAATGAGTCATTTTTACATCTCTTTCTCTTTCAAATTTTTCTTTTATATATTCCACATATTTATTTGTATATAGGATCCTAGCAGCGACATTTCATTAGTTATAAATTGTTTCCAGCAGTCAAGTGCATCTTTAGTGTATTTTTGTTCTCCTGTTACCCCTGCATTCAGAATGCAATGCTAACTTGTGTTTCTATCCCTCCCTAAATAGAACAGAGTATCTCTAACTAGAGGTTTATCTCTTTCCACAATGAACCAATTTTGACGCTGGTTCCGACTTAAGTAATCCAAGTATATTAACTCAATACCTTCAAAAATATCGAAACGGGTAGCCATTTTGTGTAACTTTGATCGCAATTAACGGAGTTGATCGGTCCGGCATCCGCGGTCAAAGTTGGCCATAATCAACTACCTCGTTTAACTTTGATCATCGTCGATGCACCGAAATATCGCATTGAACGCGGTTAAATCCGACTTCAAACATTGATCGATGGTGCACATGACCATCAGATTTCCAGTGGATCTTTTAAGATTGAAGGTATGTCTTCTCTAAGGACGAGGACTTTCATGTTTTTATGGACAAAATAATGATGCTCTTATTTAAACTTAAAAATATATTTGTTAAATGTTTGGAATATTATTCATACCTGCATGGGACTTGTGTTGCTAATAATAGATAGGAAAAGTAATTAATTTATTTCATAGCAAAAGCAATCATATATAGGGAAATTTTTATGTCGCGCCCACAACTCACTAACAGCACATTACAGTAGAATAGTTGAAACATTAAAAACACTGCTTAAATTTTGATGTGCTTTACTCAATAAGTTAGATAAACCTGCTAAACTAAATAAAAACTGTAATGCATTATATTTCTGTATATGTTATAACCATAAGGTTCCAGAGACAAAGGAATTTTCAGCTGTTCCACTCTATTTCTGCAACTTTTTTATAAGCAGCTTGCTTTTGTTGCACAATATTCAAATGCAGTGCATCTTTCAATTAGGATATATTTTTAATCTTCCTTCATATGAGTTTTATTAATTATATATGCTATACACAGATCAATATATGCTAGACAGAATATCAGGAAGATAATTCTATTGAAACTCTCCCTGCAATTTTACAGTTCTTTAAACTTATATAATGTGGACATAGCTGAAAGGAGCACAAGATCACTTCTTTTTGTGAGGAAGTGCCAGGAATACTGAGTGCATGTGTATTCCAAATGAATTTTGGAAATCTCTTGAATTTGCAAATTATGTATACATGAAGTTTTCCCTTCTTTTTGAAAACATCTAATAAAAACTAAAAAAATTTACTAACATCCTGTCACTTGTAGTGATAACTCATTTAAGTTTTTTCCCTCTTATGCTTCATTTTCTTAGTAGCACTTTTTATGACTGGTTTCAAACCACAGTGTGGACAACTTCACAGCACCAAATGCTAATAAATAGTACCATCTCACATGCTCACTACAGTTAAATAAAATCAAGTTCCTTCACTCTAATTTGGCAATTATGAATGTGAAAGCTTTTGAGGAAATTAATAATACGAGGTCTTGGACATCTGCAACCATTTTTATAAATTATTTGTAACTTCCGCAGTACACTCAAGAGGCTTTTTAAAAACTGCAATATTATGAAAAATATTTCTTTTTATCAGCTTGCTTGGAGAGAAGACTATAGTGTTCTTCTTTCATTGTTTGCGGTTCTGTTTTTTGATCATACTTAACTTGAAAAGTCAGGATGCCACTTAAATGTATTAACAATCCTGACATGTGTGTGCGCACTTTTTTTATTTAACTATTGAACAACATGATACTTTTATACATGCTTTGGTAGTTCTTAAAAGTATCCTTTAATGCTTATATCTATGATTCCTGTTTACAAAGTTTCCTCTTATTTAATATTCTACAATGTCTCTTCAGTAAATTTAATCTAATGTTACAAATATCACAAAACTAGCGTTTTGGAATCTGCTCACTTTGTCCCTTTTTAGGTTACACCTCTTAACATAATTCTTTTTCCTTCGATATTACAGATGATCTACAGTTGTGTGTGTGGTTTTCTGTTAAGTGAAATCTGTGATGGTAGGCTTTTATTCTGTACGTCATATCATAATTGTAAAATGTCCATTCAAAGAGGGATTCTGACTGCTAATCTGTTACATATGCTTGGAAAATATTTCTTTGTCTTTTCTCCTTTAGTGGTATTTTGCAATTCTTGTTCCACTTTTTTATGCTCTCTTTCTACTTAGAGGGATCTTGTTATAGGATATCAGTTCATCGCTTCTAGCTGCCTGTTTTGGTCTGCCATTTTGTTACCATAGATTCCCACTTGGAGCTCATACCTAGCTGAACACAATTTTGTAACCATCGTTCCTATGACTCTTTAGTTTGTTTCTTATCTGTTCTTTTACATATTTATGGTTAATGTTGTTCTTGAGAGTGTCGAATGAGACTTCATTATTGGCATATATTGCCACTGTCTTTGTATTGTCTATGCTATTCTGTAGATCTACTTTGTTCAGCACCTTCAGTATCTCAAGTACTTGTTCTCTCTTAACAAATTTAATAAAGTTGAGTCCAATTTGTAACATTTACATAACTTATTATTTAAAGAGGAAAACAAGTTTCAAGAGCTAATTGCTCCTATCCTCAGTTCCAGGTTGATTGCCGGCTTTGTTCTTCGTGTTGGTTTGGTTTGTCTCTGGTGGTGATTGGATGAACTTCTGTATTAGGATGTCACTTGGCAGGATTTCAAAGTTAAAAATGTGGTTTTTATTCTTCCAGATATAAATGTTTTCCCAGATTGTAAGTTCTATTTTTCCTAGATATTTTTAAGTAGTTTGGGATTCCTGTTAATGCTATGCTGTTCCTTCCAAAATTTTTGGCATTTTTGAAAAATATTACTGTAAAAACAGAACTTAACAACCTGGGAAAAAATGTATATCTGGAAGAACAAAAACCACGTTTTTAACTTTGAAATTCCACCAAGTGACACCCTAATAAAGAAGTTCATTCAACCACCACCAGAAACAAACGAAGAACAAAGCCAGTAGTCAACCTGGAACTGAGGGTTTTCTTCCTTAAATAATAAGTGATGTGTTACAAATTTGACTCAACTATATTAAATTCATTAGTGTATTACACATCACTGTTACAAAAGTCTACCACACTTAACAAATTGTTCTCTCTAGTTGCAATAACCAATAAGCAAATTTGTTATTAAGAAATATCACAACTTCTTAGACTATTCCATGATCTGATTCACTTCCATCTTTGTAAATTTCTATGGAATATGTTTAGCTAATGTCCACTTCTTCAATAATGGGAAGGTCTACTGGATAAGGCCATTTCTTAGATTGTAACATGGATATGGATGTGTATTCTGTGAAAGAGAAATTTTTTTCTTTCCAGAAGTGTTAAATTACTCACCTGTGAAATATGCCTACCATGATTATTCTGGTGGCAAAATAGGAATCAAGAAAAACATGGGAACTTCAACTTGCTGCAATTCATGTACTGTGGCTTTACAAGTAGATCCATACTTATGCTTATTATCTTATGTATATTAGGTATTAGAGAATTGAGGTATAGATTGATGAAATTATACATGACAAATTGAAAACAGCTGTTACAGTTAAAAATAAATAATGGTAAATATCTATCCCAAACACAAAATATAACCCCAATGTACCTTAGGAATCCACTCTTGAATTGATATTATTTGTATTATATATGCATTACAGTTTGCGGATGATACTACAAAATTTTGATGATTTGGAAAGAAATGCAAAGGTAGTTTTAACTGTTGAATATTTCAATGTAATAAACTTAAGTGTAAATTCTGCAAAGTGTGAGATAATTGTCTTATCTATAACAACCCTGGTAAAGGACTGCAGTTAAATATAGTAATAAAATGCTGCCAATGCTAAATTATTAGAATTATATATTGACAAACATCCAAGACCACTTACTTTGCTCTTATTCATTCTCTCATTGCGTATGGAATTGAAATATGGAGTAATACATCTAAACTTAATCAAAATACAATATTCATCTTGCAAAAAAGTTGTGTGACATTTGGGTATTTTGAAACAAACTGAAGTAGAAGTATGTTTAGGCAACTAAAAATACTTACTGTACCACGTGTGTGTGTGTATGTGTGCACGCACACACACATGCACTAGAAGTAAAGATGACCTTGCACTCCCCAGACATAAATTACAGCTGTATAAAAAGATGCCTCACTATATTAGAATAAAATTATGTAATAAACTTGCTATTATTAAAAATTGCAATGGATACAATAAATTTAAGAAATGCTTATTTCATTTCCTTATATACAAGATTTACTATGATATTGGGGAATGTGTAAATTATAATTAACTGTTTAATTATACAGTATTTATGTATTATGTACTATATAATGTATGTGCATATGTGTGTGCAAATTGGATAGTTTATAAGTTGTCAAATTTTGTTAATTTATACATTGAATGGTTTAATTGTGTACTTAAACTGAAATAAATTAAATGAAATGGAGTATTAAATATCCCAATAGCTTCTAGTATCTAACCACTGGCATATGGGGAAGCTCTGCCTGTATCTCACCATCCAGAACAGTATGGTCTGTGTTCAGATGAAGATGAAAACAGTATAGGAAACATCATACCTGTACTCTGAGGCTTTGACATCACAGTATCCTGATTTTGCAAAACAGTCACTGGGTGAATCACATAGACTCACACAAGGTGAAATAAGTGATTTAATTTAAGAACTGGACTATCAAATGAGCTGTCTTCTAGAAGTTATATGTACATGAGTCAGCAGGAGGATTTGTTTCTACATTTCAAAATTAAAATATTAACCTTGTTGCCTGCTTGCTGTGATGTCAATGATTTGATAAGAGCTATGTATGTGACAGTACAGGCCATTGGACTGGAAGTTAGTCACAGACTCATCATAGCTTAGTTTAAAAACTGTGTTTTGCACAGTGGGATTTCCCTTCCGTCAATTCCCATAAGCCATTCTGTCTCTAGAAAGGAAACATGCCAATATAAATTTGAACAGTTTGGGATTTTCACAGTGAAATATAGTATCAAATAACAAATTATTCATGAGGAAGTCACTTAAATTTCACTAGATTTATTCCACTTACTTGGACATGTTTCAAAGGTAAATTTCCTTCATCGTCAGCATGGTTCCACTGTCAGCTTTCCAGCGTGGTATTAAGATGTCACTCTTTATAAATTTTTTGATGAGGTTGCTGTTGTTTGGAAGATCAAAATGAACTAAATTTTCTTTGTTTTCGTTCAAGAATGTATTTTACCACACCGATAATTCTATGGGTTTTTGAAGAGCTTTTAAGAGTTTTGGTTCATTTTGGAACTCATGTTTTTTTTTTTTTTTTTTTGCCAGAAATGGTATGCTACTGCTGATTTTTCCATATGTTTGTATGTGTTCCTTAAACCTTAAATGTTCCTTTTTGTTTTACCTATATATTTATTATTGCAGTCTTTGCAACTGATTTCATATTTGAGTGACTTCCTCATAAATAATTTGTTATATGCCAATATAAAATTACTTCTGGAAGCAATTAAATATAAAGATCACCAATGGCAGATCTATAGAGACCTTAAAGTGATTGCAATATTACTGAGCATACAGTTAGAATAATACACCAAGTATTGCTGGTGGGACAGTCAGGCCAGATCCTTATTACAGCAGAAAAGACTGGTCTCAAAGTAAAACTCTGTGGCCCATAGAAAAGAATGTCCAGCATAATTGTTGATTGAAAATTCATTTGTCCTGTTAACACATCAAACTAACAGCTTACAAGAATAAACTAAAGTAAAGGAATGAATCTTCATTGGTCCTTAAATTCTTGAATGAAAATTTTGGGCAAGTTCTCCAGGATAATGAGCAACAGCTTGGGAAGCCTTTAAAAGTGTTGTGCATAGCTTTTTGAGTATCCAAACAGCAGGGTATTATGTTGAGTTTGTAATAATACTGTAGACAAGTATCATTACTTGAATTTCACTTTCTTGATCATCATCTAAATTTATTCCCAGAAGAAGGATGCAGTGGAACATAAGTACCGTCTCACCAAGATATTTCAACAAAAGGAGTGAAGATACCAGGATAGGTGGAACTCTGCTATGCTAGACATTGGAAGGCACACTCATTAATAGCCTTCAAATCCTATATGTTTTTGTAACTTTGTTTGTATTATTTTATGTTATTTATGATTGCACAAATGAAAATAACTGTTATTTAAGCAATATAATATAATAGTATTGAAATGTTTCTTTTCACTATATAGGTGAACAAGACGTATCTTTAAAAAATCTGTTATCAGATTTGTTTTTCTCAACCTAAAATTAAAAGATTTCTCTTATTAGTTCATTTCACCATTAACTATTGCCACTGATGGCCTACGTCATTAAGGCGCTAATTTGTGAGTGGGAGGTCTGGGGTTCAAATTCCGCCAGGACCATCCTCCCTGGCTGAGGTTTTTTCCAGGTTTTCCTCAGTCCTCATAAATGGAAAATGCCAGGGAGGTACTCTAAACTTAGGCCTGGAAGTTTCCTTCCTTAAAACAAATCCTTTCCAAATATATCATTTCATTTCATGTATCATCAGTATCCACCGCCTGTGGTGCTTCAGTAGTAAAAACGAGCGTTGAAACTACATAAAAAAAAAAAAAGTTAAATTTGACTATATTTATTATGGAAAAGAAAAGAAAAAAGAAAAGAAAAAGAAAAAATTTTATTGACCAGTGTAATTACTTTTGCTTTCTATGGATTTATTAAATATGCTAGCATGACATTGAATAATGCCAGACAAGTCTCTCTTCCTCTCTCTTTATCTCTATGTATGTACAGTTTTAATGACATGCAATAAAATCTGTTGCAACACTAGATTCTGCAATAGCAACAAGTAGTTCATATCATTTAAATAATAAATTTAACAAAATCCTTCAAGTTATATCTGTGTTTGCTCTGTTATGCAGCAAAAAGTGATCTCCTTTTATCTGAATAAAAAAATTTAATTTATACTGTGTTGTTTTCAGAGAGATATAAATGTTACACAGTGGTTAGTTTCTTATAGTTCCCAATACACAGAGCTATATATATAAATTTCTTTATTTCCTTATGTCCTTTTTGCAATTACTTTATACGGAGAGTTTGGGTCACTCTTTCTGGAGTTAAATATGATGCAAACTCTCTGTAGTTTGTTGGCATATATGTGTATTCATATGATGAAACAATGTAAAAGTGTAGATAAAACAAATACTCTGACAATATGACTTAAGATTACCAGCCACTTTTACAATTCTAATAAAATGCTGCTTGATTCTACAGATGCCTGAATGCACAGTTTCTTGCATTACTTGATAAAACGGTTACTGCGGTAAACAGCAATTTGCTGCAAGAGATGCACATACTGATAGGGTTCAAAATGAAACGATGTTGGCCACACTAAGGCAAAGAATAGACAGACAGTCAAACAGGTGGATATTTTTGACTCCCCATATTTTACATTCCAGATTGACCAATTAGCAAATAAAAGCTCTCCATACAAAAACATAACTGGTGAAAAATTAATTTAATAAAACCCTGTCCCCCAAACACACACACAAAAGTTTGCAAGTGCTGAATTTTCTAGACAAGGGTGACAGCTGTAAGGTGTGCTGAACTGGAAGCAGAGAGAACAAAACAGAATTGTGGCTTTGTTTTCAAGTTAAAATTAATAAAAATATGATCGGTACATAAAGTATTCGTGTTTAAAGTCTCATTTTGTTTAATTTTAATACTGCTAGTAAACACATACATTTTCTTCATTACTGATATATTTTTAAAAGGAACATAAAAACAATAAAATAAAAAACAATAAATTTATTAAAAAAAAACAAAAGAAGAAGGCAAGAGCTTTCAGCCCTTGAGCGAAAGGATGCTTGCGAACACCATTTTGATGAGATCTTTCATAATTTTTTTTTAAAATAGTGTTTAATGCCTGTTTTAACTATCACAGGTAGTAATGATGCATGAAATGAAATGAAATGATAAAATGGGGAAGGATATTTTTTTAAAGGAAGGAAGTTTTCCAGGCTTAAGTTTAGGGTACCTCTCTGACATTTGCCATTTATGAGGACTGAGGAAAACCTGGAAAAAACCTCAGTCAGGGAGGATGGTCCTGGTGGGAATCGAACCTCAGACCTCCTGCTCACAAGTCTGTACTGTAACGACTTAGGCCACCCGTGGCGGTACTTTTTCATAATGAAGCTACACAGCAGTAAAAAAAAAATGCTAATTTTCATTATTTTTTTATAGAAAGCCCAATGGCAAGAAAGTTTTTAGCCTCTACTTCCATCAAGAAACTCAATCAGTATTCTGTGAGGTTCTCTTTCCAGTTGTTTTTGTTGTATAAACCAAACAATGTTTTTAATATCATTATTTTAATACTGCACATTCTCATAGCATTTTCACCACCAGGAATTGCTTCTAAAATCAAAAATATATATTTGTAATAAAGGCATGTATTTAATTGCTGCTTAACATTCCTGTAGAAGATTCTTTCACATTAATAAAAAAATTGCACATACTGAACTAGGATAAATGGAAGACACAAACACAACATATTTTGCAATATCTCACATTCTGTATATGTATATATATGTATATGTATGTACATGACATGAAGATGTATATCTACACAGTATACATAATTGTTTCTAAAATAAGTACTCTACACAAAAGTTTTAAGTTCAGTCATGAAGAGGAAGCTGAAGATGTGCTTTAAAAATGTTATCTACTCTGAAATTAAAATTAATTTAATTGAAAAATTATGGAAATGAAAATTGATATCATAAATTGTAGCACTAACAGTCTTTTAGATACTTTTAAATAAAAAAATAAGGAAAAGAAAAGCAGCCCACTTTCTTGACTGAATTCTTTTCAAAGGATTGCACAGCAGTATAAAGCACTACTATTTACTTCCTACCCCATTTCCATACAGTGAGCCTCACTTATTCTAATAATAAGTATATACCTTAATAAAGTAATATATCTTGCTACTTAACATGCTAGTGATTATCTACCATGATAAAATACCAAGCAAACAAAATTAAAATTTTGCATATTCCACACACACACATTGCTATTGAGCCCAATATTGGTAAACAGAATTTTGAAAGCCTTCTTATTAATAGCAATGGCCATTAACTTTTCTCCAACTGCATATGTTTCCACAAAGTATATAAGTACCAAATAAGAGAATCATTTCCTGTATCAGCCTCACATTTGTTTGATCTTTTGTTCCTCATAAAGTGCACTTTAGTAGTGCATGTTCACATAGTAATCTAAACTCTGTATTTAATGATTTTTAACACCACATAATCACTACGTTCAAGACAAATGTTTTACTACTGAAACAATGTGCTCCAAGAACTTCAGCTACCTGTTTGAAATACAAGGAAATTGACAAACTGTTATATTGAAAAGCACCAGTACAATCTGGCCCAATTTTCATGGGCCAGAAAGTGTTCAAAATATAAACAAGACCTGTGAGCTTCAAGAGGCACTAATTTTCTTTGCATGTATCTTTTAAGAGCCTTTATTATGTGTCAGCTTTGGTTTTTCCTTGTTTCCTCACTGATGAATGCTTTCATGTTATAGTTTAAACATTGGATTTAACACACCATAAACAAGCATGGTTTTAAGAACCAAAGAGAATGTTTGTTTTGGTGCATAAAGGTTTTGTAATACTCTTTGGATGGTCACATATTTTAATCAATCTTTTACAACCTTTTGTGAAATTACACATTCTTGTAATCTGATTATGTGCTCACGATTCAACTACTACACGGATATAAGAGCACATACATTCATTTGGCATTCTGTTTAATAAACATTCCACTTCAAAGAACACAGCATCTTAGGAATGGAGTCTGTCAAGCTAAATGGTACCACTAACATATTTTCAAGCTCCAGCAGCTCCAACAAACTACGTAAATAAACAATGAAAGGGTGCACAGTTTTTCCTTATGGGCACTTTGGTTAATGGCTAAAATAGTTGCTGGTCAGTACATTTCTGTGATTTAGAATACTCCTTTCTGAATTTAACAGCAAGACAGTGTCTACTTTCTTACAATAACGAGAATTTTGGTAAACATATCAGAACTATGAAAGTCCCTAAAAGGAAAGAATTTTAAAATGCAATTTTTGTTTAAATAATGTCTTCTGTCACTATAGCATTATATATAATTTAAATGTTTCAATTGATTCACTTGTGTAAAAGTTAAAAGCTCAGGTTATCTTACAATGCCCAGAGAGGTACATATGCCTATCATCCTTAAAAGGATAAGAGATTCCATGGATCAGTGAATTCTCAGCAAATGTATTCTACAAGGGATGGGGCACAAGTCATGGCAACTGTTTATTTCCTCAAGAATACAGAACCAATGAAAAACTGTGAAATATACAAATGCAGGCTGGCAGTGTATTATAAGGCTCGAAGCATGAACACATCATACCATGTGCACAAGGGTTATATAGTGCAAAAAGTACTACACAAAACATATACACATTATCACCTTGTGAACTCTCAGAATAGCAATTATTCTACTTCCTGCTGGGTGTATATTGCATACCATGTACACTCTCGAACTTCACTGCAACTTTCTGCAGTTGAAGGTCTTTTCATACAGTCCTGTGAGTGATTTGCTTCTCAATGCTGGTTTCTGCCTGCAATCCATTTGGTAATTTGGTATGGAAGGGCATTATTTCCTACAGCTTCCACCAGCTCCCTGTGGCATTTTCTGGCAGTTTGCCCTTGGAAAATGTCTATTTCCCCACATAAGAATGTTATTTATGCCAAGTAACTTCCATCCTGCATGGTGGTTGACTTACTACTGATGTCCATGGGCTCTCTGTGCAATAACTATACATCACAAGGCCATTTAATGACATCATTACATTCTATGAATGACACACCCTTAAGGAACATGCGATTAAATTGTGGTCACATTATTTATCTTTTAGAAAAAAAATGGTTGCCATGACTTATGTCCCAAACATCATAAATATTAATATATACACAAAAACAAATGATATTACAATTAATCTGATGTTGAGATCAATTCCCTGTAGCACAAGGTACAAAAATATGATGTTTGGTAACAACACAATAATAATAATAATAATAATAATAATAATAATAATAATAATAATAATAATAACAATAATAATAATAATAATAATAATAATAATAATAATAATACATTATAAACCGAGTATACACCATTTTTGCATTGCATTTGCAAAAATAGTGTAACCAAGCATTGCAGGGAATCCAGCTATTACGTAAGAGATTTTATTCTTATTAGAACCCTCATAAAAGTGGTAGAATTCTATTAAACTTGAAGAAAACAAAAACTATGAAGCTCAAACGGCATGAGTAATATTCCAAACATTAAATAACAATTTAAAATACCATTCTTGATTAAACAAGCTTCCAATGTACAGAAATCAGAACCTTTGACACAATAACTATATTAACTTAATTTAGAATCTTCTTCCTTTCTGTCTCCAATGTTTTTATTTCTCGTGGACAAAGACCTGTTATTCATAGGTCTTTTGCCACATCCATTAAAATATATAACACATTTTCCCTATCCATATCTTATTATACAATATTGAATGTAATTTTAAATCATTAAAATTAAGCAAATGATAACACTAGGCCAATCAATTATAGTAAGCTATAATTCAATATCATTATAAAATATTTTAATATCAAGATTAAAAAAGAAACAGGAATAAATAATACATCAGTATACCATAGAGAAAGCAATTTACCACCTGGAAATATGCCTATATGTCAATACACAAAAATAAATATATCCCAGCAATGCACAAATCTACTGTCAATCTTAAAATGTGTAACTTCTGGGCTTATGCTGTGGTCAATAAGTTAAACTGTGTTGTTTAAACTCTATTGTATTTTATTTTCTATTAATGCATACATAGCTCTACATATTCAATACACATTTCAGTAGAGTGTTAGTTATCTGAGTCTTCATAATCCAACTTTCCATATATTTCAGGTAGCCATAAAAATTAAGGAGGGGTAAAGCATTACATATATTGTGTTTAATTACTACTGTGCTTTTTGCCTTTTGATACAGTAGGTTTTGTAAAGCTGCTCTAATGGCCATTATTTCACCATCAAAATTATTAGCATATTGTCCCAAAGGTGTGTACTGAGGGAATTCTTCACAGTATATTCCAAAGTCTGCTATGACCTATCCACCAGTGAAATACTGGCAGCTAGGTGCGCTTGGATTTGCGGCTAAGTTCACTTGGCACATCTGGGCGTTGCAAACATCTGTAGCCGAACGGCAGGTCGGAATATCTTCTAGGTGCCGTCCTAATGCAAAAAACTACGGGATGTACAGACTTCTGTGAAAAGATTGAGCAACTCAACATCCCATGGTAATGGGGAGGGATCCCCTTATAATCTCCATTTTAAGAGATCCATCTGTATATGCACTACACCATGTATCAGTTGGATTATAGTTGTTTAGTGTACTAAGTGCTAACAAACTTAATACCTCAGGTGGGTCATTCTTCTTGGAGACCAATGTATCCAGATTTAGTTTCACGTTAATATCTACATATTGTAAAGGATCAATTGATGTAATGACAGGTTTAGTGCCTATTTTTAAAAAATTGTCTAAAATCTTCTTTCCATATGTAATTTTTGAAAGTCTGTTGTGTTTTTAATCGTTGTGTGCTGTCAGGAATTTGAAAATATTTATTCCTGTGTTGATTACTTTTTAATTTCTGTCCCAGTACAGCCATTTTAATATCTAGCTCGTTTTAATTAGCAGGTTGTTAATTATGCTCTGCATTGTAGCAATTGGTGTTATTTTAACAGCTCCTGTTATTATTCTTAAGGACCTAGATTGTATTGTATCCAATTTAGTTTTAAGTTAGCATAACAATTGTGAGGGGAAAGAAAACATGGAACAAGTCCCATAAACAGTTCTGTGAAATAGTGAACTTGTATATTAGGATAACCCATTGGAACTTCAATGTTTTGTGCATGTATATATAATAGTTTTTTTTCCAACTGAGCTGCAAATAAACAACTAAATCTTTTAGCTTACTTTGAGTAACTGGCAACTTAAAGACTGAACTTCAAACACATCTCATACAAGCATTGTTTGTTCATGCAATGCACTTATAATGGCACCCAGCTATATGAAAGTTGCAGCTACAGAATAATGAGAAATACTGCTAAATCTTGTTATCCACATTCAATGCTAATTTTAATTTTACATTGTTAAGAGATGTGATAATTCACATGAAAAAACTTAAAACTTATTAGTTCAAAGAAAAAAGTGAGATAAGATATAATCTTAAATGTAGAACTGCATTAATAAACTAAGATAATAAAGCGATTTAAATTATGATTTTTTTTTCAATTTTCATATCCTTATTACATAGAAAATAAGGACATTAACCAACATTAAGAATGAACCTTAAAATTCAAACTCTAAGCGTCCAAATTTTCACTAGTTTTTGTATAAATAAACTGGATGCCAAGAATGCAGGATCACCTATGGACAGAAGTTATTTAATTTCTGTACTTTCCCACATGAGTTTTATAATATTTTCAACATATTTTGTTAGTCTTTCACTGTTTTTCATTATCATAAAACACAATTAGATAACGGAAATCAGCTACAGTAGAAATGGCCTGCTAAGATTTTATGCCATGAAAAATTTTACACATATGTATTTGTTTTATTATATACTGTTGCTTCCATTACATAGAAACATTAGGAACAATGGAACTTTGGAATCATGTGGAACTTTGAAATCCACTTTAAATAAATAATATGAGCATCTATCTTTTAGAAACTATTCTCTTGCATGGAAAGTAATTACCTATTTTTCTAGCAATCTCTGCATACTTGGAGTTTGATGAATTTAACAGCACTGCAGATCCTGGGACATAAGGACATTAGGACTCCAAATATAAATATAAAATATGTATAAAAATGATTACCGATTTAATATTTAAACAAAACATAATGTAAAATATTTGTGGCTTGATGAATGTTTTAGCACCTATTGTTGCAGCAAAATTAAGCAACCCCTTCAGATGTTTTCATCAAATGTTGGCAAAACATTGCAGCCAAAACAGGAAAACACACACACACACACACACACAAAGGTTATTGGTTATTTTAAATTGTTATCAAATTACAGATTTTTTTACTTTGACATATTAATGAATGCTTTAGTGATGTAATATTTTAGACAGGACACAAAACTTTTCCTGGAACTCAAGTTACAATTTTATAAGGCTAGATTTTGTTTTGTGGAAGAAAACATAAACTGCAATTAAAAATCTTATCATCAGAAGTACAGGTTATACAATAAAGTCGGAAGCACAGATGTACATTACCACAAGAAAACCACATGGAAAAGTTGTGCAGATAGTTATGACATGGCCTAGTACTTAACCTCAACTAAAACAAACAAGTCCCACCAGTTTCAGGTACTGTAAAGCCAGGCACTTGTTTTGCTGAGGTTACAAAAATATTGAACACAAATGCAACAAATTGACAAAAGAAGATGCTGCGGTAATAATTGCTGGCAGCAATGATATTGGACATTTGGAAGTAAAGAATACTGTGAATAATCTTTAAGATGTACAGGTTAATTGTAATGAAACTTCTGCACAGGCATAATATAGCCCCAAATTCTAGACACACACACACAAAAAAGGCATTAAGGGGTCCTAGTTTCAAATTAATTCATTAAGGAACAAAATGAACCATAGAATTAATTGTTGCTGATGAAAATCCAGATATTTTAATATTCTTGAAACACGGATTAGGAGAACCTGAAATAGAATGTGTCCATTCATATTTAAAGCTAGTATTCAAACATTGCAGAATGAATAAGTTAAATGTGAGTGTAGCAATCTATGCCAAACAAAATAATAATTTGTTTGCCAATCATAATAACCCAGAATTATTATATTTTAAAAAATTTAGTAGTATTGAAATTTCGGAGGTAAAGTTTAAATATGTCTTTTATGTCATAGGATTGTATAGACCACCTAATGGGAATTATAATATATTTTTAGAATCATTGTTAAAACTGTTAGACAAATTAATGTTTGAGCTAAACTGTAATATTATCTGGAGATTTTAATATAGATTTTCTACAAAATCAACATAGTAAACACAGATGTTTAAAGAACATATTGGATTATTCCTAATTAGCTGGAGATTGATTTAATACTCTTATGCTCCACTTACTATTATATTACACAGAATATGTTTCAAAGGCCATTGCTTGCATAATCAGCTGTGAGTCGACAGTTCTGTATAATATAATGGTAAGTGGAGCATAAGAATATTAAATTGACTCTCCAGCTAATTAGAAATTTATAAGTTGCTTCATTGCATCAGTTTCAACAAAGCTGGTCTTAAATTTATATTTGATTAGTTTAATTTAACATGTATGGTATATGATATTACCAGAGAAACAGGTGCTACCAAAAAAGTTATTGACAATATAATTACTAAAATAACATCTGATAATATATATTCATCTGTGTTTTACACAAATATATTTGATCACTTTGCTCAATGTCTCATTGTACTTGTTTTGTTTAAACTGATGTAAAATCATCAGAAAAACTTACATTTCATAATATAAACTGCAGGAATTCAAATTTGTAGCCCACAATAGAGTCCTGAGCAAACAGTCATGGTAAGATTCTATTGTGAAACAGATGCAAATGAAAAATCTAAACTTTTCCATAACACATTTATGTGCTATTTTGATATCTGTTGTCCTAAGACTACCAAAAGAGGAATAAACCAAACATCAATTCGTAAAAAATAAGAAGAAAAATGAGCAATGATGTAGTGAAACTGCTACATTCAGTATTTAACATCTTGAATGCTCTAATGATATCAGATACATTATAAAGTGAGCATGTAAAAAAAAATGTAAAGATGATTTATGATAAATGAGCTATCTTAGCTAAGCACAATTTCTATAGTAAACAAATTAACTCTGATAATGAGATTAAAACAATTTTGAAAATAATAAATAGTTTTAGGGGTGAACAGAAACCTTCCAATTTAAATGATATTAATTTCTCTCAAAATGGCTTAGTGAATGACCCCACTAAAATTGTAAATTTAATAAATAATCACTTTATTTCTGTCAGTCCTAACATAGGTAAAAATATGTTTTACAGAGACAATAATACTTCTATACCTAGCTTTTCTGTAAGTCACACACTATTTCTTCTGCCAACCAATAATACTGAAATTCTTGATGTTATAAATAAGTTAAATCAACAGTGTAGGCTATGATAATATTCCTATTATACATTTAAGAGTTAAAAAGTGAATTCCTTTGCTGGTATAACTAATGCTATGTTGTAATTTAATTTAAAAATAGAGTTGTTCCTGCTTTCAAAAAAGGAAATAGTGAGGAATTAGTTAATTAGAGGCTCATTTCTATATTACCAACACTATCAAAAACAGTTGACAAAATAATATACACAAGAATTATCAAATTTTTTAAATGTTTTTAATTCTTGCCTGCTTGTCAAAATGGTTTCATTCAAGGAAAATAAATATATATGCAATTTCATCTTTCATTGAATACATAATTGATGCTATGGATGCCATGTAGTTTTTCTGCATGGATCTTACCAAAATATTTTACTATGTAGATAAGAATTTTATTATTCAATAAATTATATGGTATTGAAATAAGAGGTATTGGGCAGCAGCTAATATGATGCTACACGACAAATGGAATGGAATTTGTAGAACTAAATTGTACATGGGGAATCTTTACATCTCAAATTAGTGAAATAGTACCTGGTGTTCAAGGACCTTTGCTTTTTATATTATATATTAATGATATTGCAAATTTAGTGCCAAAAATGTTGCTTTAAGTCATTATGCTGATAATACAACTTTAGGATTTAAGAGTGATGACCATTATATGTTAGAAATTGAAATGAACTCAATTGCAAACTTGGTTCTCCATATATTTTAATTAAAAACTTTATGTCAATACTAAAAAAGTGAATTCATAGTTTTTAAGTTTAAAAATAATAATGTTTAGCCTCATCTTTGTTTAAGAGACAAATTCCTGTAACCGAAGTTAATATTGTAGAGTCAACCGTTGATTAAATATTATGGAATAAGCAAATTTGAAACATTGAAAAGAAAGTATGTTTGGACTTTCATTCTGAGAAACATAGTTAAGTATCTATTGACAATGCAAAGGTAGTTTACTACGCATTAATTAATTCAGTTATCACATATGGTATTGAATTATGGGGTCCTATATCAAAATCAAAATTTAATAGAATATTTATATTAAAAAATGGCTGTCAGATACATAGCAAAACTGTCTCTAAACAGTTCATACAGAGAAGTTTTCAAAGCTTTATCTTTATTAACCCTTCTTGATATTTTTATATTAAAATCCATTTTGTATACATACAATATGTCAATTCTGCAATATTCAGCAATACATAATCATAATACAAGATAATACATGACTTTGTAGTTCAAACCCATAGATTGAAAACTTATGAAAAAAGATTTTATAGGATATCAGTTCAATAAACTCCCTGTAAATTTTCGTAACACTAAACCACTCCTCAAATATAAATACCAATTAACTAAATTTCTCATCAATAAGGTTTTTTTTTTTTATTTATTTACGGATGCTCTTTAATATCTCAGCGTCTCATCCAAATGAGGGTGTAATTTTTCAGGCTTGAGGTTCTTTATCATGCAGTAAATGTACAACATGTGACCCATGGCTTTACTTCCTTTACAAAGGAAGCCATACTTACGAGTTTTACACCCGAAAAAATCCATCAGTCCTGGCCAGGATCGAACCCGCGATATTGGGTTTAGGAGGCAAGTATGGTTACCATTATGCCACTAAAACCAACCCATAAATAAGGCATATGCTATTTTATAATGTGTAGTTATTTTTAAAATGTGTAATTTTCATTTTATGGACTATAGTATTATATAATATAATAGTATTATTTTCTTGATTATGTTCTTATTTTATAACGCACCATTGTAGTATGTTAAGAAGAACAATAAAGAATTGAAATGAATCAGTTGCCAGCTCTGTTTTTAATGCAGTGACTTATAATGGTTTACTCAGACTTGCAGCGTAAAGTTCTATTCTTTTCAGGAATGATAATCGTCAAAGCCTGAACAAAAATGCCTAAAATAAAAGCAATGGCAAATACAAAATCATGCAGTTTTAGGAGAAGTTTAAAACTGGAATGTTAACAACATATGAAGTGCTTTATTGGCAAACATATGAAAAAACAATTAGTATAAGAAATGCTTCAAGTGACTGAACATTTCAACTTCAGTAAGCAAAAGGAAATGTTTGTCAGCTAATAAACATTTTTTTTTAAGTTTTCTTATAATTTATACAAAGCTTTCCCCTGTGGAAACTAATTAACCCAGTTTTATGTAAATTGAATGAAATTTATAAACAGCAAGATGGCTGATGAATAAACTCTGTCCAATTATTATGTGATGCAGTGCTACAATGAAACTATTGAAATGGTTTTGAATCACATTAAAGCTAATTTTGTACATAAGTTTATGAAACAACAAATTGAGAAGGATGATATGTTGTAAATTATACTGTTAGTTCCCTTAAAAATGAATAATCTACTTTTTTTCTATGCACTGCAGAGAAAATCAGTCTCACACAGCTCCCAACTGAAAAAAATATCATTGATACAGCAAATTTACTATAGTCAGATGGTATTCAGTATGAGCAAATATTGCAAATATTGCTTTTTGTGAGTGATGGAGCTAGTAAGGTTTTCAAGTAATATTCCCAATATAACTAACTTGTCTTGCACGTGCATTGCATCATATATTAGAAATAATTTAGAGCTAATTTTGTTGATAGACATATTTTCTTCTTTAGCTATATTTCAGGAATTAGGCTAACAGCTTATTCCATCATATTATTTTCACTTCGTCCTCAAGTATCAAACATTTCTTCTACCTTGAGGTTTATAACTGTATATAATGCATATTCTTTGATCATTCTCTTTATATGTACTTTCCAAATTTCTTTGTTTTCTACTATTTTCTCACTTAACTTAAATATATTTATTTTGTGAACATTAGATTTCCCAATTACAATGTTCACTTAATCAGATACTCCTAACAATTATAAGACAGTAAAAAAAAAACAAAACAAAAACAAAACAAAAAAAAAAAAACTAATGTTGGTTGGTACTTGATAAGTTAATCAATGTGTAAATGATTGCAGGACAAAGCAAAATTATGCAGATTCATGTAGAATATATCAATAATTAAATAATGTAATTTATTATATTATGTTTGCATTCTAAGCACAGGAGAATATTTATATACATCAGTATTAATCCTTGGAATAAAAAAGATATTACGAAATTGGTTTGATGTGATATTTGGAACATAAAAGTCTTAGGTTTGAATTGTCAACATTATTGCGTAATAGTTTGTAAAGGAAAAATAACAAGTGTCCATTCCATCTGTGAGATAAACTTTGGTACTGAAATAATTGAAGTAAAGTGTCTGTCATTAAGATATTAAATTGGGAAGGGGGGGGGAAGAAAAGAAAAAAAAGAAAAAGAAAAATGCACACTCTAGAAATTTGTGTTCAATTATTTTAATAGGCTTAACAGATTTGTCAATGTAAGGACTACATATTAATGGAAGCATATTCAAGTTTCGATCTGACAAATGAATTGTATAAAATAAATAGAATTCTCAGATCATTAAAATAAGATGAATTACAAATAATAAATTCCAGATTCTTACGTGCTGCATGTTATTAATATGTTCAGTAAATGATAAGTCTTTCAAATAACTCAAATATATATATGATAAGTCTTTGTTGTAAATTACTCCAAGATCATTTTTTGTTTTGACTAATTGTAATTTTGTTTAAATCTATAGTGTAAATAAAATAAAATTACTTTTGAGTCTAGAAAAAGACATATCACATTTTGATGTATTAAAAGGAAGAGTGTTTTCTTTACACCATTTATTTAAGGCATTCAGATTTTTTGGAGTTTAACTCAATTGGAGACAGATTTTATAGAGCTGAAGATTTTTTTTAAATCATCTGCAAATAGTAGGGTATTAGAAGAATTAACAAGTAATGATATATCATTAATAAATAAAAGAAATAATAATGGACCTAAATTTGAGCCTTGAGGCACTCCAGAGTAAACTTCAAAGCTGTATGATGTACTATTTTTATATTTAACTTGCAATCTCAAATATTAAATTTCCCAGTATGCTATTATTTTTAATTACACCTCTACTCATACAGGTTTTCACTTAAATAAAAAAATCTCATTTTAGCAGCCTGTATTTCATTTTTATCCTTTTGTTTTAGGCTTCATAATTAGGCTAATCACTTTTTCCAACCTTTACATTTATTCCTACCCCCTCCTCTGGTAATCAATGAGATTTATAACTGTACATGATGCATATTCTGTTTTTGTTTATTTTTTTTATTGTTACATTCAAATTTATTTTTCTATAATGCTCTCATTTAGTTTGAATATACTAAATATTTCAGTGTGCTGTCATTTATAATAATGTCTCTTCTTGTACAACCTTTCTAAAAACTCATTTTAGCGGCCTATATCTTACTTTTATCCTTTCAAATTAGATAACAGCTTTTACCATCCTCTGATTATTCTCACCTTTTTCTTGGGCATCCAATGAGGTTTTAATGACATATGATGCATACTCTTTTCTTTGTTCATTCTATTCATATGATCTTTCCATTTAGTTTGAATATATTAAATTCCTCACTATGGTTTTATTTTTAATACAGTCTCTTCTTGGACAGGTTTTAACCTTCTAAGAATCTAATTTTAGCAGCCTGTGTCTTACTTTTATTCTTTTGTTTTAGGATTCATAAACTGCTGCCATACATTAGTATCATTTTATAAAATTTAAACTTATTTTCTTTCTTTCTTTCCTTATCTTATTCTGTTATATTTATCTGTTGGAATTTCTTTCTTAAATGTAGCTTAGTAGAACTTCCATTCTGGAGAATATATTTTTTCTCTATTTACAAATATTTATTGGCAGACAAAGTTTCATGGACTCTTGTCTATATCCTTGGCTGCAAGTTGATTGAGAGACAATTCCAATTGCATCTTGAACACTTCCAGCTGGAGATTACAAAATTCGTAATTAGTCCATAATTAAAATTCATCGGGCTATCTTCATATTTCTTGATGTTGATGTTGTAAAAAGATTTAAACCCAGTGATTGTCAACTGCAATGGAAAGATTACCTCAAACAAGCATTAGGTGAATCCAGAATTTGAAAAATAACTTGGCTGGTGGCACATATACATAATGCAAAGGTTGATTGTAGCTGCATATTCTTTTGCACATATTTTAAGTTTTAATGGCAACATGCATGCAGCATATTTCAGCGAGTTTAGTGCCTGAAAATTTGAACCCTGTCTATTAAACATGATAGATTTTGTGAGAAGGCTGGTGCAAATACAGAATGCACTGAAGGCATGGTGATACCTTGAATAGACCTGTAGAGTTTAGAATATTTTCCATTAGATCCAGTTTAGTAAAGGAAAAGTAGATGAATTAACAAATGCAACAATGCTGTTTGGGTGAATAAAACTATACAATTCTCTACTAATAGGGCTAATTTTTTAAACAAATTAGATGAGGATTTGAAGCTAAAAAAGGCAGATAAAGATATGACTGCCAAGTGTCCAAAAGTTGGTTTCAGCAATCATTTTTGAAAAATCTGCCAAGGAAATAAAAAAAACAAGTTTTGAGGCAGTTGCTCAGGAGCAACAATTGGGGGAGGACTATGGGACATTGGCATCCCTGAACAAAATTTCAAACTCCATTTTATAATCTCTTCTGAGTCAGATGTTTAGAATAAACTTTATGGTTTGAATTAAATGAGGTTTACTCAGGACATATATTTCATGGAACTATTGTCCACATCATCAGCTGTTAAATGACTGTTGGATCATCATAGGAGCTGGGAAAGTAGGTATTTGGGTTGACTGTGGTGGTCTAGTAATAAACTTAAATAAAGTGCTATCTGCTTCCATTTTATAGTTTTTGTTGTTAGTATAAATTTCACTATTTTGATCGTATAAAACATTTAAAATGGTCCCAAATTTATAACATTTCAAATGCAGTCAAAATATGCTGTTAACGTAACTCTCACACAGAATAAAAACATAGAGCCAAGCCTCTTGCCTAGTTGATACAAGCCAGTTGCCATAGCAATGGCATACTAATAATATGCATGTTAAATGTAGCATGCTTGAAAAAGCATGCTACATTTAACATGCCTATTAAGGAATAATCAAAGAAGTCCTGATTATGGAATGTTAACAGACTGGAAATTCATATTATCATGGTACTGCCACTGGTGGCCAAGGTCGTTAAGGCCCAGACTCATGAACAGGAGGTCAGGGGTTCGAATACCACCGGACCGTCCTCCCTGACTGGGTTTTTTTTTTCCAGGTTTTCCTCAGTCCTCATAACTGGCAAATGCCGGGAAGGTACCCTAAACTTAGGCCTGGAACGTTTCCTTCCTTAAAAAATATTCTTTCTCAATTTATCATTTCATTTCATGTATCATCACTGTTCACCACCTGCAGTGCCTCAGTAGCAAAAACACACACACACAAAAATATTATCATGGTATGAATTACTGATGTCAACAACAATTTGTATATTTTTATATCATAGAAGCAAATTTTAAGAGCCAAACATTATAATTGGAGAGAATCAGTAAAAATGCAAGTCACTACAAGTTTTCATTTCATCTAAATATCCATGGCCGACATAATGAAACCCTCATTAGGGGTTTCAGCTGCCAATGGCAAGTGAAAGTATTTGACATTTTCATTCTCTCACATCAAACCAACGATTTTAATCTAGAATGGGAATGCATGTTATATATTATTCTGCATGTGCATAGCATTCTTACAGTGAAAATGCCCCAACTGCAGAATTGTTTTCCATTCATTAAGTTTATGTGATGAAATAGAAACTGAAAACAGTAGTCAACCAAAGCCAGAATTTAATATTGTGAAATTGCAAGTCCAATGTAAGAAAAGAGAGTTTTTCCATGAAAAATGTATAGTTCTATCTGTAAAAACATTTCAAATTTGTGGAATTGAAAAATGCTCTCTTCTACCAGTGAGTATGGCGCACAGAGATGTAGTTCAAATGAAAGGTACTTGCATGCTTTTTTTAGGCCAACATGAATGCTACTTTTGGTTTAAATTTTGCATTTATATTATGCTTTTGATAATGAGCCACCCTCAAATTCCTCCAGCTACCACTGCAATTGCTATCCATTTTACAGCTAGCTATGTCACACATTAAAAAAATATTAAAACTTCAATGTGCTGGTATTGCTGACTGAGTTACAATAGAAAGCTATTATTATAAATAGTTGGACCATTAGCATTATTTGTAGTTGATTTGGTTTATTTACGGATGCTCTTAACATCTCAGGTCATCAGTATTCCATTCAAATCAGAGCGTGAAACGGCTGACAAATTTTGTCCAGAAGCCTCTTCTATCAAGTCTGAGGTTCTTTTTCGTGCTGTAAATGTAAGACATGGGACCCATGGCTTTACTTCCCTTCCAAAGGAAGCCATACTTAGGATTTTATATGCCTGAAAAAAATCCATCGATCCTGGCAGGGTTTGAACCTGTGATCTTAGAAGGCAAAGTATGGTTACCATTACACCACCAGGACTGATATTAACATTGTTATCATTAACTTATGCTGAACTGTAAATTATATCTACTATGTCGTCTAAACACTCTCATGCTTCACTTACTTTTAAATATGGTGGGACCAGTTTCGAAGAGACATTCTCTCCCTTTTCAACCAACTTGACGACTGCAAGCTGGTTGAAGATGGAGAGGATGTCTCTTCAAAATCAGTCCCACCATATTTAAAAGTAAGTAAAGCATAAGAGTGTGTTAGACGACAGATTAGATGCAATTTACATTTAACAAGCTTTACTGTGTGAGTTCCAACAGAATTTTTTGAAAATATCTTATTTTTGAAAAGTTTTTTTCTTTAGGTTGCTCAAAAAATGAGTGGTGAAGAAATTAGTCCAATGCAATCATTAATCATAATTAATCAGAATATTGCAACATCACTTTTCTGTGTTTAACCAGGTATTACATTTGGCATTTGCCAAGAAATTTCCATCTTATATTTTTTAATTTTATGACAGTTTTTAAATTTGGATTAAAAATATTAATTAAATGAAATGTTAAATTTGTTACAGATTTTTACACGTTATTTAGTTATTTGGCAAGATGATCACTGGCCTCAATGTCAAACAAACTACACCGTGATGGTGCTCAATAACATGGAGGGAGAGGTACTAAGTATTTTACAAAATAAAATTATGGTAGAGAAGTGCACAGAACTATTACTTTTCTGCAGAATAAACTGGACTTATGGTTCAAGCAAGTGGCTCTCAAATGTAATTTTCTGGAGCAAGCTATCATCATCTAAGCCAGATTTCCTGTACATTATATAGGTAATACTAAAAACATGGACGAATGGTTAAAAAGAATAGTTGAAAATGATATATGCACCATGCGTGCTTGAAGCTGCATTTGTAGAAGCTGATGCACTTTAAACAATCAAATAATAATTATGAATCACTCTTTATCTTTTCAAGAGAATTAAAAAACTAATGATGCTACAGTTGAGCTATTTGGCCTTCAACAACGCAATGCCTTCCAATGAGCAGCCTTGATTCAATCCTAGCAGTTGCAATTGGATTTGTAGTGGATGAAGATCTGGCCAAGGTTTCTCTGGATATCTGATTTTCCCTGCCATTCTTTCATTGCCATCTTCATCACTGTCAGAGCATAATACAGTCTGCCAAGTGGTCCACAAAGTGTAAAAGGAATGCACTTCTGTCTTTTGCTGCTCCTGTGTGAAATGCCAATACCTGACTGGCAAGTAAGCTATCATCACAATTTACAAAATCTCAGGGTAACAATATGGTATGGCCAAACTTTCAGGACATATTCCTCACAGAGAAAAAAATATGTTATATTGACATGGGTCCGGAAACGCTTTATTTCCATGTTAGAACACATTTTATACAACACTTTATAGTATATTATTAATGGGAAACATACAGAACAGAATGTACTAACATACCACATGAAACTTTCTTGCATGAAATGTTCAAAATGCCCTCTTTGTTACATCTGGTTAAGTTGTGATTCTTAGGCTCATTGCAAGTGTTTTGTGTTCCATTTGAACGAAGGTAATGTTGACATTAGACTCACTTCAATACTATTTATAAAGGCACTTGAAAGCTATTATGTATCCAATCCAGGTACAAGATGCAGAGAGTGTTCATGTCTGTACTGTGGAAGGTTGTGATACAATATGCAGTTCTCCAGGGATACACCAGCACATCTAGGGTTCAATATGACGGCAGATTTATGCATGTATCCATGCTAATGGAGGGCATTTTGAACATTTCATGCAAGAAAGAGTTTCATATGGTATTCTCCTCTGTGTCTCCCATGATTAATGTACTATGAAGAGTTGTAGAAAATGTGTTCTAAAATGGAAATAAAGCATTTCCAGAACCATGTCCATATAACATATTTTCTTCTTCTGTGTGAGGAATATGTCCTGAAAGTTTCGTCATACCTTATTGTTACACCCAGTATAGTGAAAATGGTAAGCACATTAACTTATTACCGCCAAAGGTAGCCGAGGTCGTTTAGGTGTGGACTTGTGAGCGGGAGGTCTGGCTTTCAAATCCCACCAGGATTGCTCTCCCTGACTTAGGTTTTTTCCAGGTTTTCCTCAGTCCTCATAAATGGCAAATGCCAGGGAGGTACCCTAAACTTAGACCTGGAACGTTCCCTTCCTTAAAAAAAAATCCTTTCCCAATTTATCATTTCATTTCATCTATCACCAGTATCCACCGCCTGTGGTGCCTCAGTAGTAAAAACGGGCGTTAAACACTATTAAAAAAAATTATTCATTTGGAACTGCACAATTAACAATCAATATCTACATATTGCTAGATATTTGTTTGGCCATTAGTACGTTTGACTGTTAAAATGGGCATATCAAAGTTTACATAGGCAATCAACACAGTTATAGGCTTTCCTCCTGCTAGTTATTTTGGATTTGTACATATTATTATTACATTACTTTAAACAATTTTTGATACTATCTTAGAATAATATGTATATGGATTTTCATTGGATTAAAGTGATCCCAATTTCATATATTGTAATGAAGTCAATTTCTAAGGCCTTTTACCAAGAATAATATCAAGATATAATGTTATAATGGTATGTTTGAATAGGCATTTATATATTGTCATTTTATGCAAATGGCACAAAAGAATGGTTTGACTGAATGCTCAAAGCAGCAATCAAGTGTAGTTTGAGTGCAACTGGGTCTTTATAATATTATATTTTAAGGTTGTTTCAGCATATAATTACTTTTTGATGAAGATTTAATCCTTCTGAGGAACACTTAGAATATTTCTCATTTAACCCTTGCTTCTTTATGTCTCACTTGTGAGATGTACTTTGTCAGTTAACATCTTGCCATAAACCTTAATCAGAATAAGATGTGTGTTTAATCACATTGAATTCAAGAAAGCTTCTCATATCTATATCCTCTGACAAATCAGACAGACCTCCAGAAACTTAATCAAGGGTCCCTCTCAAAATTGCATAACAAGATCAGTTTTTCATAATAAAAAAGAATGAAAATACAGAAGGTCTTTTCATCAAATATGCCAATCTCCATGTGATAATTAACACCTTGTTCTGAAGTGGAAGAACAGTTCAGCTTGACTTCATTATGCACAATTTTTAATCTCTATTTTATCACCAGGATCATTACACTATCCCAAGAATCATTTCAATGTGTTGTTATTGTATTCTATGGAGTATCTGGCCATAATTTCCAAATTTAAAATAACAGATATGTTATGAAATATTGCTTTATATTATACTATTCTGCCTACAATTAGGCTACAAAAGAATGTTATATATTTTTGCTGACCTTAATTTGCCGGCAATTAAGTTAAAACAGCTGCACATTTATTAATATTGCCATTGAGCCAAAAGATATTTCTAAATATGATAATCTACTGCTGTGTTTATAAGATACAAATTATGAGAGATTTTTAAGGCTTTATTACATAACATTTGGATGCTGTTTCATTGTCTTCATAGAGTATGCATGCATTCATTCCAAGAAACCTAATGGAAATTGCTCTCCACATGTGTCTTTCTCTTATAGTAGAATGTCCAGCTCCTAAAGAAAATATATTTGCCATTATGCACTTGAAAGGCCATCATTTCATTATGAACATTTTAAATAATAAAATTTAACTAGACTGCATGTCAAACAAATATTCAATAAATCGTAAGAAAGCGAATGCTTAGTAACAAAATGTTGAACATGCTGCAAATAACAAATTTATACACATTTCTAATTCAGTAATGATTATGAATCATATACATACTTATAATATGTATTATGAAATTAAAACTATGCACTGAATCTTTCTTACAGGTACAATGTGCCCAATCTCACAGTAACAGTATTACATTCTTGAAGTTGTTGCAATATGATATAAACATAGTAAATAAGAATATAGTATTTTATGATGAAATATAAGCTTTCTAATTCCTAATTGACATTAGTATGTACAGAAACTAAACAGGTTATGAAACATATTTGCTATACCATTTTAAAACAATACAACAGATGAAATACAGTTGACCTGCTACATTTCTGATTGCTACCTTACCAGAACTGTATTGCTTTACTGTATTGCACAGAACCGTTGCTAACTACTTTCTTTCTTATAACACAACAGATCTGGCAACTATCCAAGGATAACAAAATAGTTTAGTTTAACTTTTTTTTTAACTAGATTATGCTTTATTTCTTTCACAATAAAAATTATATGTTTTAATATCTAGTTCTATGAGGTACTCCAGAAATACTTATTGCAAAAGTTTACAGACTGAGCTGCCATTATATAACTGATAAAATTTGCTAACAATTTCACAGCTTTCCCCCCCCCCTTTTTTATTAATTTGTTCAATAATATTCTTAAAATAATATATACCTGACTGTTTATTCATTCTGCTCACAAGACTTTTTTCTTTTTTCTGAAGAAAGGGAGACAAAAATACCTAAATTACCTGGGAAAAAGCCCTGACTGGTCAGAACCTAAAGCTATCTAAGATTAAGAAAGAAGCTACAGAACGCAAATTAATCCCGCTGATTCTTAAACGCTGAACTATTGACTTAGAATGAAGACATGTTCGTAAGTTACATTAGTAGTTTATGTTGAGATGCATCTGACTGGCAGGCCAGTTGCAAATATTAAAAACGTAAACTTAGTTTTCCAACAAATTCAGAGTTTCTCTTACTTGATTTTTATTCTTATTGAAACAATAATTTCAGAATATCCAAAACTATAAATATACAATTTTACCATGACTATTACTGTATGAGGCCCATTTGTCTTGGTTCAACATTATCTTAGAGCCCAACAGTTCTAAATTGCATCTTGCATCTTCTTATAAGAAACAAAAAAATAATCCTTGTTAATTCTTGTGTCCGTTTTGCTAAAGGTTTTAACAGCTTAGTTTTAAGATCACACTGTTAACTTTAAATAACAGTTTTAACATCTATGGTACCCGCTCTATGAAATCCAGAGTGCAATAACTTAAGTTTTGGTTCTTTTTCATTGTATTCAAGATTTATATTAAAAAATATGCATACATGTTTGAATTTTAAACCTTTAAACCACTCATTCAATTTAAAGGACCTAGACTGCTACTTACTAACATTAAGATTTCTTTTTCTTTCTCTCCCCTCCCCTCCTTTCCAGTTTTCCGTGACCAAAAGTTCTATATTCCAATATCATATGTGAACAAAGCAACTAGTGATATTATTGTATGATTTAGTTGAACTACACACTCTTAACCGACTAGTTAACCTACAAATTAGCAAAGCAGAATATTTTAATGAATACAAACAAATAGAAGAAACAGCAGTTAAAAATGGTTTTAAAAAAGAACTAGTGCACAAAAGGGTGCAGAAATTCAAGAGACAAAAACATATCAAAGAAACCACAACACTTTCAGCAAGAAAAGATAAGTTAATTTTTAAAATTTTCACATGGGCTACAAAAAATTTCACAACATTCTTAAAGATTTTAATATCATGTTGGCACTGTTAATAGATTTAATGTTAAAAACTTACTGATAGACAATGTTAATGACAATATTAGACAAGAGAAAAAAGCAGGTATTTACAAAATAAATTGTGCAGAACGTGAAAAAAATCTACATTGGAAAAACAAAGAGAAACATAGGCACATGGTTAAAGTAACATAAAGTATAAGCAAACAGAGAAATCAGCAGTAGCATATCATTTTTGGACAGGAAATCACGACATAGTGAATAAAGCAAAATTATTAAAATCAGTACAAGGGCCTACGGAACTAGCAACCAGGGAGAAAATCTACATCTACAAATATAAAGATAGTCTAATGAACTTCGATACTGCAGGTGATGATAACATAAACTACAAGTTTATCATACTGCTACCAGAGCACAATACACATTCCCACAGCTCAATGAATTATACAACAGTTGAATTTTAGCTGATGATGACAACCAAATTTCTCGAAATCAGTTCTATACATTATGACAAGTAAGTGAAGCATTAAGAGTGTATAGTTAAACTAAATCATACAATAATATCAATTATATGATTAGCTTCACCGTGCCAGTTCCAATTTACATTTTAATTTTAAAGCAACTACTGCTACTTATTCTGATACAGAAGCAATAAAAAATGTAGCTGGACATAATCCATTTGACTTATATTTTTTTGTTCAACAAAATAACTTACAAACAAAACTCACTTATAATTTTGAAGTGATCTATCTGTACAATATACAAAGTTCTCATTTGTTAAAACACAATGCTGTACAAATGAAAACAAAAATAATCTTGTATACAAATATAAATAATATAAAACAGCAAAATGTGCAATATTACATCTTAAAATCAAAGTTAAAATTTTGTAAACTTGTGACTAATAAATTAAAGGTAAAAAGTTATGAATACATAAAGTTGATAATTCAGTGCTTTAATTATATATACATTAACGGATCATATTGCCAAGCTTAGATCTAAAATTAATAAAAACTAGGCTCTTGATATCTACTGCTTATTATACTATTCCATAAATGGAGCATTTGTGAAGCTATTTTCATCTAGAAAAGGTTGTCACTCAAAGATATTTTAGCAATTCTGCAGTAGTTATGTGCTAATTTCAGACACCATTCAATCTGTAAAATAATTTCTTTGCACTGTGTTAGTATGAAATTTTAGATATAAATTACCTCTTATTGTTCTCATAACAATCGCTTACAGCAGTTGTATAATTTCTACCCTGTGTGGCTTCCTCCAATGCAATTTTTGAGCTGTTTACTTACTATGAATTACAGAAAGCTTAAGATACCAAGAGCTCAACATAACCAAAGTGCACTATAAGCAACAAATAATAACTGCAGTAACTTCATTCAACTTCTAATGAAACCAAATTATACCAATTGTTAATCTTAGCTTTCTAGGCATGTACTTGATAAAAAGATGCCCTGCACCTTTTAAAAAAAGTTTAATACATATCTAAAGAACTAAAATTAGTCTTCATTTGTTTATTTCTAAAAGAGCATTTCTATATGAATGAAAAATGTTGAACACAGTACTAGTATTCAGAAAGTAATCAATCCACATTGGTCATTAGTTTATTACCTAAAACATTATTGTTTTTCCTTCACAAATATAAAGTGTGATGTGAATTAGCAAAAATTTAAATATTTTTTGGCAGAACCAAAGCATTTATATTTTTTTTGAATATACTAAAATCCTGCTATTACCAGTCACACCCAAATGAAAGAGGCAATCACCCTCTCTGTAAAAATTACTGGGATGAGGTTTTAACAGCATTATATTTCTCTAGTTTGAAAGTGAAACCTTTGTCTTTGCAGCAAGCCAGGCTCCTACAGGTCTAACCATTGTAAACACTACACCTTGTTGATTAAAAGTATCATAGATGCAGAATGTTAAAATACAAAACTGGAAATAAACACAAGTCTAAAAAATACAGGGATCACAGATTACTAAAAATATAGTCCAAGATACATGGTTATCGAAGTCTTTAAGCCCTTTATATCATTAGATAGAAATGTAGATCAGCAAGAAAGAAAAAATATTTAAGTTTTTATATTTATTTTAAGTCATTCAGTTAAAATGACAGTATTTTCTTTACAATTCTGACACTTTGCCGTATTTCTACAGAAAATTATAACATAATTACGATAGAGCATGTGGGCATAAGAAAAATCAGATTTTGATGAGAGTTGTTTTCTATTCCAAACTGGAATGGGGATGAAAACTTAACATTCCAACATTAATTCAGAAATATGTTTCTTCCAAATTCCTTACATATCTGCTCTTTGTATGCTCTATCTTTCAATTGATAATAGTTTACTGCTCATTATCATCAATTATGTGAACGGACTTGCATTAGTGAAGAAATTTTGTTTTCAAACATTTTAGATGCAAATATGATTGGTTAATTGCTAGAGGCATTAGGGATCTGATATATATTTTTTCCCTAGCTTCCCAATAAAGAACTTCCAAATTCTTTTTCATTTGTTTGTTGCTATCAAGTTGCCTGCATTTCAGTAGATGTTCTTTATTTAAGATAGTATTCACATCCTTACACAGTGGGCAGTGGCTGTCCTCGATTAATTTCATCCTGAAGAGACCTTCTTACAGGTAATCATTTTCATCAATTAAGGGGAATTAGGCAGCTCCAATTTTTCTTGGTTTCAATAAAAGATGTTTGAAAGTATTTAGATTTTTATATGGTTTTCATTTAAGCTTTTGTTTGATATTTTCTTGTTCTTATTCAGTCATTAATCTTTTTATGAGTTTCAATTTAGAGGGAAGTTCTAGTTCAAAAGGTGGCTTTAATTTTATGGTAGTTCCTTTTTTGCTGAAGTATCAGCAATTTCATTCCCCTTCAATTCCACATGGCTCAAGATCCATTGTAAAAATATTTCTGTATTTCTGATCTGGATTGTATGATATAGTTTTCTTATTTCATTTATAGCATATGCCAGTGGATAACTGTAATTTATTATACTTTGGAGTGCTGCTTTAGAGTCACTTAAGATAACAGTTCTGGACAGTAGTTTTTTTAAAGCTGCTCTAATGCCCATTATTTCACCATCAAAATTGTTTGCATGCTGTCTGAAAGGTGCACATTGAGAGAATTCTTCACAGTATATTCCAAAGCCCATCTCCCCATTTTTAAGAGATCCATCTGTATATAGTTTACACCACATATCAATGAGATAATAGTTGTTTAGTGTACTGAGTGCTATCAATCTTAATACCTCAGGTGGGCCGTTCTTAGAGATCATTGTATTCAGATTTAGTTTCACATCGATATCTATATATTGTTAAGGATCAGTTGGTTTAGTGCTTATTTTTAAAATTTTGTCTAAATCTTCTTTCTGTATGTAATTTTTTAGAGTCTGTTGAGTGTTTAATTGTTGTGTTGTCAGGAATATGAAACCATTTATTCCTGTGATTATTGCTTTTTCATTTGTCCCAGTATAGCTGTTTTAGCTCTATATTTTAATTGGCAGGTTGTTAATTATACTCTGCATTGCAGTAATTGGTGTTGCTTTTACAGTTCCTGTTATTTTCTTAAAACTAGATGGAATTGTATCCAATTTAGTTTTAAGTTGGTTGTTTATTGTGAACATTATCTTACTTCCATAGAGCAAATTGGGCTTTATGTATCTTTTGTACATGTCATTAGGGAGAACTATGGGTCCTCCCTATTTGACACCTGCTAATCTTCTTAATATGTTGTTCTTCTTATTCACTTTGTTATATTGTTGATCTCTTCAGAGAAGGATAGTTTTTGGTCAGTTGATATATCAAGATATTTAGTGTTCTTTCTCTTTTAGTAGTATTGATTTTAAGTTGTAAATCATCGTAGCGTGTTGAAGATTGAAAAGCTGGAAAACTGTCATTTTAGTGTTTATTTCCATATTGCTGGTGGATGCTCAGTTTTCATGCTATTGATAATTTTCCGAATTTCATTTTCTAGTTTTATGTAATATTGTTTATTCTGCTTATTTTTTTTTGGCATTAATCCATATGGCAATGGCATCTGCAAACAAACCCATAATATTTTGTTGAGGTCATCTATGAAAATATTAAAAAGAATTGGACTGGAGACACCATCTTGAAGAACTACTTTAGTTGTTATGTCATTTAGAGAGGACTTGATTCAATTTTACAGCTTTGTGATAATAGATCCATTAACCATCTCAACATACTTCCTCTTATCCCAATATTATGCACCTTATAAATAAGCTTCTCTCTCCAAACTTGTCAAAGATGTTTTTGAAGTCAACAAAGAGGATAAACATTATTTCTTTTTTGTTGAAGGCAAGGACTTTTTAACATCCTGTGTTAAATATAAAACCTGATTAATAGAAGATGTCAGTCCTGGTGCTGTAATGGTAACCATACTTGCCTTCTAAACCCAAGATCGCGGATTCAAACCCGGCCAGGTCAATGTATTTTTTTGGACATAAAATCCTAAGTATGGCTTCCTTTGGAAGGGAAGTAAAGCCATGGGTCCCATGTCGTACATTTACAGCACGCAAAGAACCCCAAGCCTGAATGAAGAGGCCCCTGAGCAAAATTTGTCAGCCGTTTAACGCTCTGATTTGAATGGGACATTGATGACCTGTGATGTTAAAGAGCATCTGTAATTAAACAAATCTATGATTAATGGTTGAATATTGCTCTCTGATTTGCTTGAATGCAAACATGTTTGACGACTATTTGTATAGTAACAAGACATTGTAGAGAGAGAGAGAGAAAATTAATCCCTAAGTTCAACCGCCCCAGAAGGCCTCGGCTTACCACAAGACCAGTGCATTCTCTATCTCTGTCTTGCAACACCGATAGATTGAGGGGGGAGAGGAATGTGATCACACAGACTATACTGGTCACATTCAAGCGGCATTCTTGATCTGGGGACAATTACATTTCCATCAGTTAGCTTCATAATTGTCATCATGAGGCTGGGTTGACCCCATTCCCTAAATTAGAAAATTTCTAAGCAGGTATCAGGATCGAAACTAAGGCCTCCTAGCTAGCAGTCGACAACACTAACCAGTAGAACATGGAGGCAGTCAAAAATATATTAATTTATGAGAAAAATGAAGTATATTTATTTTCTTGGTCCACTGTACTTATATTAGATAAAACTGCCATTCAACACTGCCATTGTGGCTTGGTATTATAAGAAGATATTGCACTACCTTTACAATCCATGTATATTGTTCATTACTTTTTTAAAATTAAATATATATTTTTCTTGGCTTGATTCTGTTCTCCCACTGAATGAAATTAAAATTTCTTCAAATACGAAAACTGACCTAAAGAGTTTGTACATTTCACTACTGGATATTGCCGGTATGATGTCACATCTCAAAATAGAGAACATCTAAACTTTGATTTGACTGGCAATTCAACTGTCTATAACCAATGTCTGCATTCTTTATTCATACAATGTCCCCAAACAGAAAGAACCCTTCATGCATATGAAACAAATAAATGAATGATTTCAATATTAAAAATGTAGGCAAATTAGAAAATTTACAAAAATGTATGCAGATGGCTATTTTTATTGTAAAAAAAAGCAGACATGTCTGCATAAGTGCTGATGTATGGTAACCCTATCTATATACAGGTGCGTACAAATGATTGCAGCAGTTTTGTGGTGATTTTAATGACGATATTACGTGATGATTGTGTTTGATGCTATAAGTATTCCTCAAAGTTTCGTTTGAATTTCCCCGCAGACATAATGGTTCTTCCTACAGCCTTAGAGCGCAACAATTGTATCTCCTACTCACCCTTACACACATATGCTCTTGTGCTGGAGTCACACCTCCTTTCACAAATGCCAGCTGAGAAAACGGAGCCCAATTCCAAGAGAAGTAGTAGTTGGACTTCAACAAAATCAAGCAGATAGAACACAATGCACAGAGACAAGCAATCAAACTTTGTAAGAATGTTAATACTTAATCACAAAAAATAAACTTTGTAGAAAACATGTTAATAGTTAATTATATTCAGTATATACCGACATGAAATAGGAAACTGTAATATAGCAATGTAACACACAAAAGAAACAATAATGCATGCGCTTTTAACACTAATTTTGCTAGTATTCAGAACTGTATAAGCGAGATATTTCTTAGTTTGAGGTGGTACGAATGGCTGCTTTTCCATCTTACAGGAAAGAAAGTGCAATGATGTTGGGCTTCCATTGTATTATATTTTGCAGGAAATGTGATGTGAGATGTTTTCTTATTTTTTGTAGCAAAGGGTCTTCTCTGTGGAAAAATGCTCCTCTTTTGGGACATTTCTTTAGGTTTGGGCATGGATATTTGTTCATTTTGTATGCAAACTGCAGCTAATGTTGCCTTTAAGGTTGTGTGTTTCTTCACAACTTCAAGTTCTCTTGTTGTGAAAATTCACTTAATTTGAACTTGGATTTTCCTTTTTTCTCTCTTTCCCCAAGGACACAAAAACAATTGGGAACAATTTGTTTGCTCACTTGGGCTAGTATTTCCTCCTTTTCATTGAGAACAAAAACATTTTCAGTGTCTATTATTAGGTTATCATCTTCAGAATATAGCATGTTGCAAACCTGAAATTGGCATATGCGATGTTTATGTTAACACACATTCCACTTAATACTGGAATCAATGCATGTGCTAGAGAATCTGTATATGCATATATTACATTCACTGCAGATTAATTTGCATTTACACTGTATGCCATTATCTTTTGCAAAATACACCTCAGCCACTCTCAATAATGATGGAACTTCCACCAACAAACTTCCTTAATAATGGTGTTCTTATTTATATCCAACTTTGCTTTGTGCCTGAGACAAATATTCTTCCTTTTGCTGGTCAGTTTTCCTCTAGTAAGCACAATGAGCCTGTCAAACAGCTTGTCTTTAACAAAAGACATTAGAGCAAATATTCCTTTATCCAGAAATTTCACATTTTTTCCATGCAGATAGATATATTTCTCCATGTGATGTATTCATTCTATATGCATGTTAATGTTGAGTCCAGAGGGCAATATTTTGCGTTACTTACTTAGTTTTTCTGGAAGTATGACGCTAACTCTGTTATCTTTTAGAGATGTAACATTCAACTTTTTCGGGTGTACTTAAGACACATGCTGTTTTTTCAGAAGAGGCGCAATTAACATTTACACCTCTGGCATTTGTGAAAAGAAGCATGACTCCAGCACAAGAGCCTGAAAGAGAGGCCTCTGAGCAAAATTTGTCGGCCATTTCACACCCTCAGTTGAATGGGACGCTGATAACCTGAGATGTTAAAGAGCGTCCATAAATAAATCAATAATAAAAAAAAATCCAGCACAAGATCGTTGGTTTGTAAGGGCAAGCCTCCTACTCTAACGTTGTAATATGACGATAAAACTTATGCTGTTCTCGAATTTCACTTGAGTCAATCTGTGACAACTATGCAATGAAACTTTAGAATGAAGTTCGGAAAGATGCACTTAGCGCCAACTCCATTCGGTGATGTTATTAACAGTTAAAACTAGGGGAGCCTTTGTACGGGAAAATAAACGGGTTGGCCGAGTGTGCCTGAAGAAACATTGAGTGTGCGCGAGCCAGTTTCACACGTAGTGCACAAAAGTCAACTCGTATAGTGAGCAGTGCATTGAATATGCTGTGTTCGACCGTTGTTCGACTCTTCAACATCTCAGATCATCAGCATCCTGATGTACATTCAGGCACGAAAAAGAACCTCAAGTTTGAAAAAAGAGGCCTCTGAGCAAAATTTGTCGGCCATTTCACGCTCTGAATTGAATGGGATGCTGATGACTCGAGATGTTAAAGAGCGTCCTCAAATAAACAAAAAGCCTACATATTCCTGAATTACTAGTCATGTTCAGTTTTTATAATCAAACTTTTACATTCAGATTGTATATATGTCAACTGAGGTGAGTCTTCCACAAAGTAACAACATTTTACAAATTTTATACCAGTTACATTAAACACTATTCTTAGGAGCTCAGTTTTTATATTCACAATATTAGATACACCAATGAAACAAATTTAGCACTTGTTTACAGATGTAAGTTGTAACGGATTCCTCCGTTCCATCCCCACTGAAATATAATTATAATATATATTTATGTAAGTTTAATTAATATTATCATTAGTAATGTAGATATCACATATGACATAACACATGAGTTGAATGCCAACAAAAAGAGTCATAAAACTGTACAATGGAAAAGGATCATGTGTGAAACCCCTTTCTTTTTTAAAAAGGGCAGTAGCAAAAGGTAAACATAATTCACGGTTAATTGAAAGACTTTTAAACTGTTTGGGACTCTGACTCTGACTGGTGGTTTTACAGTTGGCAAAAGTCTTAAACTTGCAAATAACAACAAATAGTATGCACAGTAGGTGAATTTTAAACAGCCAATGATAGATATATGTTGCAAATTTTGAAAGAAAGGCGTGAGACTTGTGCATGCCTTTTACATCTCCTAGCCAACCATTTTTTATTTGAATTTAATATATAAGCGACGCAGTTGCTCCAGTGGGTGATTTACATTGCTCAGGAGCAATTGTAAGTTTATGTGGCTGAGGAATGGAGTCCTAAGCTCTACATGCCGCGAGATGCATTTCCTCATTCAGCTCGACTCAGTTAGGAGGCAGTTGTAAGTTGCCCATTGCTGAGGCAAGCAGTTACAAGATGTACATGCGGTAAGATATGCGTATTTCACAGTACTCACTATAAGTTCTACTTTCAGTTTTACGGCCATGGGACTTATACAAGTTTCACACGCTGCAAATAAGTTTGTATTGGCATAGCTAAGTCTATCACAAGCAAAACACCAGAGGATGCAAAAGATTTTATATATAATAAAGCATCAATATTTACATTATATCGCAATGTGTGCTCATTTACACCATTGAATTCCTCTCCCAGTCCTGTTCAGTTCCAATCAACAAAATAGCAGAATCACCCTGAGAAATTGTCATTGAAGCATGGGCAACAACACTGAAGCTACCTATAATTAATCTACCAAACCACTTCAAAATTGGCATCACGCCTTGACGTCACTCAACACCATAAACAACAATAACACTAAACCAAACCTCTTCAAAATCAACTGTTCAACTAACAAAATTTAAGAAATCTATATCAGAATATTTGCAGCAACTTCCAAGCAAAATTAGATAGCAGGAGGATGGGAAAACATAATTCTGAGATAATAACAGAAAGAACAAGGAAACTGTGCAGATGATATGTGAAACAAAAATATTTAAATCTATTAAGTTAGATGCAAATATTTAGAGGTAAGAGAGGAAGACCTCAGCTTAATGTATTGTGAATACAACATGGCAGTATATGATGAAAAAAAGATACTACAGATAAACTAAATGTGATAGAGAGAAAACAAAATTATTTTTTCGAGCTTGAGGCATCTGTTTTCATATTTATAATCTACTTTCATTTTTACTGCAGGACCTTGTTCAGTACCGCAATTAGTAAAATGAACAAAACTACATAGCAGCTTTAAGGACTACAAAGTTAACATGGAGAGAAAAAAAAACACCAATATGTGAAGACGTGAACTTGCGTGGCTCATGTCCATGATTAAATTCTAAGCTTCTTAGTGCTGTTGCATCTGAGTAATAAAACTAGTAATTATTGACAGCAAGAGTCTAGCAGAGCAAGTAGACCACCAACAAGCACCACAGCATTGATAAAGTATAGCTCAGTCTGTAATAAATGTCAGCAGTTACCATTTTCACTTCTAGGATGTGGCAGCACCCTGAAGCCGAGAATTTCACAAAAACACCTTACTAGTAAGCCACAATGTACCATAAAGCTAAATCTTCCTTTTGAAGCTATTTATGTGCATTTGTAATATCCTTAGCATGAAAAGAAGAGGAAAAAAGTGTAGTTTACCTTATAAGTTTTCAATATTTATAACATTCATATATTTTACATTGTATTATTTGCATGACCAACTTGATATAAGAAATATTCATTATATTTTAATGAAAATTGCATACATCTCATTGGTCATATTAATACCATATTTTGGTTTTTTTAGACTTCAGTCATTTTTTTAAAATTAAAGCATATTTTGGACTGATTGTAAATCAAATGCACTTAAATATACTAAGAAAATATTGGTTTATCGTATATAATTCCTCTGTTATCCTCTATGGATTCCTATGATTTTACGATAAAAGCTAGTTTTCATCTTCTTCCAGCTATCCGTGTGACTGCATTGTAAGAGTATTTGTTTTGTCATTTTCTGGGACAGCCCTTGTGATGCTGCAGCTAAGACAATGTATCAGGTATAAGCTTTCAGAGAACAACTGCACTGTGTTCTCTGCCATAAATTTCCAAGACAAACAATATCCTCACTTTGTTGCTCTACATCAGTGAATTAGATGACCAGTGTTTAATACATGCCAATTTCAGTCAAAACTAATAATCTTGTGAAGTTACAAGAACTTCTACAAGAATTTGGAAACAGATGGCACCATACTTTTCTGTAAAGCGTGCGAAGTTAAAGTGGAAGCTAAAAAGCAATTTCATGTACACCACCACTTTAGTATGGTAACACACCAAAACAATTCAGTTCAAAATGTTCATTATCCTGTTTGAGAAGAGTTTATCATTCACTATAAGAAAAATTCACATTTTTAATAAAGACTTTGTTAATGATGTCTACCAACATATCATATATTCTAATGCAAAACTCTTACAAAGAATTATTATGAAGATGTTTTAAATAATATAAGATACTGTATTGCTGATACACCTCCTTGGTCTAGTGGTTAGCATTGTTGACTGCTGGCCAGGAGGCCCAGGCTCGATTCCCAGTATCTATTTAGGAATTTTTGTGAGTTAGGAAAGTCTGGAAACAGGTCCACCCAGCCTCGTGAAGACAATTAGGAAGTTGCCTGATGGAGAGGTGGCGATCTTCGATCTAGCAAGCTGTGATATAGGACTGTCAGGATGCATTGTGCTGATCAATACCCCTACAATACTGCACTCTACCAAAGATATCATATGATGGAGGTAAAAGGCGCAGCGGTCGTCACGGTAAGTCAAAGGCCCACATGGGGATATGGAAAAACCAGGCTTAGAAGTATTGCTGATAACACGATCTGAACTTTTATGAGAGGAATTTCAAAGCAAGTGTTGGTACTTTTAGAACAAACTGAAAAAAATATTTTTAGTTTCTTGTAGATAGATAACAGAGGGTTTAATGGAGTTTAAATGACTTTTGGCACTTCAGCCTATAAGGTTTATTGTGCTACTTCATTGGAAGAGATGTCTTCATTATTTCCTAAAATTTATTCCTTGCAGTATTTTGGTTCCATTGTTATGACCATTCCTAGGTAAGTCTCTTTATTACCAGGAATGGGTACTCAAACAGTATATGAGAGTAGTTCCTGTGAAATATTGACTTGTAAAATAGAAAACTAACCATTGAACAATTGCTGCTGCCTTTGAAATTGCAAAGAACCTAGAGAAGTAGAGACAGGTAAATCATCTTTTTCTAGTAACCCATGCAGGTAAAGATCTGTTACCCCCTTACTCTCAATTAATACATTTAACATGAATGAAACATGCATTATATTAGAAGAAATTCAGATATGACTAAATTAAGTGCATTATTTGAAAAAATCTTTATAAAAACTCCACTATGGATGGAGAATTCAAGAAAATTGCACTATCTCTGCTTTTGCCTGCCCAGCCATGCTCTACTGTTGGGGAATGCGGTTCAAGCTTCAAACTACTACTGCACAAACTACAGTGTAATTTAAGATATGTTAATAGTTTCAATAATGGCAATGCTTTCTCAATCAAAACTATCAAGGCATTGTTTCAAGAACCATAATGTCTGGGGATCATGGTTATAAAATGTCAATTTATGACATAATAAACAATAAGAACATACTTAGTAGAAATTGACATTAAACTTTACTAATAGTTTTCAATTCAAAGTAAAATGTTAGAGATGAACAAAGGCTGCATGCAATAAAGTTTATGAATGTAATAATGCAAAAACTTTGCAATATGATGCAGTCTATTGAATGGTAAATGGCAATGTTTGGTATAGGTGTTTTTTTTTATTTGATTATTACGGATGCTCTTTTAACATCTCAGGTCATCAGCGTCCCATTCTATTCAGGGCGTGAAATGACCAACAAATTTTGCTCAGAGGCCTTTTTTTCCGAGCTTGAAGTTCTTTATCATGCAGTAAATATACGACACGGGACCCATGGCTTTGCTTCCCTTCTGAAGAAAACCATACTTAGTATTTTTATGCCTGAAAAATCCATCGGTACTGGCCAGGATCGAACACGTGATCTTGGTTTAGGAGGCATGTATGGTTACCACTACACCACCAGAACCAACTAGCCTCAATTCAACAGAAATGATTTCACTTATTTGAAATAAGCACCAGTAATGTTCTGTGATATTGAACAGATACAAGCCTAGAATGAGTGAAAACAGATGCCTGTTTTATTTGAAAATTTTTTGCTGCTGTACTTTGGCATGACATTCCATAATTGCATAATATTTTTTTATGTGCCAGATGAAATATTCAGTCAATATATTCCAAGTTTTAATTAAGCAGATTAACATTTAAAAAATGAGTTGGATTTTAAATAATTATGAAAAAATGTTAACAAGCTAGAAATGAGTCAAAAAAATTAGGTCATATTATGCTCAATTTCAAATGTCATAAATGCTTGCTTATTCTTTTCCCTTTAAATTTTTTGGTCAAAATATCTAGGCCCTATTTAGGAGAAGAAACAAAATACAATCAGTCATAATATTTATATGTATGGAGTATTATCATTATTATCATCGTCATCTTCATCAATAAAAAAATTATTTGCTATCGCGCTTCTGCATATCCCATAATTGCATAACATTTCTTTTATTATATGCCAAATTGAATATTTTTAAGATTCAGTAAATAAATTGGAAATTTTAATTATGCATATTAATGTTAAAAAATGAGTTATACTTTTAATTATAAAAAAATAGCTAGAAATAAGTAAAAAAAAAAATTATGGCCAATTTCTAATGTTATAAAAGCTTGCCTTTTCTTTTTGCTTTAAATGTTTAGGTCATAAATATCTAGGCCCTCTTTATGAGAAGAAACAAAATATAATCAATCATATTATTTATATATATGGATTATTATTACTATAACTAAACAAAGTTAAACTTTATTGTGGAAACCTAGTGGTTATGAAAAGCACATAAATAAGAAACAATGTAACTCTAATTTCAAGTAAAGTGCCCAGAGATTTTTTCCCCCATCAATTCCAAAAGTAACAACAAGAACAATGAAACATATTCTGCATTTTTATTAGTAAATAGGGCATAAGAGTATAAAATTGCCCTGTAAACTAAATTATTAAAGTTGCCTCACTGTATTGATTTCAATATAACTTTAATTAAATCAAAGGAGATTTTATCTTGTGTAAATCAGTTGATGTTTCTTAAAATCCTAAGATCAAATATTTTTGCTGTATAGTCAAGTCATTCCTCAACTTTTATTTTGACGTGATCCTTGGCAATGATTCAATAATAAATAATTCCTCTTTTCTCATTATCCAGGTGCAATGTAGTCTATGTCGATGCAAAACATGAAAACAGACTACAAAACTGTCATTTACCTGTCTCAGCAGATTCTCCATTATTCATCTGACAGTTTTACTGGAGTTACTACTAACTTATCCCTTTTAAATTACCACTTGCAACTGCTCTATTGCCAATTCACTATTAAGCTTCTAAATTTGTTTTTATATTACACAAATTAAACATGAAGTCCTGCTTAGGCCTGCTAATACCGACTATATTGTGAAGGTTATCTCTATGTGGGTTGGTTTCTTTCTTTGTCCTGTGAATATGTGACATTGTTGTAAGGATTACCATACAAAATGTGCCACTCACAATGGATGCCTAACACATAGCCATAATGTTCTAATTTTTCCATAACATTTTCCCCTTTAACTAAAGACAGCAATTTGACATGTCAGTTTCTCAGATTTACAGCAAGCTAAGGCACCTGGTAAGGTCCTTACAACAGATAAATTTATATGTGATGTAACTACACAGACATGATTCTTTGCTCCTTAACCTTGTTATAAAATTTGTTGGAAGCCAAGAAAATGATGCTATTTTCTGATAATACACCACAGCAAATGGTTTCCTAGTTACAGTAGTAAATCTAAGTCCTGAAAACTACATGTGTGCATATTTCATGATCCACACATGAAAAAAGAAGAAGCATTATTCACTCACTGTCTTATGTGACACCAACCTAGAACCTAAAAATAAGAAGTTATGTATATGCATACTTTTTGTTCCACATATTTAATATTTAAATATAATTTTCAATGCCCACAAATTACAAGCATTAACAACAAGAAAGCTGATAAAATTGCTCAGTCACTAGAAAAGTTGCGGTTTGTGTTTGATTGATTGATTTTTATTTGAATCCAAGAGGTAGTAAAATGTTTACTTTTTTATATTTAGTAAACCAGTCTTTCTATGCATAACAATTTTGCCTTTATCATCATTATGCTTTGGTCTTAATAAAGATGTTTTGAAGTTTCTAATGCATAATTAAAGCTAACATATTTTACAATACCAGAATGCACTTTTGCAACATTTACAACAAGAGATTAGCCCTTGAATTTAGTGCTATCTAGACTGAAATATACAAACCATTATTTATGATTGGCTTATATTATTGGTTTTCTATCTTGTAACCGTGTAAAGAAGCAATATATTTGACTAATTAAGCTATGCTGTAATCCATTGTGAATGGAGCATTCCAAGTTATGTCTCAATTCCAAATGGCTGAGCTTGGAAAAACGATTGCTGTCATGGTGTTACTGATTTTTAACATTACCTCCTTAGTTTCTTTAAACATGTTTTTATCAATGTGTTCATAACCAATACAAATTGGTTTATTCACAACCACTGAATTAAATAAATTAAGGAAGGATGAAAATAATCACTGCAAGATCCATCAGTGTGACTCAATACAGATTTTAAAATAAAAAAATTAATCTTTCACACTGCATACACTATAATACACATGCATGTACCTTTCATTGATGCATACATACCCACTTATACAAACATACACAGGTAAAAAGAAATTCACCGGATGAGACAGGTCACACAGAGGCGTGAAGGTCCAATGCAGTCATCATGACAGAATGCCCCACATTTCTTGCACATAATCATTGCCTTGAGATTACAAGCACACTGCGAAGAATCAGTCCTTTGTGCCGTTCTTGCCGATTGCATTGCTGGTCTATTATAGTTTTGGTTTTCTGCATTGGTGTTAGGATTGATTATAGTATAGCTCTGAACAACAGGGTCAGATGCATCGGCATAAGGGATTCCCCCACCACAAACATTTTCACCCATAGAAGGATTTTTCTTTGTGATAGCTTGGGTGCCAGGATTGGGACACTGAACAACAAAGTGTTCACCATATGAGTTTGGCACATATTCAATTCCATGCTGTTGCACATCAACACTTGCTGGTCGACCACGGCCAAGTCCAAGTGCCCCACCAGGGCGGCCACCATTGTTGGAGGGAGGAGCACTTGAGGCGCGAGGGGGTGGAGGTGCTCCTTTCCTCACCACTTGATCACCCACACCGGTACGCTGCACCAGAATGTATTGGCCCACGTGTGGACTTTCTGCAACCTGCACATAACTCATTTATAAAAGTACAAGCATTCAATATTCTCTCCAATCAGAAAAAATTGATGAATCATTTAATAAAATTAACATACATAAAATATATTCATGTGCATTAGCATTAGGTTTGGGATAAAATTTACTAACAACATACCAGCATACATATAGCAAAATAACAGCTAGAGAGGCAGGAAATGGGTACATGTACTTTCCAATATCAGCATAAAATTATATTTCAAATCAGATGCTGTCTATTTACACACATGCATTAGTGGTAAGCTTGATTGGTTTTCAACAAATTGTATTCTTTACTTCATGTAATGCTATTCCAGAACTTGCATTAAATTGCCATTGGTAGAAATGCTAGTGCATAAAATGTATAGGAATGATAATACATCTGCTTGAACACATACTATTTAATTTTATTGTTCATTTCAACTAAATGATTTTAATGTTGAATTACATATTTTAGTGAACAATTTCCACTACTAAAAATTTATAATAATTTTGAATTGTATAACTATTTTTCTAGTAAATCATTATGCATCATTACATTGTTCCTGTGAAACAATTGTGCTGTCTTCTCTGCTGTTTATTTTATTTGATACTGAGTACCAGTCAAAATACAAAAGAAGTTTAAGCCTATAGGCTATGGCACTAGAAACTTTTCCTGCAGTACTACCATTATGCAATTATTAAGCTAACAATCTATAAAATTACAATTTATAATCCCCTTATTACAATGATCAGCATTCTCAACTAAACAGGCAGAAACAAATGATTACCCTTACACCAATAAGGGAGCTGTAACTTTGTAAGCAGAAGGTACCCCTTCCTTACTCCTCCTCCTTATATGTCATATTTTTATTTAGATTACTTAGTATCTTGCTTGAGAGCTCAATTATTTTCAGTCTCCAATGAACAATGTTTCTCTAGACTACATATCTTTAGCTACTTTAGTTTGCTCACTGACCACAACCATTTTCTTTTGGTAGATAGAATCTTTCCCAAGAATACAATTTGGTAATGATCCTAAAATACGAATATTTTTAGTTTTATGCATTATTATATGTGAATTATTATAATTCTATTAATTTTTGCAACATTAAATACTTTTCTAAATATTTTGCATATGTATTCAGATTATCATTTTCGGTCTGTAGTTTCCTTTATTGTATGAGCAAGAACATGAATGTAATCACATTTTGTGATGATTTCATTTTTACCTGTAGGGAAACACATGGCAACTCACCAGCATTGGTAATGCAACAACACACCTTTCCACACTTGGTGGCACTAACATGAGCAGGTGTTTCTTCATCATCTGGTTTGTATCACAGCTTGCAACCTTATGGGCATGCTGCAAATCAAGGTCCTTAGGTTCTCTTATGGTATGGCCTCCTCTCATTGCTCACGCAAAACCTCCCGAAGTTCATTCAGGCTTTCAGGAACATGCACATTTTTCCCCATCATGTCCTAAACATGCTCAATGGGATTGAGGTCTGTGCTTTATGCTGACCAAACTAGTGCCCAAATCCCTAACTCATGCAAGTACTGTGTCACAATGTGGGCCACATGTAGATGGGCTTTGTCAACATGAAGCGAAAATCATTGCCAACATGCAGAGCATAGGGGATAACATGCTCCTGAAGAATTTCCTCAATGTACAGTTTGCATTCAGGGGCCCTTCTCCACAAAAACCAACTCAATCTTTGCTTCCACATTGATGCCAGCTCACACAATGATGGAGATCCCACTGAAAGCCATTGAGGATGAGAAGGTGCAAGGGGCATACCTTTCTCCAGTCCTCCTCCATACTTTTTCCCTATTATCAGGAAATCTTAGGCTGAACCTCAACTCATCTGTGAATAGGATACAATTCCATTGCTTCTCAGTCCACTCCAAATGTTGACGAAGAAAGGCAAGGTATGCTTGCCTATTTGTCCCTTGTAAGCAAGGGACATCTGGCTGATCTTCTGGAGATGAGTTGTGCTTCTTCAAATCTTCTTCTCACTGTTCTCATACTGACATTGACTTCTGATGTCCTTTGCAAGCGATTTTGAGCTTCTACGACTGTTGTATGACGATCATGCAAAACTTGCAGCCGCAGAAATTGATCATCTAAGACAGATGCACCTCTGCAGTAGATATAAGTTCCCTAAAACTTTGGTATATCCTTTGTATAATAGAAATATTTGCTTGTGACACCTGGGTAACATAACTTATGTCCCGACCATCTTCCGACAGGACAATTGCTTTAGCAACCTCCTCTTGACTTAATGGCATCTTTACCTCATAAAATTATGTGTTAAACTGATTAAAATATCTCAACAATAGAATAAAACTGATGTAACAACAATACAAGAACAACAATCCTATTAGACATTTCAATAGGCCCAGGTGTACAAATGTGATTAAATTGCATTCATTTTCATGCCCATACAATAAATAAAATTAGACTCAAAATAATATCTGGATACATAAGAGTGGTTGCAAAATGTTTGGAAAAGTATTTAATGTTCAAAAAATAAATGCAATTATAATAATGTGTAAAGTTAAAAAATATGACAATATTTTTGGCTCTCAGAGTATTTTTAACAGCTAGTTCTTTCTTAGTTTTTATCCATTTTCTTTTTATCATACTTTTCCTTCATTCCATGGTTTCTTACAAGCAGAAAAAATATGCACATCACCCTAACCTTCCCAACAAATAGGCAAACACTTTGATATACCCTACCCCTATAATCTTTAAGTTCCTAAAACCCTAGCCTAAACCATTTTTATATGTCTCTATCTGAATCATCCTTAAACTCTTTGCACAATGAGTGAGCTTTTCTCTTCTAATATTGGCTATAACATCTGTTTCTGATAACTTTACAAGAGATCCTTCCCTTAATCAGACAATGCCTTTCCATTTTCTACCAATTGTTCTTTAATCTTAGCCACCCAGCTCATAATATTTAAGTGATATTCATACAATCGTTTGAACCAGTACTTTAACATCCTCTCCAATAACATTTTCCTCACATTAACTTTACCTATTTCTAACATGGCTCCTATATTTCTGCTTTCAAGGGAAAATCTAGTGAAACTTACTAAACATTCAAAGTACTACATACATTTTCCCCAGCATTTCTCAATCTTCCACAAACTCCATAGGACCATCTCAACTCTACCAATCAATCTTTTATACCACATTATAATTGTTTAAAGAATAACGTACATTTTAAATAAAATTCTTAGTACATCTAAACAAATAATACATGGTGAGTAAATATGGGTGTATTACTCATTGTCTATCTACCAGTTACCATAGCAGCAGCTATCATCATTTATTTTATTTATCTGCATATAGATTTTAATGAGCTATTTGGATGCCCATTACCTTAAAAATGGCTAGTTACTTAAAAACTAAAATGACAAACAAAATTTTCATTTGTTGCCACATGTTTATTTTTTCACACAAGCACAGAACTAGTGTTTTCTTAGAAATGATACCTGTAGCAAAAGAAAGTTGTGTGCATATCTCTTGCAATTAAATGCAATGTTATTGTGCAGCAGCTCTATTTAATGCAAAAGTAGTGGTACAGGCTTCACAGGAAATTTGAGAGGAAACTTGAGAGAAAGAGCAATTTGACATACTTTTGTGATTGTGCGTTGTATCTTTAAAATTAGAAAATTGTATTATTTTCGTTATAAGGTTTAAATTTTGCTTTTGTGAAATATTGTAGTATCAATGTAAGAATTGCAAATATTTAATTGATATTATTATATGATTTAACTGAACTACACACTCTTAATGCTTCACTTACTTGTTATAATGTATAGAACAGGTTACAAGAACATTTGGTTCTCATCATTAGCCAGCCTAAAATCCAACAAATCATGATCATCTTTATATGATTGGCTTCACAAGTTCCATTTTACATTTTAATTTAAAATATTGTTTACACAACTTGTATGTTGAAATTCCATTCATAATTGCTAGAAATTTAAGAAAAATTCTGTGTTCTGAATTTTAATATGTGTATATCTTCTCGAACCAACTACTTCCTACTTCCACCCTTTCTCAATAAATTCATTGCAGTTGACGAATATTGGCTTTTGTGTTTACCCCAGCTATCTGTATCTCTTTATTTTATCCCCGAATAAATAGTGCTTTTGGCTTATCTTAACTATTTTTAATTACATACATCATCTTTGTTAAACTTTGAAGCCTTCACTGAACTTTACACAAAAATGAAAAATTCTGCAGATAAACCATCTACACTTATTACATTAACTATAACACGGTGTAACACTTCTTCTTCTCCAAAAGGCTTATTAAACTTCTCAATATAATTTCATGCCAACCTCATATTCCTTTTATAATTTTGTGCTCTCCCATTTCAAATAAACTTTTAAAAAAGTCCATTCTGCTTTATTGCCCTCTTTACAAATGTAGGTGATAGGTTTTCCCTTAGGCATGTATTTATGAATTGTATATCTGCGGCCCTTAACTTTTTCTTTATTCCATACTTTATGAACTGTTTAATTTGTGATTTAAGTTTTCCAAGGATGCTATTAATATGACAACAATGGTTTGTTCTCCTTGTTATTCTCTGTTACCATGTGGTTCTGGCTGGAATCTTTATTTTTCCAATTACATCAACGTTTTAATATAGATTTGAACAGTTTGGGGTTTTCACAGTGAAATATAGTATCATATAACAAATTATTTATGAGGAAATCACTCATATTTCACTAGTTCTGTTCTACTTACTTGAAAATGTTTCAAAGGCAAATTTCCTTCATCGTCAGCAAGGTTCCACTTTTTGTTTTACAACCTTGCTTAAAAATGTATGTGTTCGGTTTTCCCTTAGGCATGTATTTATGAACTGTTTTGTTCTACTACCTCCTTACAAATTAGGTGGAACTGTGCTGACGATGAAGGAAATTTGCTTTTGAAACATGTCCAAGTATGTGGAACAAAACTAGTGAAATATCAGTGATATCCTCATAAATAATTTGTTATAAAGTCATTCTGTTGTTTCAGCAATTATCACCCAAGTCCTTCAGGAATCTATTGGTTTCCATGGAATGACTTAATAATACTATACAATTAGTTCAAAACCTTGTATACTTTTACTGCAACATAGAGTATTACAAGTTTACACAATTGTACCAGTGACATATTATTACAAAGTTACTATTTTTATTATGAGACAAGTTTTACTCCCCTCTTCCTATGTAAATACTTTTTGTAGCAGAACATGCAATATTACTGAACTTTTCTAGCAAGTCCATCCAATTTTTTCCAAAGTATGTGAGTTTTTTTTTCTTGTAGGGGGGGGGGGGGAGTGATACATGAAATATACTTACACAAATGCATGACAAAACGATTGCTTGAAAGCTCAAACTGACATTTTCTTTCACAAAGTGCTTTCTTTATAATACCAAATCCAGGCATTCATTACAGCAGTTTCTAGTATGAGCTTCATAGCAACTTTTGGTCACTCAGGTCAACATCCTTTTTTTTTTTTTTTCTTACTTTCTTTTTACCATTGTCCTGGAGAATGGCAGATGTTTGAGGTACTATTGAGATTATGACAACCTTCCTTTTATCCAGCAAGTTAATTATTTTAACCTCTTTTTTTATGCTCTATTCCCACATATTTTGTTCTTTTTAAGGCTTTCATCCAATTGAGGGTTGCACATGTTCATGTTTGTGATTTCAGCAAGACCTAATCCTTGAAGTTTATCATTTATTCATTTCACATTCATATTCCTCCTTGTTCATAGGAACATTAACCAGTCTGTATGAATATAGCTATAATATATTGGATATAGATATAGAAAATGGCTTCAAACAAGAGGTTGTACACAAGAAAATAGACAGAGCAAAGAATAATAAGCAAATTAGCGACACCACTACACTTACTCCTATCAGAGAAGAAAATAAAATATGCAAAAAATTCACATTACACCCATCAACCTTTTATCAATTTCAAAAGATTTTTAAAAAATATAACATTATTTTGGCTCAAAGAAATAATTATTCCATTAAAAATATCCTCAACTCAAAACGAGAAGAAGATAACTTACAACAAGAAGAAAATTCAGGAATATACCAGGTGAACTGCAATGATTGTGAAAAAGTTTATATTGGAAAGACCAAAAGAGATATAAAAACAAGAGCTAAAGAACACATTAGGAATATAAACCAAAGACAAGAAGAAAAATTGGCAGTGGCCTGGCATTTTTGGAAAGAACAACATAGCATTAATAAAAGCCCCAAACTACTTAAAAATATTAAAGAGAAAACTGAACTTACAGTCTGGGAAAACATTTATATTTGGAAGAACAAGCAGAAAGTTTTTAATTTTGAAATCCTGCCAAGTGATGTACTAATTTATTAAACCTCCACTAGAGATGAATCAATCCACCATGAGGAGCAAGGCCAACAGTTGACCAGGAACTGACGATAGGAGCGATGGCTCCAGAAACTAGAATTCCTTTTTATTAAAATCTTAGTGATGTATATGTTACAAAATTGACTCAACTTTTTAAATTTTAATATTTGACATCACTGTTACAAAAGTTTACTATATTTTATTTAATCATATGTATGCTGTTCTATTGTTCATTTTTTGTAAAGTTTCACACCAAATTTATGACTTGTTAGAAATGTATTGCCTGAAAAGTAATCTTACTTTACAATGAACTATGGAGACTGCATCTCTTCCAGAGGCTAGGGTTTTCTGAAAATATTACTGCAGCTTTTCAGCTAACAGCTGTACTTTCATTTCTAGGAGCCTCATAATCAAGAAAGTGTCAAAAGACAGTAAATCATAAGACAGTGCAACTTTAATGACTTTATTTTCATATAGTGGATTGTTAGACCAATAAAAATTTTTTTATGGAACCTGGTTAACCTGGTTAGATTTATTCTGAGAAATTTGTTCATTTCCTCCTCAGTAGGGTCAACAAAATTAGAAAGACAGGCTTTCTTTTTCACTTGTTTTTGACCTATCCTTACTGCTGTATTCCTGTTAAGTTGTATTATTTATGTTACAAGCATTTGAGCCACATAACTGGCAGCAATAATTTACAAACTAAAAAAATTAAATAATACTTAAGATAACCAGTGTGTCAAAAGAAAGTAGTTACATATTTATCTTCACATTGTGCAGAAGAAATGTACATATTTCAACCTTTCTGCTCTAAAATTTTACTAAGTGATGCTAATCGCACTTTATGAAAGTTTGGAAAAGTGGCTGACAATGGTGGGCTGCATTGCAGAGAATGTGTTAAATGAGGCCATTCATTGTAGCATCATTCACTGCTTGAATTTGCCTAAATCATAGTGAAAGAGGACATTCTAGTTCTAGCAGAGATTATTTTTAACAAAACTTTGGAAACTAGACCACAGGTCCTGAAACTGTTCTCAATATTTGCATGACTTTACATTAATTGTATTTAGTGTTTAAATGGATAAATTGAGTTGCACAGCTAAATGTATGCATCTATTGCATATGCAATATGTGCATAAATTTAAATGATATTTATTTTCTCAGCAAAGGAAAACATTTTATATATATATATATAAGAAAAATAAAGTAACACTATTAACAATGTAACAAATTAACAGTAATTATGATAGAAGAAAAGGATAAAATACTAAGAAAAAGTCACACTTGAAATCGTAATATTTCGGACTCGTGGAGTCCTTCTATGGCAAGAAGACAAGACAAGGCAAGACTCCACCAGTTCGAAATATAGCGATCTCAAGTGTGACATTTTCTTTATATATATTGCTGGATTTGCAGCCATAATGAGACACCAGATCACTGAACTTAAAAAGGCAAGGGCAACGTGACCAATGACAGCTTTTTAGTCAAATGTTTAATATTTGTAAATCAAAAGAAGAGAAGAAGAAAAAAACATCCTGAAACAATAAAACTGGAAAAATCCATGATAGCTTTCTTGATATAAAAATTTAATCTATAGCCAAAATTCTCTTAAAAACTAGGCGGTAACTGAAAATCTCTAATTCTTTTATCTTAGGTTCATGCTTGAAAACTATAAAATAATTAATTTATAGCCAAAAATGTTTAATATTTAACACGGAAATAATACTTACTTCTGGTGGAGCCTGAGCTTGGGGAAGAACAGCCATTGTAACAGGAATCCCTTGTGATGATGTGAAAACGTGGCGTACAACTACAGGTGGAGGTTGCTGGTAAATTCCCCTTGAACCCATTACCTTTCCCTGTGTTCCCATACCATTTCTTACATTACTATTTCCAGGCAGGACTGGATAACCTCCAACTGCTGTAAATATTGAAAAAAAAGCATTATGGAGTAATCTTGTTTAAACATGTGTAATAGTATAAAATATTTAATTTATTAGTTTTGGAAATTAAAGATAACATTTATTTTCCTTTCAAGTTTTAACATTTTTATTATTCATGGCATAAAAAACCAATGTTTTATTTAGACCATTATTCTATCAATAAATTATTTGTCTATTTATTATTATTATTATTATTATTATTATTATTATTATTATTATTATTATTATTATTATTATTATTATTATTATTCACCCTGTATAGGCATTTCTCAATGAAGAATCCTTTTAGATATCTCTTAAATTTATCCCCATTTTTTTAATTTTAGAATATCTGATAGTTTGTTGTACAAAATAACACTTTTGATACGTGGATTATGTTCTAATGCTTTTTTGTTTAAAGATGACTGGATGTAGATTAGCTTTTCGCCTTGTGTAATGGTGTGGTATTGGTTATTACTGCCAGCAAGCTTTTTGCTATTTATAATTAATAGGATTAGTCTATTATACATATAGTGAGATCATGTTAACAAGTTATTCTCTCTAAAAGCTTTTTGACATAAGTTCTTTTATTAAGTCTGCAAATAATTCTCATACAGTTTTTACAAAATTGATAAGACTATTTCAGGTTAATAAAAGGAATTGTGAACTATCTGCTAAATCAGGGTGATATATACCTTATATACATTTTAAAATATGTATTGCTTTTTTTCAGGCAAAAGAACAAAACGTATGAGGAGCATCATTTCAAAAAGCAGTTTGTCCACTATACTAACTTTTCAAGAAAACAGAAAAACACACAGTGACCAAACTAAAGAGGAACAAGAAAAATATAAAATAGGTATAACTTTACAGAGTGGGTGCTTATAAGGCCATAATGTTGCAAAAACAAATAAGTTTTATAATAATAACAATAATAATAATAATAATAATAATAATAATAATTGGTATTTATTCTAAAATACTTTGCTTTTTCCACCAAACATATGAACTCAACAAGATCTGAAACAACACACATAAATTTATCTGTTTATTTTATAGTTGACCTCTATTTTTCTTCTTTCTTTAAATAAAGAAGCTGTGAATCTACATTTCCAATTTTATTTTGCTTCAGGGCCATTTCATGTTACTTACTCATCATATTCATCACCATTTCTTCTATCGCCTGATCATCAATACCTGCATACAATTTAGCGAGTATAGGCTCCTTGAATTATCATAAAATATCTGCTTTGGCAAATTATCTACACCATTTCTTTTGGCACATTTAATCTTGCACACCAGGGCAAAATATGTGAATCAGGAATATTTTCCACTGAATATCCCTATTTTAAGAGAGATTTAAATATTTTAGATTCAGGTGGTTTAACCAATCTATATGTAGGTTCCAATTTTACAATAACATTAGATTTTGTTGACTTTTTTTGATTTCTTTAACATTATCCTCATCATATTCATAATTCTATCTGCTTCAATATTGAATTAATTAAAGTTTGAAAGTCCCGAATGATCAATTCATTAATGAAGACATTATCATATTCCTACATTTCTATTAATTGCATGATATTCTTCAGATGTAGTTATTTCAGACATTTTCAGAATTCTTTTTCTCTAACTCCATACATCTACCTGGAGGATGTTCCCAGATTGGAATTTCACCAAGATGTTCCTCATATTAGGAGAGTGTTTTGGAAGCTCCTATACAAGGGCATGGTGATATAACATGTCCATTATACCCATTAGAGAAAAATCTCATTTTTGTAATAGGATAGTAATAGCAAAAATCAAATCCCCAACAAGAACAGCATTCTCTATCTTGACATATTGCACGGAATTTACTCCATGCATGTAAACATACAGAGAACTTTATGTTGAATGAGCAACAATTTATTTTGTATTGTTGAATTCTCTAACATCTGTTTCGTACCAAATGGAAATGTGATAAAAACATTACTTAAACATACTGTGTTTTTGTTCAGACACAGTGAGTGAATTGAATGCATTTTGCACTAAATATGCAAACTTGAGGTGTATATTTTACATGGAAAGGCTTTGTTTTGAAGGAAAAATAAACCATGTCCTATGCAAGCCATCACCAAGAGTAAAAAAATTGCATCAATGTAAGTTTTGTCCAAAAATGAACTTTTTTTAAAATATTGCCAATTTTACTGCTGAGACATCATAGGCAGTGACACTAAATGATACATGAGATGAAATGGTAATTGGGAAAGGTTTATTTCACAGGAAGGAAACATTCCAGGCTTAAGTTTAGGGTATGTCCTAGCATATTCCATTTATGAGGACTGAGCAAAACCTGGAAAAAACCTCGTCAGGGAGGATGGTCTGATGAAATGAACACAGACCTCCTGCTAACAAGTTCATGATTTAATGCCTTGGCCACCCATGGCGGTTTATTGTATTTTGAAATGATGTTCTTCATATAAACTTCTATACCAACTTTTCATTTTAACCCAGATTAAGAAGTGAAGATAGTAAAAGGTGATGGCATCTGGAAGTAAATAAATGTTTCACAGTGGAGGAATTTCAGAGCAGCAATCAAACTCTTTTATCTGTTGCTTATGAGGTAGAGTTTATTAAATGCTTGTGCCCATGTAATGTTGTATTAAAACTTTTATTCAATTTACTGCATTGTTATGGCAATTCTATTGTTTATAAGGGAGATTTTATTAAATGCTTATGCCAATGCAATGTTGTATTAAACCTTTTATTCAATTTATTGCATTATGTTGCGATAATATTTTGATAGTTTGTACTTCTTGCAACAGATATTGCTCATTTACACATTGTGTAACTTTGCTATTTTTAAGATCAAGAACTACACACTCTTAATGCTTCACTTACTTGCCATAATGTATAAAATCGGTTTTGAGAACATTTGGTTCTCATATCAGCTAAATTCAACTGTTGGATAATTTGTTGAGCTGTGGGAATGTGTATTCTGCTCTAGTGGCGGTGTGATAAACTTGTTGTTTATGTTTTCATCCTTGGCAGTGTTGAAGTTCATTAGACTGTCTTTATATTTGTAGATGTAGATTTTCTCCCAGATTGCTAGTTCCGTAGGTCCTTGTACTGATTTTAATAATTTTGCTTTATTTATTATGTCGTGATCACAAAATTATTAAGTCAATGTAACACTCAATGGACATGAATACAAAAAGGAATACCAACACATAATAAACATAGCCCTCTCTAATGGTTTCAAAAAACAGTTGATTGATCAAAAGATAACAAGATTTCAGAGACAGAAAAAAATCAAACAAATTACAACTTTGAGCGCTTTATCTAAAGATAAGATCTATAAAAAGTTCACTTTCTATCCACTTCTGAATAACAAATTTCAAAAAATGTTTAAACAGTACAATATTAGATTGGTTCCTCAAAATAAATATAGTGTTGGTAAATTATTGAATTTAAACAAAGTAGACGGTAGATCAAAAAAGGAAGAATCAGGGATATATCAAATTAACTGCAAGGATTGTGAAAAGGTATACATCGGTAAGACTAAAAGGAACATGGGCATTAGAATGAAGGAACATATGAGAAACATCAGGCATAAACAGATGGAAAAATCAGCTGTGGCGGCACATTTCTGGAATGAACACCACGAAATTGATGAAGAAGTAAGATTACTGAAGGCTGTCCAATTTCCTAAGGAGCTTAACATATGGGAGAACATCTTTATTAAAGAAAAAGAAAAAATTCTTATGAATTTTGAAATTCCGGAAGCAGATAATATTTTGTTTAAATTCTTTCAGAATCCACCAGAGCACCTTACAGTTGCCCATTATTCAAACCCCGCATGAACGTTAGTTGTACTCAGTTGACAATGTGAACGATATGTTCACAAAACATGTCCTGTTATTTTAATAATTAAAGGAGTGAAACGCTCATGAGTGTTGATTATTTTAACTTGTTAATAAACAAAGAAACTTATGCATTTGTTTACACAATAAGGTTGTGTATGTAACTAATCTGCAATTAGTGCATTCTAAACTGATAAGTTAAACATGCAGAACATTAAGCAGTATTGCCATATATGTTTTGAGATAAAATATTTATTTTCTTAAAAAAAGGAAGACAGAGAAAAACATTATTTTAAACCTATTTGTTCCTATTATTCACCTCTATTATTTTATTTATGACACTTAGCTTACTTACATCCTGTGTAGCAACATGAAACAAAAAACCTATTTACTAACCTGGTGCAGCTGGAAGTGGTGGTGTAAAAGGTTTGCTAGCACCATTTCTTGATGATGTTACCACACCATATTGTGTGGCAGCACGGGAGGAACTTTCTGATTTCTTGCCACCATTGCCAGTGCTACCAGTAGCATTAGAATTGGCAGCCAATAGAGCTGGAGGTGGTTTTAATTGGCAGCGAAGTTGATCCCTATTAGGGCTATTTTGTATTACAGCTTGACATATTTGATAGCTGCGTTCCAAGTTAACAGCACCCGGAGGTGGCTTGTTGGAAGAGCTACGAGAACCTCTGTTGCCTCCAGAGCCTGACGATACCTGAACAAACAAGTTAGTTACATTAACATGAATTGATGTTATACAAAAAATATACATGGTATTCAATCAGCATTAATCACATTGCCTATTTCAGTAAAGAAATTTCCAAAAATTCTATTAATAAAGCTCCTTTATTTAAGAATACAACATAAAAATCTATATACCCTAAATACAAACATTTTACAACCAGCTGTATGTGTGCTTTCTGTGTAAAAGGGGAAACAGGGGGAACTTTCATAGCTCTTAAATGCAATATTCAGCTGGTTACATATGTAATGCAAGTTAATACAGGTCTGTTATAAAATTAAGTGGATATTATTTTTTAAGAGATTGGAAAGAGAAAGAGAGTAGGACAACATACTAGTGAGAGTCGGTCCTGGTAGTGTAGTGGTAGCCATACTTGCCTCCTAAACTGAAGATTGTGGGTTCAATCCCGGCCAGGATCGATGGATTTTTTCGGGCGTAAAAATTCTAAGTATGGCTTTCTTTGGAAGAGCAGTAAAGCAGTGGGTCCCACATCATAGATTTATGATATGTAAAAGAACCTTAAGTCTGAAAGAAGAGGCCTCTGAGCAAAATTTATCGGTCGTTTCATGCCCTGAATTGATGGCTGATGGCCTGAGATGTTAAAGAGCGTCCGTAAATAAACAAAATCCATAATACTCGTACTAGTGAGAAGTCCGTGAAAGCTTACAGACAAGGACAATTTAAAAAGAGCTGCAGCATCTAGAACTAGCATTACAGTCCAATGGCTATTCAATTCAGGGAGTAAACAGAGCTTGCCGCCCGGCCAAACCGCTAAAAATCAGACCAATCCCATAGCGTCACAGATCGTATTGTCATATATACTGCAACGTCAAGGGTCAAGACGATCTTTAGTCCACTAAGCAGCTAAGCAATCTACTAAGCTCTTTCAAAGATCCTCGGGAGTCTGTCGTTCGCCGGTTTTTATCGTATTCTCTGCTCTTGCGGCTGTTTACATCGGTACTACACAACGAAGCATTAGCACCAAACTCAAAGAACACGAAAGGAACTATGGTCTAGGCGAAATAGATAAATCTGCGGTAGCAGAACATGCCATCGAAGCGGAGGGGGGAACACATCATCAAGTTTCAGGACACCTAGCGTCCTTTCTTCTATTATACTACCATACAAGACTATAGCGAGAAGCCATTGAAATTCACAAATATCCCAAAAATTTCAACAAGAAAGAAGCTCTCAAACTAAACAGCGACTGGTATCCAGCAAATGAAAACAAAGTACAGCACACAAACGTGAAAACATAGCGAGCCTATCACAAGAGAGCAGCAGTACAGAAAAGGCGAGGCTCCTCCCACTAACCGACCACCGCCTGCCCCGGAAAAATCAGCGGAGAGCACAGGCAGTATAAATATAGCGACTCTGACAGCCAACACTTCAGACGCTGTGATACCTTCTCCTAGGAGACTTCGTCCACGGCACCGAAGATGTTCGCCGCCTGGAATTCTCTTCTCGAGCAGACCACGGCACAACAGCCCGGAAGAAAATTGTAGTTACATTTATGACTCCGGCCGTGAAAGCCTACGTTCTCTCCAAATTTAAAAACTTTAATTTATTGTCATTTACATATCCCTTTGTTAAAATCTGTATGAAAATAAGTTAAAAAATCTTTGCCTCAAGTTCAAAAATGAATTTTTGACGCATGTTATGCAGTTGCCATTACTATAGGTGTACAGGGAGAAGAATGATTATGTACACTTGATGTTCTTTATCAAAGTTTGGCTTAACAGTGGGCTTAATTTCCTCTGCAATCTAAACTACTGTCTTACATCCCCTACTAGTATATCAACAAAATGTCATCGGATAATTGTATAGTGTGCTAGTTCTCAAAAACTATATTTGGTTTGCAGTTCACTGATTTACCATGCAGATTATTGCAGCACACCCAAGTAATGAATGACATGTTGACTACCTTTATAAGTTGCTGCTTTAGCTTTTAAATAAATACAAAAAATTATGCAAAGCTCATTATAAAAAAAGAAATGATTTCTCCAGATCAAGTGTTAAGAGTCAAGGCACTATCCCAAATCAATTCTTAGCCTTCTGCTGTGCACAAACTGCATATTTGTTGTTGAAATTGTGGATTTACGTACACTGGACCTAAAAATTATCCACTTTCTGTGCATTTTATATGTGATGAAAAAATTAGCAATGAACGTATTATTCCAAGCAAACTAAGGAGATACTTTAAAGCAAACACAGACATTAAATACACAATGACAAAACTTATTGTGTGTTTTCTTCTCAAGAAAGGCAAGCCAAGTTAATAAATTAAATAACAATTTCAGAGAAAATACAAATACCACTTGCAAAATTGCTTAAATAATTGCCAGGAAAAAATGTAGTTGAGTAGCTGAGAAATTCTGAATTTACCTGCTTGTAAAGAAATACTTAAATCTATTACAGGAGGCTGCTGAGAGAAAGATATCTTTATCAAATAGTATTATTTCTCATCGCAGAACAAAAGTCCTCTGAAATTCACAATTACATATGAAAGAACTGGATGAATCAACAGACAAGTGCAAAATGCTTTATAAGATTTTCGGATAAAGATTCTCTTACCTTGAAATACTAATTGGAAATTATACAGACAAGCTAATCATATAATTAAGATCACTGTATGATTGAGTCAAACTACAAATTGTTATTGGCTCCACTTACTTATTTAAATTTAGTACATGTTTCGTTAGACCTTCATCCTCATCATCAGCTGTCAACTGCTAGATAATTTGTTATGCTTTGGATAGGCTTATTCTGCTCCGGTGGAGTTGTGAGGAACTTAAAGTTTATATTTTCATCCCTGAAAGTGTCAAAGTTTATTAATCTGTCTCTGTATTTATAAATGTAGATTTTCTCTCATGTTGCTAGCTCTGCAGATCCTTGAATTGATTTTAATAAATTTGTGTTTTTCACTATGTTATGATTTTCTGTCTAGAAATGAGATGCTACTGCTGATTTCTCCATTTGTTTGTATTTTATGTTCCTAAAGTGTTCTTTCAACCGTGTCTCTTTGTTTTTCCAATACAGACTTTATGTGTGCATCATTAATTCCACTTGTTCTTAGCCAATCATGTAGATAAGTTAGAAGTTTATCTTTAGGTATGCTTGGAAACAGCAATTGTACATCAAAAGATCAAAGCTGATGCCCCAAAACACATAAACATGCAGTAATTAATGGCTTAACACACAGACTAGTTAGCCTACACATTACCAAGGAAGAATATTTTAAAAAATAAAGCAAATAGAAATAAGAGCGATTAAAAATTGGATTCAGCAAAGAACTAGTTCACAAAAAAAGTGAAAAAGTTCAAGAGACAGAAACTTATAAAAGAAACCACAACACTTTCAGCAGGAAAACTTTTAAAAATTTTTTAAAAAATTCACATATCATCCATGGATTATGCAAAAATTTCAAATATTCTAAAAGATTTTAATATCAGATAGGTACCTATAAACAGATTTAATGTAAACATTTTCCTTATGACAATGTTAATGATAGTATTCCACCAGAGAAAAAAGCAGGTATTTACCAAAATATGTTATGCAGAATGCAAAAAAAGTCTATACTGCAAAAACAAAGAGAAACTTGGGCACATGGTTAAAAGAACACTTATGAACATAAATACAAACAAGTGGAGAAATCAGCAGTGGCATCTCATTTCTGATAGAAAACCATGCCATAATGGAAAAAGCAAAATTATTATAATCAATACAAAGGCCTACAGAGTTAGTAACATGGGAGAAAATCTACATTTATAAATACAGAAACAGGTTAATGAACTTCCCACACTTCAGGGGATGAAAACATAAATTTTAAGTTCATCACACCTCCCCAGAGAAGAATATACACCCCCAAAGCATAATGAATTATGCAGCAGTCAGCAGTTAGCTCATGACGCAAACGAAGTCTGTGAAACATGTACTACATTTAAACAAGTAAGTGCAGCCAATAAGTGTAGTTCAACTCAATCAATAGTTTCTATTACACATTTTTTAATTTGTTTATTTACGGACGCTCTTTAACATCTCAGGTCATCAGCATCCCATTCAATTCAGGGCATGAAACGGCCAACAAGTTTTGCTCAGAGGCCCTTTTTTTCATGCTTGTGGTCCTTTATCATGCTGTAAATGTACAACACAAGACCCACGGCTTTACTTCCCTTCTGAAGGAAGTCATACTTAGGATTTTTATGCCCGAAAAAATCCATTGATCCTGGCTGGGTTTGAACCCACGATCTTGGGTTTAGAAGGCAAGTATGGTTACCACTTCACCACTAGGACCCTATTGTACATGGAATTGCCTCTGATGCCAACTGGATTGGCATCTGCAGTTCTATGACAAACACACTGGAAAAAAATGAACTATATTGGTAAAATTGCATTTCAATGTGTACTAATGGCACACTAGCACTAGCAGATCAAATTAAAGGTTTTAAAGATTAAAGCAAGATTTTCATCACCCAGGATCTACTGCCGCTTACATTGAGAAGCCTAATTAGTTTTTGAAATATGTTCTTACTTCAGTTCCATCTTTTTCTCAGTCTAATAGCATCTCTTTTCTGTATGGGTTGATATGAAATAATTTTTTGAATAGTGATTTTGGCTCATTTTATTGGTGTAGCTTTTTCCAATTTTATCACATTTTGATATTCTTTCATAATATGTTTGATATGCCATCCTGCCTTGTGTTATTTTTTTATAGAGCACAGAAATGTTACTTCAGCTGATGTAATTTTATTTTCATGATTTGAAACAATAAAATCAAGTAGGTATAGTCAAAACTTTATAAAATTTTTGCTGTATTTCTTTGTTTTAATACTCTGTTATTGTGCATATTTAGTTAAATTTGTTAACTTTTTTATTAAATCTAGATCCTAATTAAAATAAATGTTGTAGTGTAGGTAATTAAAATGATGCACCTTCCCCATAATGTTAATGCTAACAATAATTTGACTTGAAGCTATAATTGTAACTTTTACAGTGAAGCAAATAAGATTATTGTGTGACTGAGTCCAACTACTCACTTTTATTGGTTCATTCACTCATTTATATTTAGAACAGGTTTAATTTAAGTTTACCACTAAACTTCATATGTTTTTGCTTCATGCATGTAGCTGTTACCAATTCATTAACATGAAATTCATTCAATCTCATTATATGAATATTTTAATACTGAAATTATGGAATGAAGCTTAATGCATAATTAAAAACATTGCAGAAATACCAGATTATTATGGAAGACAAAATATATATTAAGCTTTTCTCATTTGTAGAAAATCACGTACAGCTACTAACACTATAAATCAATAAGTTTCTGGGTAGTTAAGACCTGAAATTGAAGACATGTCTTATGCAAATAACAGTCCACTCTATTTGTAACTATAACGAAAGATTTTGTAATTGATAGTATAATAATAATAATAATAATAATAATAATAATAATAACAACAACAACAATAACAACACCAGCTACTACTACGACTATGACTACCACTACCACTACTACTACTGCTAATTATAATTTCGATAAATTTATCTAATAATTTAATTTGTTTCTTTATAGTTTAAGTTTTGATGTAAGTATTAAATTCTCCTAATTTTTTCAGCTATCATTAACATTAAAGAAGTAGTACAATAGTACTGGTATTTTTTAAATATATGGAGTAAAACTTTTCCTAAACCACTGAACCATGTAAGATGTACAGTAGGGTGGCCCTTATTTTTCAACTTTCTAAAATGTAGCTCCCACCCCTCTATCTTGTTTAAAAAAGTAAAAGAAAAAAAATGTGCTAATTTTTAGCTCAACTGCAAGGTGACGCTTTGAAGTTGGAACATAGTGTACACAATGACTAATTTCATATAAAAGAGGTATACTTTTCTCTATCTTAACCATTTCCTTTTTTCTTCTTAGATAAATTCATGTGGACATCCAGGCAACCCCAGAATTTGTTAAAAAACATTCTGAATAAAACTTCCAAAACTTAATTAAAAAAATTCCTGAAATAATGTGAGAAATTTAAGAAATAGGTTTTTTTTTAGTAATGCATACAACTTTTATAAGAAAAATACCTTTCTTTTAAAAGATAATTTCTATAGAATAAAAATATTATATGAATAAATGAACATTGAACATTATTTTTTTTCCCATGAGAGATTTTAGTATCAGTTGGGCATTTTTTATGGTCTCTGGCAAAGATCTGTAAAACAATTTGTTTCTCAATTTCATTTTTGTCAGAATGTTATGTATTCCTGAATGAAGTTTGAATCCTCTTTTTGCAATGCCATTCATAACAACTATCTTTTCAAGCCTTCAAAGTTGAAGGGTCTTTGTCTAGGAAATTGGTGCTGATAGAAAATCTCATGCAAAACATTTTTGTACCAGGGGTTACAAAAGAAGAAAACTGGATGTTTGTAAAGGAAGAAAAAATTATTTTGGTAGAGAAAGTATCTCTTCAGTTGATTTTTTTCTTCTTCCTCTTCTTCACCATTATCTGCCTCCAGTATAACTTGAGTCATATTTGCCTTAACTGCTGTTGGAACATTATCATCAAATAAGGATTGAGCCACAGTTTCAGTAACTAAGTATCAGATATGGTTGGAAAATAATTTGCAGAAGCATTACTGATTTCTGGATCAATATTTTGATAATTAATGACTAAAACTGCAGGTAAGGGAAAAAAAAAAAAGAAAGAAAGAACTCTTTTGGTGAAAATAATGGACAATCTCTTTGACATATGTCATTCAGACGCTTTTAGGCAGATGAGAGAGGACTTTTCACTATCACCACCATCACAGCTTTGGGTGCTTGATGTTGAATCATCAGTTTTTGATGTAGTAAGCTGATTAGCAGCAAAATATTCCATTTCTTTGTAAGTCCTGTTTTTCCCTTGCAATTTCCATTGCAGTGTGTTTCAGTGCTCCTTCTTCCTTTTGTTTTAGTTTTTTGTCTTACACCAACTACGTGCCCAGGTGCTGAAGCATATTTATGAATGAATGAATTTATTCCACAATTAACATTATAATTTGTTACAACATATAAAAGAGATCCATAATTTCTACAAAAAGATCTCTCTCTCTCTCTCTCTCTCTTTTTTTTTCTTTTTCCTTGCCTCTGCAGTTCTAGTGAATTTTTTTTGTACACTTTTCCATTCATACATAGAGTTTGAGTAACTTATCCATACAGTGGTCAGTTCTTCTACTACGAATTAGTGCTTTTTGCCATATAATGGAAATTTCTTGAATCACTAATGCTGCACTTACCTTTGTTTTAAGATTTACAACTCTTACATTGTAGAAAAAAATGCTTAAAACTTGCTAAGCTAGTCTGGCTCTGACAATTTGATTGGAGATGTAGTCAACAAGAAAGACATAATATAAGTCTAGGAAAAACACATAATGACAGTCACTTTACACAAGCACAGGCATTAGCTTAAACAGTAGTTCTGAAACAATAATTGAAAAATCATTCATCAAAGATATTATCATTTTAGTTACAAAATAAGACAAAGAGGGACATATAATGATGATGATGATGATGATGATATATTTATCTAATAATATTAGAAAAATTACTTTCCAGGCTAAAATTTCAAACCTTTATGGTCGATGAGGGTTGCCTCACAGTCTGATTGAGCTGAAAATTTGTACAGTCGTTTTTTTGTTCAATGGAACAAGATAAGGTGGTGGGAGTAGCACAATTTTAACTTTTGGAAAATTACCTATAGCTAAGGGCCACCCTAATGTATAGGATGCGACAAAAAATATTGGGATAAATTTTGGTCAAAACAGTGATATAAACATAGGCTTGGAAATGTCTGGTTTGTGAGTTACTATTTAAAGATAACAGTCATGTTTTGAGATACGATCTAACAACTCAAGTTTATTAAAATAATAATTAACTTTTTCAGAGAGTCGAGTGATGTTATAGACACAAATCAGTCTGCTGATGTACAATGCATTCTAGGTCATCTACATAACTTGAGATATACAAATGCTACACCCAATTGTCTTGTTCCGATACCTGGATCTTCAACACTCTGTAGAATGAGCTCTTCCTGATCGGGCATGTAAGTTACTTATGATCTTCCTGAATCTGCAGTTTGTAGTTCCAGGAAAAGTGACTTGGCTGCCTTCAGTCTATTGATTCTTTTTAATTTAATTTATTTATGGATGTTCTTTAAGCCAGGATCGAACCCATGATCTTGGGTTTAGGAGGCAACTATGGTTACTACTACACCACCAGGACCTTCGGTCTAGGAATGCCATTTCCTATAGTCATGTAACCTTGCATAAATTACCATTTGAATGACCATACACAAAAATCATATCTGCCTGCTAACATGTGAATATCCTGCCATGGTTAGCTGCTCAAGGGTAACTGAACTACAGCACAAGTCAAAGATACGAAACTGAGTAACCGCAAAATTACAAAAATAATAAATGTAAACAAGTATTCATAGCAACATACTGATATCTACGAGTACAATGAATGTCAGCAATTGACTTGTATGGATTATTTGATTGTTTGTAAAAGTTAATTATTATTTTAACAAATTTGTGTCTCAAAATGCTTTGAATGCTATCATTCAATAAAACATAAATCTGGCATTTTCAGACATATGTTCATATAACATTATTCTTCATGTTTTGGTGTGAAGAACCAGCCCCAAAATTTGTCCCAGCATTTTTAATACACCCTGTGGCTTCATTTCCTCACACAATGTAATCTTTCACATAATGTGCAACTGGAAAATGGGATGTGCAATGACTTCCTGCTGCTGTTAAACTCTCAAGTTTGTTGGAGGAGAAAGAAAAAAAAAAAGAAGTTGGCATTAGACATCACCATCATATATATATAAAAAAACCATTCCTACACCTAGAGCAATAAAATCTTGGTAAGATTTTGACCTTCACCTGAGATCCTTGTTTTGACTTGTTTTGAGACTTAGGTATCTGGGTTGGCAGTGCTCTCATTGGAGTATTGCTGCTTACAGACAGGTAAGGAACTGCACTTGAGCTTGCTACTGTCTTAGCCAACTGGGTTGTACGATGCATTAGGTTTGGAGGTGGTACAGCAGAGGGTAGACACACTATGGTTGTCGGAGGTATCACAGTTGCAACACTTGTTTTTGCCACTGGCAGAGGACCACTAGATGATGTGGCTGCTGTACTGGAATTTGGTCCACTGCCACCAACAGTGCTGGTTACTAAGCTCTCTGCACTGGTCACCACTTCAGGAGTGAGTGTTACTGCAAAAGTATATTTTTAAACTAGATAATTTGCAATTTTTTTAAGCCTATTTGTGGCATCAAGAAAACAGCTGTAGCAAAATAACCAGGTTGTTTAGAAAAGCTAGTTTTCTTCCTGTTCATAGCTCTGGATCCAAAAGTTACAAATTATTTCATTTATACTACTAGTATTTATGAAATGTGAATTAAATGCACAGGGGCTTTTATTTGGTGTAAATGAAAGGACTAAAAGGGAGTAAAACTTGATGATTTGAAATCCCTGAGATACAAAAATTTACTGCACTATATCACATTCTAAGATCCAGAAAAATTTTACGCATCTGATTTAACGATTTTACATATAAAACTTAGTCACGTGGTGAAAATATTTATTTTTAAAACACATCAAACAATAGGCATATATATGAAATTCATACAGTATTTGTATGAAACAACTAAATTATAAATAAAAAATCAGAGTGAAAGCAAATTTTAGTAAATGAATTAGAGATAACAAATCAACAAACAAACAAAAATGATCCACAGCAAACACATTTCTAAAATCTTTAAATAAAAAATGTGTGATTATGTTTAAAAGCAGCCAAAGAAAATAAAATATTGGATAAGGTTAATTACCTATAAATTAATAATAGAAATGTAAACCTTCTATACAGAATGTATAAAAAATTAAAACATCCCTTAAAGAAATGCATCAAGAATCTTAATGCATCTCTAAAAGAAACCAAAACCTCTCCGGATAAAGAGGTATGCAAAAAGAAAACACAAAATCCTATATAATCAAGAACATGCAGCCTTCCAAAGATTTAAACTCACTAATGACACTAATTGTTAACAGCGCTGAAACAATTATGTACAATATAGCAAAATGGCTTACACAAAAATTCAAGTCATTTGAAAAATTTAAGAGTTTAGAAGTAAATAACTCAGTTCACAAAAAAATAGAAGATTAATTACACCCAAAGGATATAATTTTATTTGATGTTACTGCCTTCCCTATATATTGCTTATATTATTTAGAAATTGGCTCCAGTCTACATATATCTGCAAATGAAATAAAAGATTAAATTGAACTCATGAAAATTTATATAAATGTCTTTTTTCCCTAATTTTCTTTAGAGAAATTTACTGACAAAGAACTGGGCTAGCTGTGATTAAAGTATTGTCTCCTTTCCTTGCAGATCTTCTTTGAAGCATTTCTATTAATATTTCAAATTTAGCATATACATACATGTGATAATTTTGCATTGTATCTAATAATGTGACTAATATTGCCCTGAAAATTTTGAATATACACAGAACCAGATCATTAAATTTATAAACTTAAGAGAAGTTAAAAAAGCGAAGCATTAAGAGTCCATATTAGGTGACACTATACTTCACTAACTGATTAATTAATCATGACATGTTTCAAGAGCATTTCATTTTTAACTGGGTCAGTCCTAGTGGGGTAGTGGTAGGCATACTTGCCTCCTAAACCCAAGATCACGGGTTCAATTCCGGCCGGTACCGATTAGTTTTTTCTGGTGTAAAAATCGTAAGTATGGCTTCCTTCTGAAGGGAAGTAAAGCTGTGGGATGCTGGTGACCTGAGATGTTAAAGAGCATCTGTAAATAAACTGAAGCAGGAAATGTCTCAAAATGTCCTATTTAATTATAAGTGCTTCTTGACTACTATAATAATAATTATTGCATCTTGTGTCAGGTAATCAAGGGTATTAATATTATAATTAAAAGGAGGACCCCCAATATTATATGTATTAATGTATGTATGTAGATATGTCTTTTTGATTAGTAAGCAATATTCAAGTTATCTTTCAGTAACACCAAGTCTTTGTTATGTGCTTGTAAAAGGAAATGGAACTGCTGTCTTTGTCAGGGACATTAGCTTTATCTGAGAAAAAGGTCTTTCGGTTCAAACTTTTGTCAAAACCTCACAGACAGTCCAGCCGGCACAGTTCAGCGCCAGAGGTAATAACCTGTAAATAGCTAGGGTTCAATTGGAAATGGTACTTGTCATCTAAAGAAAATACAGCAGAAAGAAACATGCATTTTCACAGAAATCCACATATTTAGCTGGTTTAAAGGCAGGCCGCAAAAATGGCTAAAATGTGCTATATCTTGAGAATCTAGTGAAAGGTAGATGTCCACGACTTTGCTAGCATGGGAATAGAAAATGTATATTTCCTGGTAAAAACCCAGAATGTTTAAAAATCCGACGGATTAAAGCAAACTTGTAATAGATCATGTGCTAGTGTGATCCAATAATATTCTAGAAGGAACCAAATTCAATAATATTTAAAGGAATTAAATTTTTGCGAGGGAGGAGCGAGTGACATAACAGATTTAATATTAACTATGAGAAGAGAAGTTCTGAAGCAGTGGTGACAAGAAGCAGTCCTAAAAGTTAACAGTAAGAGTAGCAGCAAGAGTGACAATCAGTCTGTATCTGCATTATTCAGTGTCATAGCAGAGTAGTTAAACTGTCGCGAAGATTAAAAGTAAATCGTTCGGTCAGTGAGAGTCAGTCAGGCAGTGCAACGTAATAATAATAGCCACAATTATGTTAAGTGAATAAATACGCGAGTGAATACACAGAAGTATAATCTGCTGAAGCACAGTACGTTCCAGAACCTTCCCAGTTGTCAAATAAATTAAATCTTCAACCAGTGCCGAACTTCATTATTACAGTGAACAATTTCCTTCCCTCCCTAATGACTTTAGTTCATTAAAAACAGTCCAAAATTTCCCTGAGATTCCTATCCTCTGCACTGGAACCAGAGAGTTAGGAAACATCGAACTCATGACTCCAAGAGTCGAGGCAAGACAAGAAGAGCATCTAATTGTCTAATTAAAACAACAATCAACCACCCACATGATAATATCCATTCCAAAATTGTCGGCCAACGTGGCCATAATCCCATTCCAAAACCAAATAAAAAAATCTTCAAGCGGGGACCCACTAATGCTGGCAGGTGATGATGTGATCTCTGGTGGTTCCAATATAGAGTGAAATAGGAAGTCCATTTGTGAATGTCAAAATTCATAACATGCTTATTCTTTAAAATGAAGAGCTTATTCCATATTGCTAATTCCCTGGGACTGTTGGTAGTTTTCAACAGTTTGGTTTCTTTTGCGATGTCATGATATATGTCCAAAAATGATCTGCATCTGCCGATTTATCCACCTATTTTTATCTTACATTTCTTAAGTTCTTTTGTCCTTGTTTCCAAATTTCTCTAAGACCTATAAAAGAAACCAAACTATTTAAAACTATCAACAATTCCAGGGATTTAGCAATATAGGAAATGATTTTCATTTTAAAGAATAAGCACAACGTTATGAATTTTGGAAATCCCACCAATGGCTTCTGTATCACTGAATATTGGAACCACCAGAGGTCACATCGTCATCTACCAGCATTAGCCAGTACCCAGGTGAAGAAGAGAGCAGATGTTTCAAACATGTTTTGATAAGTGTGAAGTACAGTGGCACCTAATACTGACCTCTTAATATGCACCATTAAATTTACTTTGGAAACTAGAATGAGAGAGAGAGAGAACTAACCTCTCGAATATTTACTAAACATATTCATATTAATATCTACATTAATAACAGCTGCAACCCCAGTGCTAAATCTCCACAGCCTTATGCACAATACTCCATTCAAGAGAAAATATCAATACATCATCAAAACAGCAAACCCATTGGTTTGAACAGGAGCTAACAGATAAGATCAACAAATTTAAAGCTATCAGAGACAACAGCTCAATAAAATGAATATTTCACTTACAGAACATTTACATACCACCCAGCTGCAATCTACAATTTTTTAAAAAAATCTTCATAATCTTTGTTGGGAGCTGATAGCAAATACAATATCAAAATTTTATTAAAATCCTTTTAATAAGATTTAATACCGAAAGAAGAAAACCACATTTTTTAACAAATTAACTGTACAGGTTATGATACAATATACAGTGTGTAGGGAAGTTCATAAAATGTTAATAAAAATTTATAAAAATTAATTTCGTAATTTAGTAATGAACTTACGCCTAATCATCCCATAGATTGGCGTGTGCTCCAATCCTATATGCCTCCAAGTTCTTTGTGACATTTTTTTCAAAACTGCAGGGGTAAACATTTCGAAGGCATCCTGTAATGCTTGTTAAAGTTCCGCATTAGGTTCCATAGTGCAGGCATCAACCCACAAGTTATCAGGTGCCAGGTCAGGGCTACATGGAGGCCATGAGAATGGTGCTGGAGATGTTTGCTTAACAAATCATGACAGTGGACCAAAATGTGCCAGAGCTCTATCTTGCTGTATCCGCAGTTGTTCGATTAGTCCCTGTCAGTTGCCAGTATTCATGAATATGGTACAGCATTCACAGGCCCATCAAAAAATATGGTCCAAAGAGATGATGTGATGTCATGCTGCTCACATCATAATATGTAGTGAGCTGTGTTCAAGTGAGGATTTTCCCTCAACCAAAAATATTTTTCTTTTGCATGCTGCAGTATATGGCCCATTCATCTGTTGATTTTTTTTTGATTGATTTTATTTACGGACGCTCTTTAACATCTCAGGTCATCAGCGTCCCGTTTAAATCAGGGCGTGAAACGGCCGACAAATTTTGCTCAGAGGCCTCTCTTTTCATGCCGTAAATGTACGACATGGGACCCACGGAAGCCATACTTAGGATTTTTACGCCCGAAAAAAATCCATCGGTCCTGACCGGGTTCGAACCCGCGATCTTGGGTTCAAGTATGGTAACCACTACACCAACAGGACCGACCATTCATCTGTGAATATAACCTTGGATCTTGATGTCAACTTGAAATGTTGCTAGAAAAGACCGACATACATCAAGACTCGTGTTCATATCTGCATCAGTTTGTTGATGAAGGTCAGACGATACGGCCTCATCTGTAAATCCTTTGTGTAATCGAAAAGAGTCAATCATGAAGCTCAGCAACAATTTTGCACATAGATTTTATGGGGGAGTGCTCAACTGGTTCTCAACTTCAGCACGTCTCCAGGAGCATCTCATTTTCTCTACTTCTTGATCGGTCTTTCACAATTCCTGTCACAAATGCCTTTCGTTCTCAGGAAATCATTGTCTGTTTCGTCAGTGGAGGCTTGTTAAACTGTTCCTTAAATTGATTTTGTATAATGTTGCCCCGCTTATGTGAGGAAGTTCGTGTATCCATACACTTGTGACTAACCTCTCTTCAACAATAAAATGAATGTGTCTGCCATTTCAATGCACAGAATGGCGAATGAAGGATGCAATACACCAATAATTTCATCCAACAATATTCTAACAATATTATTATTATTATTATTATTATTATTATTATTATTATTATTATTATGATCATGATGATATAAGGCAGTGATGATGATATGCTAATAAGAAACTTGTAAAGTACAAGGGTATACAGACTTCCCAGATGCACTGTATTTAATTAGTCATTAATGTAATTACAATGTATCATGTAATTGCTGGAGAACTGAGCTTGCATATGCAGGTTGGGCCAGGTCTTTGTTTGAAACAAAACAGTTACAAATCAGTCTGCAGAAAGAGCTGGAACAGAGAAGATGGCAAGCCCAATGTTGTGTATTGTAAAAAAAAAAAAGAATAATTTATTCATTAAATATGTTTCAAAAGCAGGAGCTGTAATTAAGAAAGATGGTCATATCCAGCTTCCCATGAACTAGACATTTCAAATGGCACAATTTCACAATTATTCATACCCATGAGATATCAGGTCAAGTACCCCAAATGCTTACACCAGAGCAGAAAGCATATCACAAGGAATTCAGTTAGAAGAATTTGGACCTTATCCAAGAAAACTGTGATGGCTTTTTCTCAAATACTGTTACTGGAGATAATGGGGTTCATCACCATGACCCAGACACCAAACAAGATTTATACAATGGAAGCATAAAAGTTCCCCACTACCAAGAAACTCCTGCCAGAAAAGGCATGGCAAGCACTTTTGTAACACAAAGCATGTTCTGCTGTTGGAATTCATGCCAAATAAATCACCATTATTGGAGAAATGTATTCTTCTATAGTGAAGTAGTTCTGAGGCCATCAAGGAGAAACAACTTGGAAAAGTGACAGTGTATGTTGTGTTAACCCTTCAAGATTATCCACCTTGTCACAAATTCCAAAAAGCAAAAACTGTTATCAAGGATTGTTGGGACTGGGAGCTTAACCATCCACCCCTATAGTCCAGGCCTGGGTATCTTTTCTAAATATGTCCCACATATATACAAATGTTGGTACCATTATGTTGATAATGTCTTTGCAATAATAAATGAAAAATGGAAAGAGGATGCAATAAAACTACTCAACCTACAAGACAGCACTGTTAAAAACATAAAGGAAATAGAAAACAACACAGTTTTTCCCTTGTTGGATATAAAATTATAAAAATGACAATAGTCTGGAATTTGGCAAATTCAGAAAATATACCCATACAGATAATTATATAAAAAACAACAGTCACAATCCAAAACAACATAAACTAGCCATAATCAATAGCCTCGCATTGAGATTAACAAACCTATCAATAAGCAAGACAGAAAAGACTTCGTAGTACCATGAAGTCATGGGTATAACACAAAAAATGGCTAACAATAGAAAATAGAAAAATTCAAAAAACAAAACAAAACAAAAACCAAAAAAAAAGATATCACCACACTAAAAGGCTACAAAGGAGATCATATATATAAAAAGTTCACATTCCATCTATGGACACACTAAAACTTCTAGAAGATTTTAAAGAGAACATCATTTTGGCTCCAGTAAACAAATGTAGTTTAAAAACCTCCTTAAAACTAACACAAAAGACAAAATTCAGCCAGGAAAACAATCAGGCATTTACTAAATCAGTTGCAAAGATTGCAATATGAAATACATTAGAAAAACAAAAAGAAATATTACCATGCAATGTAAGGAACACATGAGAAATGTAAAATATAAGCACACAGAAAAATCAGCAATAGCAGACCATTTCTGGCAAAAGAACCACGAATTCCAAAAGGATCCAAAACTCTTAAAAGCTATTCAAAAATCCTGGGAAAATATATTCATAGACAAAAACAAGGAAAATTTGATTAATTTTGATCTCCCAAATAATAGTAACCTCATAACTAAGTTCGTAAAATCCACAGAGTGACATCTTATTACTGTGCTGGGAAGCAGACAGTGGAACCATGCTGAAGATGAAGGCAACAGTCTTTGAAACATGTACAAGTAAGTGGAACAAAAATTAGTGAAATTTGAATGATTCCCTCAACAATAATTTGTTATATTATACTATATTTCACTGTGAAAACTCCCGCTACTCAAAACTATTACTCCCGCTAGTCAAAACTATTATCCAACTGATATAGATGGATATCTTACAAATGGAGAAGCAGGCTTTAGAATATACTGTTAACAAACCTCTCAATATACACCCATGGGGTATGGTGTAACAATTTTTATGGTAAAATAATGGCCATTAGAGTAGCTTTAGAAAATCTACATATAGACCTAAAATAAATAAGAGAACTGTTATCTTAAATGACTCTAAAGCAGCACTACAAGTATAATGAATTACAGTTACCCCACCATATAAATGAAACAAAAAAACTATATCATACAATCTAGAGTCGGTCCTGGTGGTGTAGTGGTAACCATACTTGCCTCCTAAACCCAAGGTTGCAGGGTGAAACCTGGCCAGGATCGATGGATTTTTTCAGGCGTAAAAATCCTAAGTATGACTTCCTTCATAAGGGAAGTAAAGCCGTGGGTCCCATGTCGTACATTTAAGGCACAACAAAGAACCTCAAGTCTGAAAAAAGAGGCCTCTGAGCAAAATTTGTCGGCCGTTTCACGTCCTGATTGAATGGGAGGCTGATGACCAGAGATGTTAAAGAGCGTCCGTAAATAAACCAAATAAATAAAATACAATCTAAAACAGAAATAGTTTTACAATGGATCCCGAGCCATGTGGGATTAAAGGGGAATCAGATTGCTGATACTTAGCAAAGAAAGCAGTCACCATAAAATTAAAACCATTTTTTGAACTGGAACTTCCTTCTTAATTGAAAATCTTAAAAAGATTAATAACTGAACAAGAACAACAAAATATCTCTTCAGGACAGCTTGTCCAATGTGTACAGACATAAATATCACCCTAAACAAAGAACATTACTGAAATGCAGCAAACTACTACCAACAAACAAATGAAAAATATTTTGAAAACTCTTTATTAAGAAACTAGGGAAAAAATTATCAATATCATCCCCAATGGCCACTAGCAATCAATCAATCAATCAATCAATCAATCAATCAATCAACCAGCTTGGAAAATATATTTATAAGGTGAGGAAAAAATGGCTGTGGAAGGTGGGCAATTCAAAGGGAAATAATGTTGATAATGAGATCATTAAGGATTGGACTTCAACCACCATTATATACTCATTACTATAATGTAGAAATACTGGATTTGATCTTTGCAGATGGTCTGGTAATAGGCCCTTTAATAGTGCAGGATTAAAACAATCACTTGAAGCTATGGGTACATTTTGTAGAAAATGGGATGTCAAGATTAACAAAGCTAAATCTAAGATTATGGTGATTTAAAAAGATTTCAAACTAAACAAACAGGAGAAATGGTGGTGGGAGGGCAGAGAAATTGTCAAGAAAATTGATTACTTGGGTGTTAGATTGCCTAATAATGGGAAATGGAGCAATCAAAAAAGAAAAGCAGTAACAAAAGGAAAAAATGGTCATGATTATAATCAGATCTTGTATAAATAAAATACCAAATATGCAAGTAAAATGGTTAGGAGAGAATGTGTAGTTCAATAGCCGAGAGCAGAATGATATATGGAACAGAAATTTGGAGACCAGATGGAGGATGGAAAGCAATAAACATGATAAATAGATTATTTTGTATAACTGTCCTAGGCTTAGAATTTAAAATGATTGAGTCGAATTTGTAACATTTACATCACTAATATTTTAAAAAAGGAAAACTAAGTTTCTGGAGCTAATTGCTCCCACCTTCAGTTCCAGCTCGACTGCCGACCTTGTCCTTCATGGTGGTTTGGTTTGTCTCTGGTGGTGGTTGGATGAACTTCTGTATTAAGATGTCACTTGGCAGGATTTCAAAGATGAAAACGTTATTTTTGTTCTTCCATATAAAATGTTTTCCCAGACTGTAAGTTCAGTTTTTCCTATAATATTTTTAAGTAGTTGCGACTCCTGTTAATATTATGTTGTTCCTTCCAAAAATGCCAAGCTACCGCTGATTTTTCTTCCTGTCTTTGATTTATGTTCCTGATGTGTTCCTTTGCTCGTGTTTTTATGCTTCTTTTAGTCTTTCCAATAATTTTTTTTTCATAATCGTTACAATTCATCTGGTATATTTCTGATTTGTTCTCTTGTGGAATGTCCTCTTTTAGTTTATATTTTTGTATATTTTTTATGGAGTAACTGTTTTATGGAGCTAAAATAATGTTATATTTTTTTAAAATCTTTTGGAATTTACAGAAGGCTATGGGTGGTATGTGAATTTTTTGTACATTCTGTATTCTTCCTTGTTAGGGATAAGTGTACTGATGTCTCTGATTATCTTTTTGTTCCTTGCTCTGTTTACTTTCTTAACCACTTCTTGTTTGAAACCATTTTCTATAGCTATATTTATTATATTGCTCAGTTCTTGATTATAGTCTTCTTTAAGTAAAATTGTACTTACGAAGCTGTAGACAATGGAGTGGTAATATATCCCACATTAATGTGTTCAAGTTGTTAACACTAGCTCCACTTAGTTTTTTAAAACTTAGGACTAGTTTCGGGAGAGGTCCCTCCCATCATCGGATGCTGTTGACTGAATGCCATTGTTCGAAACGGGGGATGGACACCTGTTCGCTCCTGTGGTGGTATCTTGTGTGGTTCCAGTAGAAACTTGCTGAGTTCATCCAGCGACAGAAAAACAAAATTCATTAAGTTCTTCTTATTTTTTAAAATGAAAATTCTCTCTCATGTGGATAGTTCTATTGGGTTGTGAAGTTGTTTCAGTAATGTAATTTCTGGTTTTATTTCATGATTTTTGTTCCAAAAATGAGCTGCTATTGCTGATTTGTCTATCTGTTTCAATCTAATGTTCCTAAAGTGTTCTTTTCTTCCAATTTCTAAATTTCTTTTTGTTTTCCCAATGTAGCTCTGCTCACAATCTGCACATTTAATCTCATATATTCCTGATTTTTGCTCTATTGTGATGGTATCTTTCACTGTGCAATGTACTAAATTTTTTATATTATATTTGTTCTTTGGGGCTAACATTATTCCATATTCTTTGAATATCTTCCTAAATTTGTTATGGTAAGTTGGGTGGTATGTGAAACTTTTGAATTTATTAACATTTTAAACAATTTCGACTCAATTTTTTAAAATGTTAATACTTGACACCACTGTTACAAAAGTTCACTATATTTTATACAATTTTGAATTTATATTTTTCTTTGGTGTTCTTAAGTGTGGAAATTTCCTTGATTGATTTTTGTCATTTAGCTTTATTGGTGGTTTTTGTTACTGAGTCTATGTTGAAACCGTTGGTTATAGCCGTCTTCATTATGTGTTGGTATTCCATGACGGAAATGGAGTACAAAATGTAATGATGATGATACACTACGATTACACTATGGGTAGCATTTACACACTTCAACCATAATAAAAAGGATCAACAAATACAAACTCGAGAAAACCATAAGAGAGACATCGACTCTAGAAATAATCAAAGACACTATAAGATATATTGATTGATACACTGTGGGTAATTTTTATACACTTCACTTACATGTTTTTAAAATCAGGACATGTTTCAAGAACCAGTAATGATGTGCTACTGCTGACTTTTCCATTTGTTTCAATTTAATGTTCCTAAAATGTTCCTTCTTGCGGGTTATCAAATTGCTTTTAGTTTTTCCTATATATTTTAGTTCACATTCCGAGCATTCTATTGAATATATTCCTGATTTCTTTTCTGCTGGTAACTGGTCTTTTAGTTTTGATCCTAGGAGGTATTTAATGTTGTATCTATTGATAGGAGCTAACATTATGTTAAATTTTTTGAAAATATTTTTGAATTTGTAGTGTACTTTTGGATTGTAAGTGAATTTACAATATCTTGGTTTTTCTTTGATTACCTGCAGAGTCGAAGCTTCTTTTATGGATTTTACTAATTACTGGAGCCATAACCATGAAATGAACCCAGAAATAAAACTTTTGAAAGAATTAAACAATCCTTATGACTTGTCAGCATGGGAGAATTTTTTCCTCTTAAAATACCGAAAAACAGCAATGAATTTTGACCTTCCGCCAGAGGACTACCTCTCCAGATTCATTTCACAACCACTAGAGGCCACCACACAAAAATTCAATAACCTGCAGAGGACCAACCAGAACAGTGGGTCAACGCTGACGATGGGAACGACGGTTCTTGAAACATGTCCTGATTTTAAAAACATGTAAGTGAAGTGTATAAAAATTACCCACAGTGTATCAATCAATATATAAGACCTTCACTGTAAATAGCCTCAATAATTTAACAAATACGTTACACTATAAGATATTGCAAATTCACGTATAACCCACAACTACAAATTCGAAAAGGTTTTCAAAAAATTAAATATAAAGCTAGCCCTGATCAACAGATACAATATCAAGAACCTCTTGAGCTCAAAATTAAAAGACAAGATACCAGTAGAAAAGAAATCAGGAATATACACCATAGAATGTTTAGACTGTAATTTGAAATACATAGGAAAAACCAAGAGAAATCTGACAATCCAGAAGAAAGAACACTTTAGAAACATCAAATTTAAACAGATGGAAAAATCGGCAGTAGCACATCATTATTGGAGCCAAACCATGAAATAAACCCAGAGACAAAACATCTAAAAGAAATAAAGAACCCATTTGAAATAGCCGCCTGGGGAATATTTTCATCTTAAAATATCATAAAATCGCCATGAATTTTGACCTTCCGCCATGGGATCACCTTTCTAGATTCATTTCTTATCCACCAGAGGTCACCACAGTTCGCACAACAGCTTGCAAGGGACCAACACGAGCATCAGAAACCACTGGGTCAACGTCTGAGGATGGGAATACTGGTTCCCAAAACATTGTTCCATTTTAATAAAATATAGTAAGTGAACTAATGGGTGTATAGTTACCCATAGTGTATCATTTTAAATTAGTATTCCATCTTTTTAGGTATTACAACAGAGAGCCATATAGAGTTTTTATTATCACCAACAACAAGTAAGAAAGTGCAATTGTGCGGAAAAATAGGCAGATTTATAGTCTCAGCACATTCATAGTCCCTTGCTGTGGTAAATGCTGATAGAGTATCCAAATCAAAATTACAGTCTGTAGAGAAAGTTGAAACATGTGCAATAATTCATTTCCTAGATTTGATATGGAGTAATTCCAATGCAAACCACGAGATGATGATCACTATTTATGTCAAAAATGCCCCAACATATGACACTATTAAGTAGTTACAGATGCTTCCAATGTGTACAAACAAATCTGGAAGATTAATTACTATGTGGCTCAGTGCCTCTCATTGGCAATGCAAAGCAAGTGCATGCTCTAATGCTTGAAGAACATTGCATCATTGTTATGGCAATAGCACAGGCAGTTCAACGCATTCATGGATCGCAGGTTCAATCCTGGCTAGAGTGGATAGAATTTTTGGGTGTAAAAATGCTAAGTATGGCTTCCTTCGGAAGGAAAGTAAAGTTGTGGGTCCCATGTAGAAGATTTACAGCACGTAAAAGGACCTCAAGCCTGAAAGAAGAGGCCTCTGAACAAAATTTATCAGCTGTTTCATGCCCTGAATTGAATGGGACACTGATGACCTGAAATGTTAAAGGATGTCCTTAAATAAACCAAATCAACAACATCATTCGTGATTTAGTAAGAAAAACCCTTTACAATGTCTAGTATATGATAAAGTTGCCACCCATAATGTTCACCCTTTTTCAAATATAACACTAAGAAAATTGGCAACAGAAATTTTGCAATTGTGTCTAGATCACCTAATTGCATGGATGAGTGTTGGATAGGCTTACAGCCCCAAAACCAAATATAAACATTTAAGACTTCGAAAGATGAAGATGCAGGTGTCATCAAAGAGCGTTGTTGTTGATTTGTTTTATTTATGGATGCTCTTTAACATATCAGGTCATCAGCATCCCATTCAATTCAGGGCATGAAACGACCAACAAATTTTGCTCAGAGGCCTCTTTTCTCAGGTTTGAAGTTCATTATCATGCCGTAAATGTATGACATGGGACACACGTTTTTACTTCCCTTCTGAAGGAAGCCATACTTAGGATTTTACGCCCGAAAAAATTCATCAATCCTGGCCAGGTTCGAACCCACAATCTTGGGTTTAGAAGGCAAGTATGGTTACCACCAGGACTGACATCAAAGAAGGTGATGTTGAGCACTTTTTGGAATTCCCATAGTGTGCTTCTGATTGATTGCCCAAGCTTCAAGTATCCCCTAAAACGTCCGTTAGTGGTCAATTGATTGCTATTACTTTCTTATGCATTTTTAATCATTTTTCTCACTGAAAACTATGCAATTTCTTGCTTATCACCTTCTAGCCTATTTTGATGGTATAGAGGGAAGGATTTTGCTTCTAAATTACAAGTCAGGTTCAAATCCAGTTTGCGTTTAGCTTCTGGGGTGAGTTTGTATATACTTGGTGTCTGCTCAGCATCACATATTTAAGTGGTCTTCTGACTCAGGCTGACGAAATTTCTTGCTTACCAGATGACTGCAGTGATATAGAGGAAACAATATGGTTTCTGAACTGTAAATCAGGTTTGAATCAAGTTTTTGGTTTCAAATATTTTTATGTTCATGGTTTTTGCTCACTTATCACATATGTTTAGTGCTTTATGTCCCCAGACTCCTGTGCTTAAGAATCATCCTTGGGTCACCTAAAAACTCCAAAAAATACTTACAGAATTTAGGATTACTTTGTGCCCATTGAACAAGTTTAGCCTAAAAAATCTGCTCAATTCTGGTGGTGATGACAGAATATGTGAGAAGAAGCCAGGAAATGTAAAGAAGTCAACTGTTCAGAATGTAACAAAGTATATATTGGAAAAGCAAAAGAAGCATTGGAATCAGGCTAAAGCTGGAAAACATCAGGTACAATCAGATACAGAAATCAGCGGTTGCACATCACTTTTGGAGAGATAAACATGATATAGAAATGGGAGTGAAATTATTGAAATTCGTAGATCGGCCCGTGGAGCTGGGAATATGGGAAAAAATTTATATAAACAAATATGAGATTTAGGTTATGAACTCTGAGATCCCACCAGAAGACAAAGTAATCCGGAAGTTCATAAAATGTCTATGAGAGCTACACCAAATCCAGTCAACCAACAACGAATCCAACAGTCGACTGGCAACTAAGGATGCAGGCAAAAGCCTGTGAAACTAGTTTTGCATAATTCAACAGTATGTGGAGCATAAGATTATCAAATTGACTCTCTAGATAATTAAGAATATATTATTCGCTTCACTATATTAGTTGTGACACAAAATTAAATGTTATATTTAGTAACAAATTATTTGTACAAAAAAAGACATAAGTTACACAAATATGGGTTATATCTGCATAAAACGCTGTTACATTGAATCATTCTCAGAGATATTGGAATGACACTTTGTGCAAAGTTTTTGATTATACAAGAACCACATACAAATTTTTTACATGTCAAACAACTATCTTTGCTTTTCTTACATAACCCTATTTGACATATCTTGCATTTAGCGGCCTTTATTCCTATAATCAGCTATGAGTGATGGTGACAGTAGTCGATGAAAGCTATGTGAAAATGAAGAGCTAAGCAAATTTTAGACACTGATACAAGAGCTGATAATGGCTGACATATAAGGTACAATGACTTTGAAACATGTTTGTTGTGCAGTAATATTTATTATTGGATACAACTAGGCAATAAATGTTGTAAGAAATGCGGGTAAGGAAGTGGTAAATTAACTGCCCCTGGGAATCGATGGTACATTTGCTATTATTTTAAAAAGTTGCACCTGAAATGCAAACAAAATTTATGAACTGTCATTGAAAGGGATTAAAAGTCACAAAACCATAGAAAAATATTTCCAAAAACAGTGAAAATATGAGCGTTTGAAAATTAAAAGCAGTCAATTAACCACCATTGGGCATTATACTGTTAAGTGTGTAAAAGTCACAGGAAAAATTAGCAGGACCTATTGACAAAGTTACGAGAGGCCAGAGACCTTCCAGGCAAAGCACTGCAGGAAGTGTTGTTGTTGTTGATCTAATGTGCAGTATTCTGATCCATCAATTTTCCCCTGGCCAGCCAATATAATTTGTCTATTTTCCCATCAGGTGCATTCCAATAGATGTTTTCATTTAGAATCCTGTCAGTATTGCAGATCTTACATGTGTTATCATTCATAAAACCAAATCTGTGTAGATGTTCCGCCAGACAATCATGTCCAGTGGCCAATCTAAAATGAGCAACTGCTTCCTTCCTTGATAGATTTTTTTATTTTATGTACTGTTTCTTTTATATTAGAATAATTTTTCTTAGATATTTCTGTTTGAATATTATGTTGATATTTTTGTTCTATGGTCGTTTTGATATTTTTTAATTTTACATTTAATCCACAGGGCTTTATTGGTTTTGAATATAGCACTGCTCCCTTTTTGATCAGAAAGTCTGCAATCTCATTACCTATCACTCCCACATGTGCTGGTATCCACAGTAGTATTATTTGTTGAAATTTTGTTTGGAGTAATCTATAATAAGATCTCATGTTCCTTACATTGTAAGATTCATATGAACTATCATATCGTTCTATAGCCTGTATAGCAGAAGCTGAGTCTGTAAAAATCACTACTTTATTTTCTTTTATATTAGTTCTGTAGTATATCTATTCCAGTGCTCGTATCGCCACCATTTCACCCTCATAGCTTGTGGATTGTCTAAACAAGTGTGAAATAATGCAAGAAATATTTACAATATATACCACTCCCACATTATTTCTCTGTTTGTCTGCAGATCCGTCTGTGTACATTCTCAACCACTCTTTCCGGGAATGGGTTATGTAGATGTTCAAGTGTTATAGTTCTACATACCTCTGTTGAGTCTTCTTGTTTATTTAATTGTTCTGTCAGTTTTATATTGTTACTATTTTAATATAATCCATTGGAATAGTTCTTGAGGGATGTGGGATGTTCTTCTTTGCCAAGTTAAATAATTGTAATTCTTCTCTAAGTAGTTTTATTTGTGATCTGTGTTTTTAGTTTGTGTTCTTTGGGTAGTTGATGAAACCATTGATGTTTACTTGGGTTTGTTTTTAATTTTATGTATAATTGTGCCACTTGTGTTTTAATGCTGGCTTTCATTGGATTATTATTCGCTCCAGCCAGAAGTGCATTTACTGGTGGTGTTTTCACAGCACCTATTATCAGTCTTAAACATTGATTTTGGCATTTCTCAATGTTCTTTTTTTTTGAGGCAGGATAAAGTAGCTTGTCTCCACGTGGTGTCCCCTGGGTAACAATAATTAGGCTACAACATTGGGCAGAAGTTAGCACTGCAAGAAGTTCCAGAGTGCATTTACTACCAGCTTATTGTGTAGATGGTGACACGCAGCTGCTTTGGGTTATGAAATTCTGCCTCCTCCACATATTCACCCAGATGGTAACCAAGGATTTTCTGCTCTTTCCTCACATCAAGAGCCCACTTTAAGTCTGACATTTCCAGGACAATGATTAGAAGACTTTCAAGTTAGAACATTTCCTCAAGAGCCAAAGTGAGAGCTCCTATCATGTTTGCCAGTTCATCCATTTGTTGGAGGAGTGTGTCAGCTTGTCTGATATGCGGAAAAGGACATAATCTATAACCAATGCTCTTTACAGCATATCTCTTTTTCCATTGAAATAATAAAACATTTAGGATCACCCCTCTCCACCATCATACCAAAGTGTACTTATCTCCCTTTTGTGCCAGTAATACTACCCCATGAAGTTCATCTCACCTTGATGGCTCAAAGGCTAGAATGTGCAGTCCAAATTTCCTCCAACAGTAAAGGTATTATGAGTACTCAGGCTCTATAAAGTACCAACCCAAGCAATGGCGAAGTAGAAACCCTAAAGGAATACTACCAAGGAGATGCAGAGAAATGGAAGCCATGAGAAGAGGAATAGAAAAGAAACAAAAAATGTAAAAATTATAGTAAAGGAGAAAGGCATAAATGACAGAATAAGAGATGCAAAAATATTGGTAACAAAAGATAATACAAAACAGCACAGAAGAATTAAGGAAATTAACATGAAAATAAGAAAAAGATAAAAGAATCAAGAAGGCATGCAATAAGAGAAAAAGAAAGAAAAATATGAAAAAATGCTGCTAAGAATGGAAGCATAAATTTAATTAAAAGGTTAAAAGCAAGAATAAAACTTACCTTCCAGTTCCAGTTTAACAGCCTGACTGGTTGAGTATTCAGGGTATTGCACTTGTCTCTCTTTGCTCGTGGGTACCTCCCCTCCTTCATCCATAGTGACTGCCACAATTGCCGAATCCATTTTCACTGCATATGGCCAATCCTCAGCTGTCACAGGAAATGTGCCTTCTTCCAAACGGACTTCCAACTCCTCTTGCATAGGTATCACTTCCACTTCTTCAGTCGGTTCTGCATCTTCTACTACAGCCAATGCTACTGGCAGTGAAAGTGGAACCTCTAATAGCTTTTCTGTGCTTGAATCAACCATCTCCCAGCAACAATCCTGTGCAGCTGCCATTATTACCGCTTGCATCTCTTCTGCTGTACTTTGTTCTTCAGTCTTTGAAGTATCTTCTGTGACAGAAGGAGGACTTGTTTCTGTACCGGTTTCTACAGTCTTTGCCTCAACATCTTTGCTTTCCTTAGCATCACTAACAACATTATCAGTTTCAGCAATGCTATCTTCAATACTTTCTGCCACCATAACATCCTCAGTTTGTGATGAAGTTCCATTATCCATGGGAGTTGCTGGTTTATGTTCCACTGAGTCTTCCTCATTTTCTATGACTGAACTAACATTTTTGACATCTATTTCACAACTATTTCTTGTAACAAATTCCTCTTTCACCTCTAAACTATTTCTAGCACTAAACACAATATCATCACTAGTCTCTATTAAGTTTCTAATTTCCACACATATATTCTTTTCTGCTTTCTCACCTTCCCCTAATCCATTTTCTAAAGCCACATTCTGTTTGTTTTCAATTTGCAGTTTTGCCATAGATTCTGTCCCACTATCACTTTCTCTCTTTATGATCGTATCCTCTGTAACCTTAGAATTTTCACTATCCACAGCTACATTCTCTTTGTTTTCTTCTGTTGTATCTTCATCATTGTCCATAATTATATTCACTTTCATGTCTTTCTTCAATATGTAGTCTGTAGATTCTAATATTGCTGTTTCATGTATAACATCAGCTTCTGGAATGGCAGTTGGTTCATACATTGCATTCTCTCCATCAATACTAGCACTTTCTATTTCCACAACCTTTGCCTCAGCCTCATGTGATTCAACAAAATCTTCTGATAACTCCACTGGCTCTTTCACCATTTCTTCACCTTTATCTGTAGCAGTATGCAATTCTTGTATAAATTCTGGCGAGTTCTTGGGCTCTCTTACAAATTCAACTTCATTTGTTTCAGTTAAATCAACTATACTGATCTTTGTTTCTGATTCCTCCATTTCCTCTTCCTCTTCTTCTTCTTCTTCCTCCTCCTCCTCGTCCTCTTCTTCCTCTTCTTCTTCCTCTTCCTCCTCTTCTTGCATGTCTATTTCATCTTCTGACACGCTGATTTGCTCCTTTGCATTGTTTGCCATAGTTTCTTCCAGATCTTTCCTCTCACATTTAGTATCCTCCTCTTCATTGCCCATTGTGCTTTCCAGTTCATTATTTTCAACTAGTTCAGGCTCTTTATTTGCAATTGCTTCTGCTTTTGTTATGGATGAAGTTTCATCAATAAATTTAGGCTCATCGCTCTCTTTGCTCTGCTGCATATCTGAAAAATATTTATAAAGACTTTAGCACTGAAATACATATATAAACAATGAACATTTTACAAAATTCTAATGTATTCACATTTTGACTCTTTTTGTCTATCCCTTACCTTTACAGAAATATTTATTTAATGCAGAAATTAAACATACCAGTAAGTAAATGGAAGATTCTGACAGTTCAAATGCCAACAGGTCAAAAATCATTATAAATATCTCCTGCATATTAATAAACACAATAAATTTTTTGTCGCTACCTGAAGCATATTTCAGCATTTTAAAAATATGTTACAAGATAAATTAACTGTAAAATATGCAATGTGCTCTATTTGCAAGTTCTATGTTGAAAGCCTGCCTTTTTAATTATGGTGGTTAATATCGGTCATTTTACACATTGGTTTTGTAATTTAATTGCAAGGGTTTTTTGTAAACTACTAGAATGCCAGATTCCAGCATACTTCACCTGCTGCATCTGCGAAACTTGTTTGATTCACACACATTTTTTTCTCTCCCTGGATTTAGCTAAATAAATGCTTTACAAAATTATAATAATTTGCTCTATCAAAATATCTGAGAAAATAGCAAAGAATATGAACTAATTAAATGTTAACTTTAACATAAACTACAGTGGTGCCCTACCCTTCTTATATATTCTAATTATATCAATTTTTTATTTTAGTGCTCCAGCATTTGAGATTATATGGATGTAAAAAATATGTGTTTTGGTAAGTTTTGGAATTAAACAATCAAAAAATGAGTGATACAACTAGCTTTTCTAGGGTTAATACAACATATTTCTTAAATGTTTAAACAAATTCTGTTGTTGCCCCGGAAGCAGTTATTTTCCATGGACTTTTCCATATATTTGTAATAAATAACATTCTTTGAAAAAAAAAAACACACATATATTTCACACTTGATAAGCAGTTATTAAATTCTTTCATTCTGTATTGAATGGTCAGACCACTACCAAAACACAAATATCCACTCCTAAAAATGTTCAATCAAGTCTCTTACTTAATACGTTAACTTATTTACGTATATGTTTACGGAATTTGGGAATCCACACAGTGAAACTTTTGTTAATCTTATTTTGATTTAAAGTAAAACACTAAAAATCATGTCGTCACATTAAAACTCTCTTTAAGTTTCACAAACACACTTATAAAAGTAATTTTGGTACATGTTTCGTGAGGTACATTCCTCACATTGTCAACCAAAAACGACGAGTCGTCGTTTTTGGTTGACAATGTGAGGAATGTACCTCACGAAACATGTACCAAAATTACTTTTATAAGTGTGTTTGTGAAACTTAAAGAGAGTTTTAATGTGACGACATGATTTTTAGTGTTTTACTTTAAATCAAAATAAGATTATTTACGTATTTTTATTTGTTTACTCTGATAAGAATTAAGGCTATGGGGATTTCTCTTTCATTCTACCAAGCGATAGTAAAGAATATGATATAGTTTTATGAAATACAAAAATAAGAGAAAAAATTAAAATATAAATTTAATGTAAATAAGACAATGTTATCATAAAGTTAAGGTTAAGAAAGTTAGCAAAAAGAAAAAAGAGAAGTTAATTATTATTATTCCTAGAGTTAGAGAGATGACATTTTAACCTATACTGAAAGCAAGAGGCAATATACTAAGGAATGAATGTATACAGGATTTTAAACAGGAATGTAAGGGAATGAAAAATTCTATGTTCTTTTTAAAGGGTGCCATGATAATTGATTGCTTAATGACATCATGTGTACAAATGTTAAAGACAAAACAAATGCAGGCATTATGGATTTTCCATAACCTGTTGTTTCAAATTAAAATACAAGACATCACAAGCATTTGAATCACTTTGTTTTTCAGATAGTAGGTAATTCATTACCAACATATTTTAATGAGTGAATCAAGGAAAATATTTTATTGCATGCACAGGTTATCTATTTATTCCATTCTAGACCAGAGACAGTGTAAATGTTTAGGTTTTTGGCTGCATTGGTTTAAATAATGAAAGAGAGTTTATTTCAAATAGTGCATGGTTGTGGGACGAATTAAGTGGATTCAGTTTTAGTCCTACTTTTTGTACCCAAAAGGAAGTGAGGTTAGATCTTTGTTAACAAGAGTCACAGCGTCATTGATTGAATGAGCGGCAGTGTGAAAACAGAGTTGTGGCTCATCATTGTAAATCATTAAAATAAAAAGCCAATATTGTGTAAAATTACCTTGACACATATCTGGTAAAGATTTCAACTTTTTATACTGGGCATCCAATGCTTCATCATTCTCATTTTCTACAGGTCTCTTTTCAGTTGCTCCCACAGTCTCCTGATGTCTGTCTCGATAGCTAGTAATTGCACGTGTCACAGCCCCAACAGTTCGCAATCTCCTTGTTAGAGATGGCATTATCTTTGGATGACGGTTTGAGGTAGAGGGTCTCAACTTTATTGTGGTCTTGAGAGATGGTCTTGCAGGACTTGGCAATAACAATGGGGTGCTATCTGCAGAAGGTTCTTGTTTCTCACCCCATATTGGTTCAAAGTGCTTCAGCTGCAAAAACAAACATGTACTATGATGATGACTTATGTAAAATATTTCACAATCTCTTTTCTCATTTTTGTTATTACCAAAGCAAGAAAAAGGCCAGTACTGAGCTACAAACATTCATGTCATTAACATTTGATGCTACAGAACAAAAGATGGAACTTTATTTTATCAAAGTTCTACCTACAATTTTCATAGTTCTTCCCTCTTGTATTCTAAGCATAATTTCAAAAGTATGCATATATATATTTCCATGCTACTAAATGCCACTAATGAACAGAGAATATGGAATAAAGAAGCAAAAGAACATGATGTGTCCTGCTAGCCTTAAATACAGCAATATTAAATTACTAAACTGAGAGATTGCTAAAAGATACAGTGATGTAACAGAGTGTAACTGAAGTAAAAGGTTCAAAAAATTGTTTATTTACATTGATCTGATGGACTGTGACATGAACTTTACCCTCGGATAGCAATAATGTCAGCAGCACTCAAAGTAACCACTATACAAAAAAGAATAAGTTTAATATAAGCAAGGTTGCCATCTGTCTTGAAAAAAAGAGGGATTGCTCTGGAATTTATGATCTATCAGTATTAATCAGTAAACAAGTTTCCCTATTGCAGAAAAAATGTTAAATTCAATTTTTTTTTTTGAAATAAAGCAGTAATAATCTATAACTTCTAAGCTATTTCTCCACATAATCATCATCCTTGCATTTTTGATATTATGGCACCAATTTTTTGATAGCTCGTGCCAGGCTGTGTCCTGTTTCTGCAACCACACTTCTTGAGCTCCAAGTAAAAACGGAAATCATTTGGGGCAAGAGGAAGAGAATAAGGATAAGGAACATTTCCCATTTGCATCAATTCATTAGAAAGCAATACGTTCTTTCGGTAGAGTGTGGGGGGAACATTATTATGCAGTAGCAGAGCTTTACAAATCTGAACAGTTTCCATTTGATCATGAGCTCTAAGTAGCATCAGGACCTCATTGCGTCTTCAGTATTCAATATGGTTCTATGACACAAGTAATGCACCATCAAAACACATTTTAGAGATACACGTGGTAAATGTCAAGATGAAGAACCCTTTTTCTAACCTGCAAGAGAGAAAGCTTTGGAAAAATATAGAATATTCAATTCACTAAGCCTGTCTCACAAAAATATTGGCACAGGAGTTTTAGAGATGTCCTAAACCTTGAAAAACAGCCATACATCCAAATTTAAAGAGTTCATTTTCTCTAGCTCTCGGTGAGAGCAGAGATTTGAGAGACACAGCCAACTGTCAAGATTTACTAGATATGTCCACTCGATGTTCTATACAGATTTTTTATGCTCAGTATAGAAATAGAGATATTTATGAAAAAAGACGTTTAGAACTTTCACAGATCCGAGGGTACGTTCATAAGTTTCAGACCTAACCATTTTCTAGGTATGATAAAGACAAAAACTATATTTCACTTTTCAATACAGTTATCTTTATTACAACACACTTCTCATATCTTTGAGTTAACATTTCAACCCCTCCCCCCTTCCCAAAAATAGTCAGAAGTCATATCTACAAAATGGGCATAAAGAGCATCCATCACTTCTTCGTCACACTTAAATTTTCTTCCTCAAAGGTTCATCTTGAGTTTTGAGAAGTGGAAATAGTCACTGGGAGTTATATCTGTGCTGTAGGGGGGACGGTCCATCTCCTTAAAGCCACATTTCTTCACAGCTTCCTCTGCAACATGAGCTGTGTGCACAGGCACATTGTAATGAAGAAGGTGCACACCACCACTCAGCTTTCCATGCCTTTTCTCTTTGATGGAAGCACATGTACAGTAGGCTATCATAGTATTCCCCATTTAGTGTGGTGTTCCTCTCCTTGAAGTCAATGAAGAGTATTCCTTCACAGTCCCAAGAGATTGTGGCCATGATCTTCTTGGTTGACTGATTGACCTTGGCCTTTTGAGGCAGTGCTTCACCAGGTTTATGCCACTCCATTGATTCTCTTTTAGAGAAGGGATCATAGTAGACCATAGCTTCATCTCCTGTAACAATGGTTTGTTCTCTCTCGTTGCCACGGCAGAGCTCCAAAAATGCCCGACAACAGATGACTCACTGCTGCTTTTGGACTGAGGAAAGAAGTCTAGGTACCCATCTTGTACTAACCTTATTTATGTTTAAATGTTCAAGGATAATTTGAAGGATTTCTGTTTTAGAAAGGCCCTTGCTGCTTTTTGTGTAACTTTGAGCTGCCAGTCTTGCATAATTTCTCCTTGCACATCAGGTACGAGCATCTCCAAGGGCCGACCTGCATGCTCTTCGCCTTTAAAGTTTTCTCAACCCATTCGAAAAGTTTGGCCTATTCTTTTATGGTAGAATATGAGGGGGATGCTTCCCCATATACACTGTCCAATTACTATTTGTGTAAGTCCTTCTTTTGTGAAGAATTTAATAACACTAGATACTCCATTTTGAACATGTCACACACTCTTCTACACATAGCCTTCTTTATGCAACTATATCTGAACAACTGAACACAGCACAGCGGAAGTTACAACTGCAATTATTTACTTAACAAATAAGGTATGATGCCAGATAAGGGTTTTGTGAAGGCAATGATTCTTATCGACGAGGCTGGAAACTTATAGACCTATCCTCATAACAGGCCTAGCGTGAATTTCTGGTCTTGCATTTTTGGCAGATATGCGTACACACCTCAAAGACTTGAAAGTGAAATTTCAGGGAAATAAACATGATTCACCAGCTAGGGAATTTGTCAACAAATTAAAAATGTTACAATAAGCAGTTTAACTACTTTACTTCATTAAAAATATTTTGTAGAGTGACCAAGAAAACATGCTTATCATATGTAAAACTCTTTATTAGGACCTTACATAATTCCATGATAAGAGAGACACACACACGCACACACACACAAATAATATGTAAATAAGGACAATGGAGATTGCTCCATAAGCCCAGTTGGTACAAGCTCCTGAAAACCTAGAACTGTTAAATGTACAGAACACCTAACTTCTCTGAATTTTGACGAAGTCATGAATAGAATCATTCACAACGCTGCCCATGTCAGAACTTCCAAATTTATGAATTTTCCTATTGCCTGTAGTCATGTTTGGCTCCACAAATACAAGGGGATATTGATAAGAGTTTAGCCTGGGATCCTTCCTATCAACAGAAACAGAAGTATGTTATTTTGTTAATAATTTAACATGAAAAGAATGTTATTTTATTAATTATTTCTCTAATTTTGGTGATCTTTAGTATAGTTGATTTTATATTGTGAATTATTTAAGTAAATATGACAGAAAAGAAACTGGATTTTGAGAAGGCTGATTATCATCCGGATATAAATTATTTATGTTTGAAAGGCTTGTCTGGCAGGAGAATTTATATGGATATAGTAGATGCATTGAAGGATTTGTCCTTCATATGCCACCTTAAAAACTTAGATTGTGGAGTTAGGAAAGAAAGAGCAGATGTCAAAGGTGAACAATGTGTTTGAATACCTGTTACTGTGTTCACACCAGAAAATGTTGATGCTGTGTATGATATTACTTTGGAGTATTAATGAATTGCACTGTAATATATAGCAGAACTTTGAAAAGCTACTGCAAACATGTCTTTAACATTGTACATCATGATTTGGGTATGAGAAAAATCACTGCTAAATGGATCCCAAAAATACCTGAATGCCTTATCACAAATGACTCAAGAGTAACAGCTTACAAGTCTAGATGTCATCATTTTGAAGATTATTTTTTTAAATTTTTGGTAGTATTGTAACTATAAATAAAACACAGATGCAAAGCTGTGATCCAGAAACCAAAGAACAATCATAGAAAAGTAATCATGATTCATCTACCCATGACCAAAAAATGACAGGAAAGGACTATGTATCTTTTTTTCAGGACAAATAAGGAATTATAATGACAATTTATTTAGAACAGGGTAAAACAGTGATGCAGGCATATTATTCTGCATTATTGACAAAGCTCCAAAATTTTTTTAAAAAGAAATTGGGTAAAGTTTCCAAAGATGTGCTTTTTCTTTGCAAGACAATGCACCTACTCATGACTCCCTGATTACAATGCAGAATATAAATGATGTTGGCTTTGAAGTGATTAACCATCCTCCCTATTAGCCAGATTTAGCAACTTCAAAATATGATCTATTTCCAAAAATATTTAAAAGGGAAGAAATTTTCATAAAGCAATTATATGATGAGTACTGTGTAGAAGCAGCTTGCATTGCAGATCAAGGAAAAAATCTTTTTAAAAGGCTTAGAAATCCTTTACAAACTTTGTGCTATTTGTACAGAGTTAAAAGGTGATTATGTTGAATAAATAAATGTTAATTTTGAAATTCAATTACATTTTCTGTGTTAAGCTAAGAAATTACCAATATCCTCTCATATCTGTGTGAACAGATTTTCATGAACATGACCAACAACAAAACTATTTAGCAATCCAGAGTCACAGATGAAAATGAAGTGACTGCTTTATATTTATATGCAACACTTCCCAATGGGGTAGTCCAATAAATCTTATAGGCTGACACATTAGAGGATGCTAAAACTCTATTATTATCCCCTTCATATCTCCTGGTGGTGCAGTGGTAACCATACTTGCCTTGTAAACCCAAGATCACGGGTTCAAATATGGCCAGGACCGATGGATTTTTTTGGATGTAAAAATCTTAAGTATGGCTTCCTTCGGAAGGTAAGTAAAGCCGCGGGTACCATGTCGTACATTTATGGCACGAAAAAGAACTTCAAGCCTGAAAGAAGAGGCCTCTGAGCAAAATTTGTCGGCTGCTTCACGCCCTGAATTGAATGGGATGCTGATGATCTGAGATGTTAAAGAGCATCCATAAATAAATAAAATCAACAAACAACTCGATATCTATTATTTTTGGGTTCCAAGTTCATGCTATGATGGCAGCCTAGAATTACTTATGTGTATGCTTTCAGTACATTGGAATGAGTATTAACAGAATGTTTAAACTCACTATAGAACTATGTACACTATCATTAACCTTTGCATGTTTCTCTTTAACTATGTACATCTCCAGCAATTAATACCTTTTGTGAAACTGAAGATTACATTAAAAATGAAAAATATTAAGGCATTAATAACTTCATACCTTCCATGGATCCAAACGACTCAATTCTTTTTCTGCCTCTGCCTTCAGTTTCTGTTGGTTTTCTGGAGTAAATTCTCCTTCTGCAAGACGTTCTCTCCACTCCAGACATGCTCTTGCAAAGAACTCATTATTTAATCCTGAAGCACTTATCCTGTTAAACATATAACAAGTTCAATACAGATACCAAAGGATGGAAGTACTGGAGAAAAAAGTATTGCTATCACTTGTATTAAATTAAAAAAAAACAAAGCTATTCTTTGGTATCTCTGGGATTAGTATATGAAACATTTAATTATATGAATCTAATATTGTTACTTTTACAAACCTTCTCTTTCATTTTCATTATAATGAGCAATTCAACAATAGTGCATCTCACCGACATAAAAGCAGTATCTTACAACAGAATGTGTGAGGAGCCAGTAGCATAAACTTTTTCTGCTATTAGATTTTTAATCCACAAAAGAAAACCAGAATCAATTTTGCTTACTTCCAATCATGGCACACATTCTCTTTTTTTCAAGAATTTTCTTGCTATGGGAAAACAAATACCTGCCAACTTAATGCACTATTGGATAATTAACTCATGCACCATATAAATTACATCAATGAACACAAATCCACTATCCCTATCAGCTATTACATAATTTTACAACTATCATGAAACATACCTTAAACTTATGTTTTTACTTTTTACACTTCAACTGAAGATGGGAGAGATTCTCCAGAAACCCGTCTTACTTTGGTGTAAGTGAATGGAGTAAAGTATAAAAAAGTGAATACATAAGTTATATTGCCACTCCATTGTCAACAGTACAGCTTCGTACTGTACAATATTTATCATGAAACATGCTCAAAGTTTTGTACTATATTGCCACTCCATTGTCAACAGTACAGCTTCGTACTGTACAATATTTATCATGAAACATGCTCAAAGTTTTGTACTATGATCAGTATAAACTCACAAGAACCTTTAAACAAATAGTTCATTATTTTCAACTCTTGTGTGTTATCAATAAGCCCAGAGTTATAGGTGATCACATTTCCAGCATTTAATTGCAAAAAGCTCTAAAATCAATAAAAATGCACTAAACTTCACATAAAGATAGGAATATTAAATCAATTTTACAAGAACAGACTTCAAATGGAATAAATAAGATCTATCAAGGATATGAATGCACCATTGAACTATTTTAACATTGTTTTTCAGAGCTCTGTAACTATGTAGAATAATTTAATATGTAAGTCATCAAAAGTAAATGAATGGTGATTATCTGCCACCACAATTTTATATTTAGAGAAGCTTCTTTCTATTTCTACAGAAGAAACTAGAGAATATTTTAAATAAAGAGTGTACTTCAATTCTAATCTCCATTTCCTCAAGGGAAATTATCTCCAAGAATAATATCAGCTATTAAAAACAGTTTTTGAATCCTAAATTTATTTCTATTACCTGTTTTTTTTAATTGAATCTCTAGTTTTGCCAAATTATTATTATCTATTTTCTTCATAAATTCAATATTGTTAACTATCTTTACCTGTTGTCTTTTCTAGCAAACTGATTGCAGTTAGAAGAAAACTAAAATTTGCCCTTATATATCATAATTTAACTTCTATTCCTAGGCCTGAAAATATTTTCTTGATATCTTTAACAGATGCTGCTTCACTGCCATCAAGACTGTCAATTACACTTTTTAGCAAATTTGGAAGGAATGTAGCTATTGCATACCCCTTAAATGACTTTTGAAAAATTTCTCCAAATCTCCACAGATCCTACCTGCTAGGCAACAATGAAAAAAAAAATATATATATGAAATTTTTTGTTTTACTCAACAAAACTTAACATATAATCATCAATTAACAAACGGTTCTTTGACTTTGTTAATAAGCAAAATTGGATCATTGGGGGTGAGGGTTAACCTAAAGTGAAAATTTTTAAAAAAATTAACAATTACTCTAGCGGCAATTTTAAATTTTTTTCATAGGGAACTCAGTATGTGTCATTGAGATAAAATAGGAAAAATTGTTTCTGAACATTAGTGAAATTGGACTATTAGAATAGGGGGAGGGGTTTTACCTGAAATCCAAAATATTAAAATCGCTCTAGCAGCATTAATATATGGTGTTTTGCAACGGAACTCCATATATACCATTGAAATAAAATAAGAAAAATAGAGAAATTGGGCCATAGTGCAGCCTTTCTATTATAACAAGATTTATCCACTGATATCCTTTATTTCCAGAACTCACAATAAATTCCAAAATTCTAGTCAACTTAAAAGTCAATTCTTAACCATAATTATATCAAGATAAATCATAATTATTGGAGTGGGAGGTTTACCTGATACCCAAAATTTAAAATTGCTCTAGCACTATCAATATTTTGATTTTTCACAACAAAATTAAATCAAATAATAAAATTAGTTTCTGAAAATCACTGCAATCAGATTAGGAGACATACATACCATATAAATAAAATAAGAAAAATAGTTACTGAAAATCAGGGAAATTGGGTCCAAGAGTGGGGCTTACGTGAAAGCCAAAAAAAAAAAAAAAAAAAAAAAAAAAAAAAAAAAAAAAAAAATCACTCTAGGGGCACTAATATTTGTTTCTTCACAACAAAATTTGGTACACACCATTTAATTGAAATAAGAAATTTAGTTTCTAAAAATTACGAAAATTGGACCATTAGATGTAGGGTATACTTGAACACTGGAATTTAAAAAGTACTCTTGCATTTCATCTTCTGTATATTGTTTTAAAAATAAAAGTACAAGTTAATTCAACATTAAAATTGCATTTATAATGATGCATATGTTTTATATTTAATAAATTAATTGTTGTGAAGATAGTAAATGTGAAATATTAATCTAATATGTGTTTGAGAATTATATTTATAATCAATTTCATTACTTCCATTCTTATTCAAATAATCAAATTTTTAACGTATTTGTTAAAATATTGAAGCTATTTACAGTGAAGGTTTTGTATATTGATTGATACACTGTGGGTAATTTTTATACATTTCACTTACATGTTTTTAAAAACAGGACATGTAAGTGAAGTGTATAAAAATTACCCACAGTGTATCAATCAATAATCAAATTTAACTAATCCTTTATATCTAAACTCTCTTTTCCTGTAGTACTTCCAATCTTCCTCCGTCATTTATCCCTAACTTTGTCATAGTATTCTCAGATCATTTTTTTATATCTTTTGATTCCTAAATATCTTCCTCATTAAAATTTCTCCCTCAAATTTGTTCCCATTCCCTTTCCATACCTGTAGTATCCACCACTTTGTTTGCTTACAATACAATATGCTATGGTATACACACATGGGACATTCAATACCACAGATTTTTCTCAGTTCTCTTAAATTCCTTACTGCAGGACTGGCCCAAGCAAAACCTTCCCTTCCCAATTTATCACAAATTTCAGGGTACCCCTCCCTTACCCTAAAGTCTTTTTATCTCTCAATACATTCTTAATGAACTTTTCTCCCTGAAGCTCAGAAAATGTTCTTGCTTTTCAATGTGTTCCAACACTATTCCTTACTTCTTTCCAAAAATCCCTAAATCCATATTGCTTATTTACCCAACCCATGTTTTTTTTTAACACTATCCTGGATTTCAAGCACTCATGAACTTTTCTATTTAACTTCTCCTGTGCAGTCATAAAAATAACAAATATTGCTTTTTCAGTTTTATACTATGTATAGCTGTGAAAGGGCTTTTAAAAACCACAAATTGAATAAGTCTATCTTAACATAGTAAAAATTCAAAAGGGATGTTATACAGTGATGACATAATAAGAAAATTAATGCACCGTGAAATGCAACTCCAATAATCCTACATGCAGCCTTTACTGGAAAAGAACTTGATTAGGAAGTGTGCACAATACTAAACAAAATTTCTATGTTAAATATGATGCAGTTACCTTAATGATGAATCAGAGAGAGCTCCTCCAGGCCTGTCAACATCGGGAAGAAGTTGCACTAACTTGTACTGGTAGAGTGGAGGCAAGCTTGAAAATGTGTGTTTGTTGAGCAGGGCACGAAGATTAGTATGAACAAGGATGGAATCAGGTGTTTCTAAATCTATGCAACCTTCTTTGGTTTGCTCCAGCTGTGCTGCAGCAGAGAGTTTCTTGTTGGAGCGTTTTCTGGGCTTGATGCTGAAGCCAGGAATGGATGCTAGAACTTCTCTCATTGTGGCAGGTTTGGTACTTTCTTTCACTGCAATTAAAAATGGAAAAAAATATACTATCGTCATTATTCCTACAAATTTACTATCTTTCTTATGGGACTACAAATTATGTGATGTTATTTATTTATTAGTTTGTGACAAAGCTATGGCTACTAGGCCTTCTTTTCAGTTCTACTAATATAACAATAAATCCATGTGAAACATATGTGCTAGCAAAATAGGAATGAAAATAACTAATGAAAAATACTATTGTAATAATTATAATTACAAAAATAATTAATAATATAAACAGTAAAAAAGACAATGGTAATGATTAAGTAACATGATGTAGTAAAACAGCTGGCACTGAAAGTTAGCATTAGACATATTAACCTCCAAATTAGTTAATCTAATTAAATTTGTTGTTTAGATGGCATGCCAGATACCTTTATTAATACAAATTGTCAATATCTGGCACAGGTCAGAAGTAATGGCTTCAGTATATAAACTTAAAAAAAAAACAAAAAACAAAGAACTAAATCATTCATCTCTTTTCCACACAAGGAAGGATCAGAACATAAAAAAGGGCAGGGGGAAAAAAACCCACCCCCCACACACTCTCTGAACAAATAACTCTAATGCTAATTTCTAATGGTTTATTAAAAACAGATTTGTGGATTTAAGATCTATATAAATTTGAAACTAAGGAAGAGAGAAGTACACACATTTTGTAATGGATCTGGTTGTGCTTTCAAAAGGATTATTTTAAAAATTACAAAATATATTTTTGTTTTTTCCTATTAGTTATTACAGCAATATCATTTGCTATTATATTTGTTACTCATAATAAATCAGAAGATGAATCTTCTGATGTACTTTTTTCTTTTTCTTTTTTTTGCTTTAGGGCTGATATTGGCATTGAAACAATCGTCAGTTGGCACCCTCCATATCCCAGGTAGCAGAGAATATATGAAGTGATATGGAGGGTGCCAACTGACGATTGTTCCAAAAGATGCACAGATAAAGGAACTGAGACATCTGGACCCAATCTCGTGCCGATCCAACCATCAAAGATGGACTGGAAAGCATGTTGCTCCTTTTAAGTGGCCAGGTGTTTCCTAAACAGACGGCTGAGACTGCCTCAAATGAATAGTTTGTGTGTTTGCTAACAGCTCCAGACAGCATCAACTGTACTAGGGTTTGAGCGAAGCACACAGTCCTGCAAACCGACGGTAGCCGCACCTCACAAGGATTACAGTGCTCAGGTATCGTCACTACTGTGGAATGTGAAATGACTAATTTGCGTTTTAGACGCTGATTCGAGCTGAAGGTAAAAATCACAGGGGCCCAAGTGAATGTTACTCTGTGTGTCGTGTTCACAACCACAAATCACTTTGCAGGTTAGACGCTGCCGCCTAACGTGTGTGCTGTGAATCAATGATTGGAACTGTTATAGATTTGCATTTATATTTGATTTAAAGTCTGCCAGAAGAGAATATGACATGATATATTTCACGTGGAAAGCTCCCAATGAACATCTTTACGTCGATTTTTTTTTTTGATTGATTTATTTACGAACGCTCTTTAACAGCTCAAGTCATCAGCGTCCCATTCAACTCAGGGCGTGAAACGGCCGACAAATTTTGCTCAGAGGCCTCTCTTTCAGGCTTGAGGTTCTTTTTCTTGCCGTAAATGTACAACACGGGACCCACGGCTTTACTTCCCATCCGAAGGAAGCCATACTTAGGATTTTTACGCCCGAAAAAATCCATCGGTCCTGGCCGGGTTCGAACCCGCGATCTTGGGTTTAGGAGGCAAGTATGGTAACCACTACACCACCAGGACCGACTTTAACGTCGAGATGGAGTTGAGATAAATACGAGTAATCGTTGACTCTTCAACGCAGTAAAAGTTTACGAGTGCGGCTGAGGAACTGAGTGAATGTTATTGGGCTGCTGCAATTGAATATCATATTAATCATATGGTGTGATACATTGATAATACATAGAAGAACATGGTTTTGAGTGTAATAAAAGTTAATAGTAGTATTTAAAAGAAGCTACACATGAAGAAAATAAGATGAGAATTATATTCAAAGAGAGCTCATTACACTATAAAGTACAGAATACAATTCTTTAAAACTTTATAATTTAAGAATAGTATTATAAACATAAAATCCTCGGTAGTTTAATTAGCCATTTGTGACTACATGTAATCAACGAATGGACATCCTACAAAGTAAACTTCACTTTTAGCGAATTCCGAAGGGAGTAAGCTATTGCAGTCTGCATGGTGAAAAATCTGCTAATTTTATTGGTAATTTGTTTATTTTAGCAAATTTCGAAGGAATGTAAGTTATTGCAGTTGTACCCATGGAAAGATGTTTTCATAATCTATCGAAATCTACATCGATCGTACATCTACAATTGTATATAAATAAAATTTCAAAATCGCTCTAGCGGGTGCAATTTTAAAATTTTAAAAGAAACTGGATATATTATACGAAATCACTATAGCAGTCCGAATATTTGTTTTTTGACAAATAACCCCGGCATATAACATTTAAATCAAATAAGAAAAATAATTTCTGAAAATTAGGGAAATCGGACGTTCAGGAGTAGGAATAAACTTGAAAGCCGAAACTTATCTTTCGTTTAAATTTCTCTATATAGTTTTAAAATAAAACAACAAATTAATTCAGCATATAAACAATATTTATAATGTATGTTTGAGAATTATATTTGTATGTAAGAGCGCTCTGTAATAACATTCAGAAAACGTTTTCGATGCATATTTTTTCTACAATAAGAATGAATTAAATGTTAAAGCCAATGAAAATTAATGAAAATTTCAATTGTTTATTGCTGATTGAGAATACATTTCCTTAGGGCCAGTTGAAAAAGTTAACTGGAGTTTAGAGCATAAAATTAACCATCAGTTATGCCTAACTTGGAAAATTTGGTTGTATAAACATTAATATACGATTATTTCGGCTTAACCTAAAATTAAATCTAACTCTCGAAATTTCACAAGTTAAAGCACTAACTAGAGTTTAGTAATTGTTAAATAAAACCAACTACTTCATTTGCCTGTAATACCTCAGAGTAAAAACGGTCGTTAAACACTATTAAAAAAATCACTTATCATTTCCGCGTAATAATAACAGGGTTGCGTTCAACTATAGGTTATGATATGCTAACCTTACCAGGGGTATATTGTACAGATTTCAGATTACTCTTACACTTCATCCGATGATGAATTTCACTGTGCTTCTCGTGAGAGAAAAATTCCTGTTTAGAACTGAATGACAAATAATTTATAATGCGATTCCGCTTTGCAAAAGATGTCGAAGAACAGGAACCGATGTTATGTCTGCGATTATAATCACAAATAAAGCGAAAATATGTTTTGAATTCGATGTTCATGACACTAATAACTTTAAGGTTCCAGCGAAAGGAAACTTCCAAATAGTTGTTGGAGATATATTAAAGTGGTGAAAGTAACGGCCAGCATAACCGTCCATAAAGTTACTTGAGCAATTGCAACAATTAGGCGTCAGTTCATTAAAATGCCAAGAGGCGATAAAGGGAAAGTGATGCTAGGCTTCTATAATATTCGCAGTTTTCCTGGAGTTTTAGGTACTACTGCACCCACACACATGGGGATAATAATACAGAAGTCTTAAGAACAGAATCATACCTTTCCCCCATGCACGCTCTTTATCTTTATTTGAGATCGAATCTGTTTTTTTATTTTCAATTATTTCTTTATATTTTAGCACCAGATCAATAATAATACCCTTCTCACGTTTGCTCAAATTTGCCATTCGATTCGCTTTGACTTTTCCTTATCCTTATCCATGTTTGAAGAGAAGGCGGAAAAATTGAATAATCATTGATTTTCTAAGGTTAAACAGATGAACAACTCGCCCTAAACACCAATTTCTCTATTGTTTCGCGACGATGCCATAAGTTCGACGGTTAGTACAAACTCGAGATTACGTAGTCTGTGATTATTTTTATGCAAATGAAATTGATTAACTTCTAGTTACCTTTTAAATTATAGTTAAAGGTAATCTCCAGTTAGCAACTTTTATACGACGGCCATTAATATGTTGTAATTGTTTTCAGATTGTAACTTGTTTTAGTTTTATTCAAACATATGAACATCTTAAATATACAATGTATAATGGGGTAAAACCGCTAAATCCATGTTATGTTGCCATTCTTATTTTCAAGAAGATGCAATCGTTACTAATAGGAGAAGCCTGTGGCTGTATGAATAATTTACTCGCATAGGCGGGTGGGAGGGTGACGTCATTTCTTTTAATGAGCAAGGGGAATTTGAAATAGAGCAAAAAGCAATCGTACTAGTGTGTATAATTTTAATAACGATAGTTTCTGCTACAAAATTCGAGTTCTACTACTGCTAAAAAAATATTTCATGCTTTGCATTGCTGGAGGAAGACTCGCGATCGTAGTCTGCTAGCATCAGCGCTCCTTTCGCGCTGCATTCTGCACTATGTTGCCAATTCCACTGAAACGATGCATGTGCGCCCAAATGATTGTTGCGATGGTTCAAGTGATGCTGATTTCTTTTGCGAGCGAGCGATTTACACCGCTATGGCATGGCTATTCTACGATAAGTGTTAAAGCATACGTACGCGGTGCAGAACGGTTGCAACACAGCTTCTCTTGGTCACAGGAAACGTCAGAGCCGGACTTAAGTTCCGTCAATCGCCAAATGCTGCAGTGAAATGTGTTTTTATCCAGTCACTGATCGCGTCTTCAGTTCGCACACAGTTTTTTGTGTATGATGTTTGCTTGAGATGTCTACGGTTTCAGTTATCTCACGCACTTTCACTCGGTGGCACCATGGCACCAGTGGCACCATGGCACTGATATTTTTCGTAATGATCTCAATTGGGCACCTCAGCGTCCTTCATCCATTCGCATGTACGGCCATGTAAGCCATGTTTAAATTTATTTATCTAGAAATTGTCTTTAACACTGGTGCATGCTCTCGTTCATCTGCATTTCTACAAGCACGGATGTTAATCACCGCAGGGAATTCGTTTTTCCCCAATTTTATGGAAAATTAAGATGACCAGACGGTCCGTATTAGCCGGGACATTACCTTTTATTTAGCCTCTGTCCCGTCTTAGAGGTAAAATGGGACGCTATCCCCCCCCCCCCCCTTTGCGGCAATGACTTACTGGCATAAAATGCTGTTAACATGCTCAATATCAGTTTCATGCAAAAATTAAAGATTACTGACAAAGTATAACGCTGTTTCTGCAACAATGTGGGGATTCACTCAAGGATGTTCAGTAAACTTGACGTTAAACATAGCACTATCCATGGGCGAGTTCACGCCTCCTTTCACGAACAGCAGCGGAGAGTTGCGGAGTAAATCGAGGGAATCTGCATCTTTGCAGAGAAGAGCTGAAGTGGAACTTGAACAAATATACAGTATGATGTACAAGTCATAACACCAGAAACAAGCAACCAAATGACAAAAGTAACTTGTAAGAAACATGTTAGCAGTTAATCACACGGAATCAAATGGGAAACTGTAATGTAGCAATGTAATCCCGTAAAGGAAATGATAATTATACGGGAAAAGGCATGCGCTATTAACTGTATAAGTTTTCCATGTATTCCGAACTGTATAAGCGAGATATTTCTTAATTTGAGGTGGGGCTAATGACTTCTTTTCCATCTTGCAGCAAAGAAAGCGCGACTGTGGAAAATTTTTCCTCTTTTGGGACATTTCTTTAGTTCTGGGGATGGATACTTGTTTATTTTGGTTGCGAATGTTATCGCGCCTCTTCTATTTGTCGTGTGATGGAATTCGTAATTAATTCATATACACACATTAACTTAACCCTAACATCGGGAAAATCTGCTAAACTGCTTGAAAATAATACGTCATCGCCAAAACGGCAGCGTGCTTTTAATAGACCTACGGAAGGAATATCCACACATTAACAAAAAAAAATTTCTCACTCAGATGTTCCATGCAATAAGTGTGCATTTATTTTCAATATATGGTGGAGAGGGGGTTGGATATATCACAAAATGAACAGTGAAGAAAATAAAAAATTTGTTTAAAAGTTAAAGTTTTGGTGAAAAAAGATATAAAATGAAAATTGAATTAAATATGGAACCTCACAATGTGACAGTTGTGATAACACTTATTTTATTGAACTGCTTTTTTATTCTGCATCTGCTACTTCTTGTTAAGCAAGTCTTATTTTCACAATGCAGCACCACTATGCAGTTATTATTAAAGTAGATGTATTTAATCCAAGAGCTGTAGTTTCATGCCTGAAAGAAATAAATGGACTTGTTTTTTCAACATCAAAGCATACTACTGGCCTTCAGAAAGGATGCAAGCCAATTAATCTGGGCAATTTTATTCATGTGGTAATTATGAATTCTATGAATTGCCCAAAGGAACTATTGGTAAAAATTTCAACTGCTGTTCATAATGGATTTTAGAGTTTACACATGTACATATTGTATCCATACAAAATACTTTAACACTTACCTTCACCACGTGGCGGCAAAGACTTAACTACGATGCTTGGGTTGGAGTTGCCTGCTGCAATTGTGGTGTTCTTGCGTCGCCTCTTTGCCTGCTGGCGGAGTGCATGTTTAATAACCTTTTTGCTGTGGGTATGGCTTATCCTGGAGTTAAGATCTTTTATGGAATCATAGCTGCAACCTGGCATGTTATCCATCGTACCCACTCTGACTGTAACATAATAGGTCATATGTTTTATAGGACTTGCCAGAGTATTGTATTTAACTCATTAAGATAACATTTTATGCTAATGTGAACCAAATTCAGCTGAGCACATGCAGAATTTCCTCAAGAGCAAACATATTTCATTTTTACCACAGAACATAATTTACTTCCTAATTATCAAATTAAAAACATGGAAATTAAACACTAGTCAATGAATATCATTAATCTTGGAATCACTTAGGTAGGTGTTTACTTATGTTTCCATGGCCAATTCCTAGTTTTTCAATGTGCTCTGGGGAAGTCTACTCATTCGGAGATTTTATTCTATCCCATGTATTATATTTTATGTTTTCCCTACACTTCAGCAGAGCAATTCAACAGAAAAGGATGCTTGGTGCTTTATTCTCACACTCACAGATTCACCTATTCTGCATTATACTGAAACTAGGCATGCTAAATGATTGTGTTAGAGAGTAGTGGTAATGGCTCAATTGTAGCCTCTACTCTATGCATCCTCTTATTTGTAGATTTCCGGAGTTCCCCACAGTCCTGCACCAATCATAAATGTTACACCCTTTGGCAATGAACTCTATGCTGACAAAGGATATGAAATGAGCATCAATATAACTTCAGCAACTTTATAGGGATATCGTCCTAGCTGTGAAATTCTCCAGAAGACTTTGAAGCATAGAACAGCGATGAGCTTATTAATTATTTATAACAAGTCAGCTACATATAACTTGGCAGTGTTAGCACTGTTTTAATTTCAAAAGTAGTGTGTTAGTGCATTAGTGAATTTAAAGTGCTTTTGAAGTTATGCCTATTTTCCTAACAATTAGGAGATTTGTATCAAAGGTTTGATCTTTTAATTGTTTTCTGATTTGGGATCTAACAAATATGCCTTCTTCCACCACTCCTACCATCTAGCGATTATTTTTAGAATTTCTAATTCTTCTTTATATTATAAAAAAGTAACAAAATAACATAAAGACAAATAAAACAAGTAAACAAATTAACAGAAAATAGCGAAAGATTTAAAATAAAAAAATCTAAAAATAAAATTACTCAAAAACCATATGTGCTAGCACATTTTAAAAGGCAGATTTGGATTGTATGCACAAAACTATGTCCTAATTTATATACAACATGTAAGATGCAAAATGGCAGTTAACTAGTTTTATTAAGAGAAAATCTTGCTTGTAACCTTAGAGTTGTAAATCAGCTCCAGATGATTGTTGCAAAAATACCTGTTACTGCAGCATGGTAACTTCTTGAGTGTTAATGGAGATGCTTTTCAACAGCTAGAAAACTCTCTCTATAGAAGTATTAGTAACAGACATTGTTAACAATTTTGTTACTTCATGTAAGGGAAAATGTTAGCTGATTTCTATAAAGTATTTATAGGAATCTATAAAGCTTTCCTTAATGGACTAAAATGATGTATTACGGCATCCAGAAAGTAAGTCCCAATCGCGCGTATAGATGCCACCGCTAGTCGGATAGGAATGCGCATGCGCAGGAATAGAGAGGAAGTATGTGGTAATAATGCAGTAAAATTTCAGCCTTGTGACGGCCATGGTTACCGCGCTGTGCTAGAAGAAAATGGGCGTTCTGATATTGTCTCCCGCTAACTGCGAAGTTCGTGCAGTCATCCGAGGTTTGCACGTTCAAAAGCAAAGTCCAGCAGAGATCCATCGCCAATTGTGTCAAGCTTCCGGGAGACAATTTCGTGCACAAGGGAGCGAGACATCTGGGGAGTTGACAAGAGAGTTCTGAAACTGTGAAGCGCCGGTTCTGCTCAATTGCTTGCCGCACACTTTCCAACACTTCTGCCGTCACCATGGACGGTCGGCCACTACGGTCGTCGTCGTGAATATTGGTTCGTCCTTCAGTGAACTGCCTGCACCATCGTCTTACCATAATGTCGTGTCCATACACTTGACACAATTGGCGATGGATCTCTGCTGAACTTTGCTTTTGAGCGAGCAAACCTCGGATGACTGCACGAACATTGCAGTTGGCGGGAGACAATATCAGAGCAGCCATTTTCTCCTAGTACAGCGCGGTAACCACGGCCGTCACAAGGTTGAAACTTTACTGCATTATTCCCACATACTTCCTCTCTACTCCTGCGCGTGCGCATTCCTATCCGACAAGTGATTCCATCTCCAGACGCGATTGGGTCTTACTTTCTGGATGGCCCTCGTACATTTAATACAGCAATCAGTATGGAGCTTTAAAATATTGACACTGCAGGCTCATAAGGGATTAATGGTTCCCACTTGAAAATTCACAATGTTTCAAAGCTGTCTTTCTTTACAGAAGCATCCTGATAAGTTGACTCAGATTTAAAATTCATTTCATAGTTTTGCCTTTCCCAGTTTATAATTACATATGTAGTTATCATCAGTGTCCATTGCCTGTGATGCCTCAGCATAAAAACTATTAAAAAAAATTATAAAGGTGCTATGGCACCTTTCTCCAAATCTCGGTACATTTTATTTTTATATCTAGGAAATCTAAAACAAAAAGTTATAGAAGCAATTCACAAACTATTCTTTGAAGAATGTCAGGTGTGCTAGAATAAAAATGAATATCATATTCAGCATTTTTAAAATTAAATTCAGGCATAACAAAAGCAAAATTTTAATTATTGTCTAGTTATTAATTTATTACTGTCTAAATGTACAATTTTATTTATTCCTGCACATTCATCGTCAGCATATTCCTCAATGTGTTATGAAATATACATGAACAGTTGGCTGGACTGTCCTATATTTTTAAAATTAATTTTATTAGCACCATGCTCCAGTACTTTACAGCAATAAGGTTATATATTTGCATTGATTTTACAATTCTTTTACCTAAGTTTGGTAACACGTAAAAGAAGTTGCTGCATTTGGTGCACAGCTATACTTTCTTAAGGTCTAAATCTTTGATAAATGTTGTAAATACTTTTAAAATTTGTTTATTAGTATATATTTAGTTCGTCACGTTCTTCCTTTGGAATATAACATTTTTTTTTAAATTTAAAAAAATACAAAATAAAAGTACTTATTTCAGAAATCAGATTATGTGACATTTAAAAATTTAAAATTAGTTATTGTTAACATACACTTTTGGCCTTATAGTGTACTTCCTGATTCATTGGTTTAATTCTATAGGTAATATCATGGGTAACAGATTTTCATGAAAAGAATGTTCATTATTAATAAATGCAAATAAAATTTATATCAATAGTTTGCCAAAAATCCTTTTTAAGACATTAGAAATTCTTGTAATCATATGTATATATATTTTTTTTTTCTTTCATTTTATTATTCTTATATTTTAAAGTGAGAGATCACTGAATTTTGAATCTCCTAGAGCTTTAAATCAAATGTGATGAAAATTTTACCATATGTTACACACTATATAAGAAACCACTATGCCAATTTTCAATTTTTTACTTGAAAACATTTTTTCATTATTAATTATTATCTTAAATAATTGAATACATTACAGAAATTGCTATAATAATCAATATTTTTGGAAAAAGTAGGCAAATAAAAATGTATTGCTCCTTATATATATTAAAACTGATATATGCCTTTATAATTCTCGATGCTTTCAGTTATATTTTAAATTTATTTGTTTAATATAACTTCATGTTCATGTAAAATTATGAACACTGGATGCCACATTTTAGTCATATATTTGAGAGTTTGTGTTGAAAATTTCAAGTAAATTGGTGCACAACCTTGATCATTGTAGTATTTTATTCAGTGTTTAAATTTCAAAATGCAGGAAAATGAGGATTTAAATAAAATATAAGTATTAAGATCATTGTGTGATTGAGTCGAACTAACACTCTTTTGCTCCACTTGTTTAAAATGTAGGACAGGTTTCACAAACCCTTTTGCATTGTCAGCCCCTAGTCGACTGGAGGATAAACCATCATGCTGTGGGAATGTGTAATCTGCTCTGGTGGAGGTATAATGAACTTAGAGTTTATGTTTTCATACCCGAAAGTGTAGAAGTTAATTAAACTGTACTTGAAAATGTAGATTTTCTACCATGTAGCTAATTCTGTAGGTCCTTGCACTGATTTTAATAATTTTAATTTATTCAGTATGTCGTGGTTTTCTGTCCAGAAATGTATTATTCCATCCTAATTCAAACAAAAATCCAGACTACCAGGCAACTATGATAAAAAAAAGATATGATAACAGTTTCATTCTGTTTATAGGTAGAAATGTCGTTTGAATTTTCAATATGGTAATAGCTGGAGATGAGAAGTGAAATCTAATTGTACAATCTTTATTGTCTTTAAACTTCCCCCTCAGTATTTAAATTAACATGTTTTTGTTTGAATAATATGTAAATTAAATGTGTAGCTGTGAAATACTGCATATTTATGTGGAATGGGGTTATAACTCTCATTTTTTATGTAGTTTTCCATATGTTTCTTTTTTGTAAATTCCAAAATTCAAGCAATCTCTATTTCTTATAATTTTTAAATCTAGAAATGGTAGCCAACCATTTCTTTCTTCTTCTATGGTAAATTGTATAGATTCATGTTGCAAATTAAGAAGTTTCAGGGCCTCTATTGACTGTTTCTTTGGTATTATTGCAAAAATGTCATCCACATACCTATGCCATGACTTGAAAATTAAAGGGAAGGCTTTTGTGATATGTGTTTTAAATGAACTCATGAATAACTCTGTTAGAAAAGGTAACAGGGTTTTCCATGGTTAGGCCTGCAACTTGTTTGTAATATTTTTTGTTGAAGCTGAAGGAATTTTGTTTAATGCAAATATTAGTAAGTTTTAATAAATCTTCTATTTCTTCTGTTTTTAAATTTATTGATGTTAACCATTTTTTAGCATAAGCATAAGTTTCTCTGTGGGTATGCTTGGGAATAAAGCTTTTACATAAAATGAAACCATTATATCTCTAGTCGTAATTCTGCTATTTTTAATTTTTTTTTTGGCTAGATCAACTGAATTTTTAATGCTCAAACTTTGAAATCTCTTAAAAGAATTCAAGACTTTGATCAATTTTTTTGCTACCTGGTATGTAGGTGAATTGATATTGTTTATTATTGGTCTCATGCTGTTATCATTTTTATGTATTTTAGGTAGTGCATAAAACCCGGGTAGTACTGCATTACTCTGTGTGATATTCTGTTTTTCAGTAGTGGATAGTGTTTTGACTTCATTTAATGTTTTGATTAACGTTTTATTGCATTTATTGAGCGGATTCTTATCAATTGGTTTGTAGTCTTGTCCTTTTAACACAGTTTCAACTCTATTTATGTATTCTTTTTCCTCTAAAATGGCTATTTTATTACCTTTGTCCGTTTTTAAGTATATAACTGGTTTTTCTTGTAGTTTTTTTAATGTCGTCAATAAACTACAGAACATTAAAAAAACTAAAAGAAAAACCAGTCAAGTTTATACCCAAGTTTCTCATTCATAGTAGGTAATTTCTTTACTACCAGGTTTAGCACAAGTTCTGAAATTGTACTAGTCTTACTTTGAATAGGAAAGGGAAATAAATACCTATCACTTAAAGCTTTTCTGCTGACACTACTAATTAAGCTGTACACTGTTAGGTTCAAAATTATGTTTGGAAAAATGAATGCCAATATTGGTAAAAGAATTCAAAATTATCATGTATGACTGATTTCAAGAAATCTGTTGTATCATTTTATGTGGACATTCTTTAATGTATAAATTATTCATTATATTTATTAATGGAACTAATGTTTTATAGTAAGTGAGGCTTAATTTGTAGTTGAATGGAACAGTGGGTCAATTCATGCCAAATCAAACAAATCTAAGCAAGATTTTCATCCCACCATCTCCAATTTGGAAAATAATTTTCCCAGACATAAATATCAGTAAATAACAGGAATAAAAAATATGATTTGAATATCAATATATTCAACGGAAATCTATTTAATTTTTTAAATTCAGTTGTTGTTGTTGATCTAATGTGCAGGAGTTTGATCCATCGATTTTTCCCTGGTCAGTCAATATAATTTGTGTATTTTCCCGTCAGGTGCAGCTTTCCTCAGTTCTGTGCATTCCAATAGATGTTTCCTTCCTAATAACTTTCCTAATTTATCATTTCATCTCATGTATCATCAGTGTCCACTGCCTGTGGTGCCTCAGTAGTGCAATCGGGCATTGAACAGTATTAAAAAATGAAGTAATAAAAAAAAATCTTTGAATGGATACTATTTATGTGAGTTTATTTTGTTAGTGACTTAAGTTCAATAAAAAGGGTGCAGTAAAGAGTATAAAATGCTCCACAGTGAACAATTCTTCAAATTAATATTTCAATCCTTTGAAAAAAAAAAATATATAATTCATTATCACGTAAAAGAAAAAGTTAAGAAACATTACTAATTGATGTACAGTTTGTTTCTTGAATTCCAGACATAGCAAACAATTTGTTATTTGTGGTAGAAAAAAATTGCTGCATTAAAAATCAAAATACTGCTTCTTTACCTATCAAGATTAAGAATCAAGTTCAGATTCTGATTCAGATTCTGTACCATAAGATCTGACTGAGATGCTAAACCCACTTGTGGTGCCTCAGTAGTAAAAATGGGCATTAAACACCATTAAAAAAAAAAAAAATTAATAAATTTCACTACAAGGGCTAGAAAAATTTTCTATTAAAAAAAGAAAATGAAAACAGACCTCATACTATCAGGGAGGGGAAAAAAAAAACACCTTTGCGATGAAAAGAAAGCATTTTGTGTTAGTGAAAGATTGCTCTAAAATGATGGTGAGGATCTCGATTATTCAAAAAAATATCAGTTTTGAAAATCTTAGTCAATTTTTTTGGTATTCTAGTTATAGGACTAAATAGCTCATGATTTTAACCTGCCTACCAAAAATTGGGGAATAGGAAAAATCAAGCATGTGTATAACACTCCAAATTACTTGGTACAACATTCAAATACATTTCTGAAAGAAAAAGGAATTTTAGAAAGTTCCTATTCAAAACTGGCAAACACCTTCCAAAAGAAGTAAGTACTTGAAGCTGTTCATTTATTTATGAAAATTATGAAGTCAGCAGTGTGATACCAAGTGTTAAAAAATGCATTAATAGTTACTGAACTTAAATGGAGCAAAAGCAACCATATCAATAAGACTTATTTTATGCAACTTGAAAGGGGCATAATCATTATTCAAGGATAAATTTCTCAATATTAAAATAATCTCTTCAAAATTTTCTCAGTTTAGAGCAAAGCATTGTATTTAGCAGGTGCAAGCAGCTAGCTCACTCACAAACGCACGCATGCACGCACACACCCGCCAATCCATCAAAAAGTAAAACTGATGATTAAAAATGACAGACTAGGAGTAATCACAAATTATGAATTAAAACCCATATACATTGCTATGAAAAATAATAGTTATCCACCATGGATAGGTTGCAATATGGGTAATTATTCATTTTTTTTTGATTAGTGTTTAATGTTCATTTTTACTACTGGGGCACCACAGGCGGTGGACACTGATGATACATAAGATGAAATGATATATTGGGAAAGGATTTTCTTTAAGGAAGGAAACATTCCAGGCCTAAGTTTAGGGTACCTCCCCAGCATTTGCCATTTATCAGGACTGAGGAAAACCTGGAAAAAAACCTCAGTCAGTGAAGATGGTCCTGGCCGGATTCAAACCCAAGACCTACCGTGCACGAGTCTGCGCCTTAACGACCTCCGCAACTCGTGGTGGTTAATTACATATCTTGTTGAAGTGATGCTGCAATATGGACCATGCCTGAAAAGTTATTTGAAGAAAGCCTAATAGAAAAGACAACATTTTGGCAGTAGATTTCAGTTGACTGCTGTAATTTAGAGATTTTGCACAATTCATCAACATATTTTATAGATTTTGCCACAAGATGTTCATCTTAGTATGACACAACTGTTGCAAAGCAGACATCTTTCATGAATAACATAAGAAGAAAATTTAAAAGAATCAGAATTTGCAATGACTCGACTTTTTAGAAGAGTTATGGTTGTGCAAGGTAAGGCCCATTCTTACCACTGGGCTGGTGGACAAGCCACAATTCACCCATTGTGATATATATATAACAAAAGAGAGTAAAAAAAGAAGTTGATTTCTGATTGCCTAGAACACAATAGTCATAGTTTACACCTTCCAAAGAAAACTCATTTTTTTTAATTAAAATTTTTAAAAATTCCCAAAAAGATGTTTTACATTTCTGATGGGGTGCTGTCCAGTATAAAAATTCACCACCTTGTGTTTTCACAAGATTTTAACATTGATGCTGAAGAGCATTTTTCAACCACAGCACATGGAGGAAAAAGCCTTGGGATGGATGGAGTTGATGGCATGGTTAACACATGACAGCTAGAAATAGGTTGTAATAATCCTATGAAAACCAAATCTTGAATCACCTCCTGTTTTATGAATGGGCAATAGAAAACATTTTTGCTATTCACTTCACTTTTATGACACAGAAGGATTATGTAGAGTTAGAAACATTTTTAAATATATGACGAATACTAAATAGCATAAAGTTTTATTGTACTTCCCCTTGTATTTGTTTTACCCATAGACTTGTATATATTTATATCTTCACAAGGCCACAAATAATTATAATTCCAATGGCTAATAACATATATAATTGTTTCTAAAAGGCAATTATCATTCAAGGGACTCAACAATATCGCGCTGTCATAAATACCTATTAACTCATGTACAACAAAAACTGCAAAAATATTTTCTGAAGGTACACACTCATCACAAGTAACTGGTTACCATTACAAGATCACAGACAAACTACAGTTAGCAAACATGACTGAATACAGCATCAATGTGTTGGTCCTGGCAGTGTAGTGATAGCCATACTTGCCTCCTAAACCCAAGATTGCGGGTTCAAACCCGGCCAGGATCGAATGATTTTTTTGGGTGTAAAAATCCTAAGTATAGCTTCCTTCGGAAGGGAAGTAAAGCCATGGGTCATACGTCATTGATTTATGGCACATAAAGAACCTGAAGTTTGAAAGAAGAGGCCTCTTAGCAAAATTTGTCGTTTCATGCCCCGAATTGAATAGGATGCCGATGACCTGAGATATTAAAGAGCATTCATAAATAAACCAAATCAAGCACATTATTGAGCATGACAAGAAATGGTGGTTAGCTTATGTGATGGAGAAAAATTAAGAACTTGGTGACTATTTCATCCAGCAGGACCATCACCACAAATTTCCTACCCAATGAAGCCAGATGTGTTATGGATGCCTCTCATAGATGTATTATGTACAGTAAATCCTGTGACACTAACTAGAAGAATTTATGTGCTATCTAAATTAATGACTCCGATTTTCTAGAATTTTTTGAAAAGTTTTGAAAATGCATTCAAAATTCAAAATTAAAATGTTTGCTTTAAAATTTGAAGGAAAAAAAAAAAAAAAAAAAAACCTTTTCAGCCCCTATTTATATATCATAAAGAGTCCACAAAAATGCTATAAAAAAAAAAAAAAAAAAAAAAAAGGACACCTCTCCCACCTATGTAGGCTAATTAGGCAAGCTGCTATATGGCAATTAAAATAAATCTGATTTTTGGTTCTTTTTTGGGAGGGAAGGATGTTCTGCATGATCATATTTTCAAAACAGGTTGAACTATTTTCATAAAATGTTGTATTTCTTTTAGTATACATGGAGGCTATCTATTCGTCAAATTTGTTCAAAATCTAGAATGATAAGGTAAAATTTTAATTGAAAAGCTGTTGCATTGATTTGACATGGAAGACTCAATATTAAAAAAATATTTATATAGATATGTCCTTTTGACCATTCAATATTGAAAGGGGAGGGAAAAAAAAAAAAACAGATGTGGCACTGCTTCTATGTTGATGAAAATATGATATATTATATTTAATAATTTACAGATATTTATAAACAATTTTAAAAATTAAACTCTCATCAAATAGACGAAAAAAAAGTAACTTAGCTTATTTTTCACAACGTAATAATTCCCGAATAATGTAACAATTTAAGCTTAAAAGAAATGTTTCACATAAGTACCTTAAACTCTTTTTTTCATCACAGTTTTGAAATGTAGAAATTTCTTATTCAGTAATTATATCATTAAAGGTTTAAGCCTACACTATTAACCATTACTGCCATAAGTTAACAAAATTGGTAATTTACAAAGCATATGAGTCCATCTCACCAACATATCCATGAAACCTTCTCAACTTAAATTTTTTTAAAAAAAATCGCATAATTGTCCATAGAGAGGTAAAACACATTATTGCAAGGTGTTATTAAATTTGAATAAGCAGATAGGGAAGTACAAGATGTGTTTACAATTTCTGTTGCATGGTATTAAAAACTGCAGAATTTAAAAAATTATATTATTTCTACTAAAGTATATTACATAAGAGGAATGATTTTTATCTCATATTAATAAGTATACAAATGCTTTTCTTATTCGCATAAATGTTCCTAAGCAATCCCAACTACATCACAGTAAAAGATAACGAAAGATAAAAGATATATTTATTGTTTCCTCTAAAATAACTTCTTTGATTTTCCCTGAAATTTGGTGGAATTATTGCCAATATATTTCTCTCCTCACACATAAATATTTAAGATGGGACAGTAACAATTAGATGAGTAGTGCATTATGTTATGTTTATACAAAAGACTATTCTGGATATCACTATTGATTATTTAAATCAGTTAAAGAATGATGTGGTAATCCTATTTACTTATATTATGCTTCTACCCTTGATCAATTGTTGGGCAGCAACTTTATTTCTGGTCAGAGCCGTTGCAGGTGAAAGAAGATGTTGCGCTCCAAGTAAGTTTCCCGTTTCATTTATGTTTTGATGGCCTCTGTTCACATCTTTGCAGGATATACTCATTTACAATACCTGTTTACTCTTAAAGAAATCTGGGAACAATACTCCCATCATGACTGTCAAATTTAATTAACAGTTGATGAACATAGTATTTCTGTTACTGTCTAAAGTGCAAACTTGGAAGCTTTTATCTAGTTAGCACATATTTTCTGTAGAAGCCATAACTTCACTCTATACTCTTAATACTCTACAATATATTATAATTTCTATAATAGTCTACAATACAATGTATTGTCTATAATATGTTCTGTAACACCTGCATTTATGCTTATGCTTGTATAACCCAAGTCCACAGGCAAATAGATAAATTTATTTCATTGAAAAAAATATATAATTAATTAAATGTATTATTCTGAAATATAGACAGTTAATAACTTAATGTTATATGCACTATCTATTATTATTTATTACAATACAAATATTATTATAATAAATTTGTGTTTGCCAAATTTCAGTCTTATAAATGTTCAGCCGATACATCAATCACAATAAAGTAAGCTCTTCAACTAATATTTTGCAAAACTATTAATACATTGTGACAAGTTTGAACTAATTACTCTTTTATTTAATAGTACTTAATGCAATTTAGCTGCCGAGGCATCACAGGCAGTGGACACTGATGATATGTGAAATGATAAATTTGGAGGATTTTTAGCAAGGCCTGAGTTTATGGAATCTCCTTGGCATTTGCTATTTTTGAGGACTGAGGAAAATCTAGGAAAAACCTAAGTCAAGGAGGACGGCCCTAGCAGGAATCAAATCCCAGACCTCCAGCTGACAAGTCTGCACTAAATGATCTCAGTCATCCATGTCAGTATTGCCAGTCTGCAATTTCACTAACTTCTTATTTCACTAGAATAGTTTTCCTGGACCTTTGTCCACATCTTCAGCTACTTGTCGACTCCCAACAATAGCCGGAAATAAAGCTGCTACACAAAACTGGTGAAGGGTAAAAGCATAATATGAATGAACAGTGCTACACATCATTCTTTTACTGATCTAAAAAATAGTCAACGATATCCGGAATTATACAAAGCATTGGAAACAACTATATGGAACGTGATAAGTAGCTGATAATGTGAGCATAGGCCCATGAAATATGTTAAAATGGAATAGTAAATTAGAGAAGCTGCAACAGTGGTTAGTTCAATTAATCACACATAATAATTATGTGATTCACTTCACTGTGACAGTTGCAATTGTATTTTGTGTTTAAAAAATTTCCCAGTGTTGCCAACATACTCCTATAAATTAAAATGTATAAATGAATTTTAGAAAGTTATGTAATATTTGTATATTATAGCCTCTATGTCATGGAATATGAGCACATAAACTGCTTAATCTGCACTATACTTATTGTTAGCAATAATTGTGAAATTACTGGAGGTCCCAGGGTAATCCTGTGTTAATAGAGGAACATGGGAGTAACATTTCTACAAAATCGAGGATGCTATATTTTAGAAAAAGAGATTTGAAATGTTTCAAATACAAATATTAGCAGTATTGGAACACTGGGATCTTTTTCTATTGTGTCAAATGAAAGTGCACTCTGTGCTTAAATGGAATATAACAATTTCTGTAACTTATTCCAGAAAAAATATTTAAAAAAATATAGTAGCACAAATTTTGCATTTAGAATTCTAAACTTTCACACCCTGTATTGTGCATACTGAAAATGAGAAAGCAAAATTAATTAGAGGTGGTAATATCTAACAATGGGCAGAACATGTAAACCAAATGTTTAAAAAAAAATCTGTTTCACCTTTGTTACATTTCTCTCTTCATCTGAAAATAATAAATAAATCCTTAGTTTGACTGTGTTTATTAGAACAAATTTGTGGCGATGTTTGGTGCTAGGAATTGTTAAAGCACATTCCAACTCCTTGTCATATTCTTTTGCATTTTAAGATATTTTTGTAAATGAAAGCAATGCCTAAAATATTGTCTTTAGCTCAATTATACAAATTTTCTGGGGTTAAAATGTGATTTTCACTTGCTGTAGGCTAGTATGGGCAGCAGCCATTTGTGTCTCCAATTCCATCACACAAATTTTAGCCATGTAAGGTTGCAAAAAATTTCATTCTGCAGCAGTTTCACAGTAACGCAGATTCAAAAAAATGTTTACAATTCTTATAATGAGAACTTCTACCATCACTGTACACTTTTCTGTACACTAGATGGGTGTTAGTTTATTAATACTATAATGTAGATTAAGTTAATTTGTTAAATATTCATAAATGTTTACTAAAAATTGGTAAATAATAGTGGTTTGTTTTGTTTTTATGTATTTATTCGAATATTGTTGTAGGCAAACCAAGCCTTCAGGAAGCAGAAGACCAAGATATAGTCGGTAGTGAATTGAAAATTGTTAAATGTTTATGTATAGATATTATTGGTAAATAAATCAATTCAATTCATTAGGTAATGGCTGGTAGTAATACATTACAAAGGGATGCAACATAGCCTGAATTGTTTCCCAGTAAAATACTTGCATTTCTGCATACAAAGGAACAGTTTTCTGCTAATCTAACCAATGAAACAGTTTCAGACTATGGTAATAAATCATCTTTCAATGTTCTGAGATAAGAAGACTGAGATTTTGCTTTGTAATGATGAATTCTTATTTAATTTGTCATTCTGCAGATTTGCTCAATAAAGTCTCCTATAGTACTTGTTATTGTGAGTCTCATATGGCCATCATGAACCTGTTTATATGTGATATTATCTTTCATGTCAAAAATATTTTGTCCCTAGATTTCTTCCAGAATGCTCTGGAGATGTTGTTGGTCAACACAATTTGAGCGACTATGGAACGTACATTTTCAAGAATATGTAGAATACACAATATTTTTCCCGGAAATATTCATATAACTGTCTTTCTGGAAAGCAGTAGTTTCAAATTTTGGTGAGACTCTTATACGGAATGCATACCCTTAATTTTCTGCTGTTACAATTTGGATGTAGAGAATGAAACTTGGAAATTCCAATTTTTATTGTTGGATGGAATCTTTTTTAATTCCAAATATAGGTAACTGTTTAAGATTTACAATCATTCATCTCTTCTGCTTTTGATTTCCTCCTGAATTTGGAAATTTTATTGAAGCATGCCCCCTCATTTTTTTGCCAGGACACCTTCTCAAAATTCATTATCTTCAAAAAGTTATATAGCTTCAAGCACAGTATGTTTTGGAAGGTAATGGCTAGGTTTTTTATTTGGTTTAGTTTAGTTCCTGGGGCATTCAGTGCATTTGTGACTTATTGTGACTTATGAATATAGAATTTGTCTATAATTAAGATCATTGTATGATTTAGTTGAACGACACTCTTACTGGCTCCACTTACTAGTCGATGGATAGCCAAGGATGTGAACATGGGTTCATGAAATATGTACTACATATAAACAAATGGAGTCAAGAGTGTGTAGTTCGACTCAATCATACAGTGATCTTAATTACATGATTAGCTTCACTGTACAAGTTCCAATTAGCATTTATAGTTTACAGAATTTGTCATTTATAATTACCACAGTAGCACACATTTTACATTTACAATAGTATTGTGCACATCTGCATAAATAGTTACAATAAAAAATTAAAAATCAACACTTAGAACAACTCAGCCAAAACAAAAATCAGAAACAGACAAATCACTCAATCGTACAAATTTTACTATATACATGTTTACATATGCATTGATATAAAATTATTGCAGTGTTTTTAAAGCAATATAATTCATATATTCCTTTACAGAATAATTGGCATTTTTACATAGGTATTTTCTAAGAACAGATTTAAAGGATTTACCATTGTTTATTAAGGTTTTTAGGCCAAAGAGAAGAGCATTTGGTACTAAATGGCATTTATAATAAACTCTTTTTGATGGCAGGAAAGTGTTGAAACCAGTCATGTAGATTTGCTTTTTATCTAGTATTCTTGTCATGTATATTTTGATTTTGTACAAATTTTTCTTTATTTCTTATATAAAAGTACATGAGGGGTAATATGTATTGACATGGAAGAGTTAAAATTTCAAATTGCCTAAAGAGGTTTCTGCATGAATGTCTGCTAAGTGTATCAGCAATTATTTGTATGACTTTTATCTGTAATAGGAAGACATACTCACTTTTAACCGAGTTTCCCCAAAATATAAGACCTATTTCATTATTAAGTTGAAATAAGCATAATACACTACTTTAAAGTCTTAATTGACTCCAAGATTACTACTGCCACTTATTGCATAGCACGCACTGCTAAGTTTAGGTACGATATGATCAATGGATCTTTCCAATTCAAATGGTTATCAATTAATAAATCAAGGAATTTAATATCTTTGATTTGCATAATACACTTTTATATCCTATCTGTAATACAGGATTTGGAGATCTGTGAGTAATGAATTTCATAATATTTGTCTTTTAGATAATTTGTTTGCTTTGAACCACACACACAAAGAACTCAGAACTAGATTTAGTTTAATGGCACAATCATTAAGGCTCTTTCCATTTATCTATATGCTTGTGTCATCTGCAAATCGAACATTATTACCTACATCTTGGCTAGATAAGGAGAGATCATTTATATACATTAGGGAGGGAAAAAAAAAAAAAAAAAAGAGGGCCCAGAGTAGATCCCTGAGTCACTCCATGATTAATCATTCCCCATTATGATGCAAAGTTTTATTTTTAAAGGGCCAATTTATTACTACTTTTTGTTTCCTTTTGTTAAGGTAGGATATAAACCAATTTAAATATTGGTTTTTTTATTCCATAGAAAGTTAATTCATCTATCAGAATTCCACGATGATACAATTGAAAGCCTTTGCTAAATCACAAAATATTCCTCCTACATGTACTCTTTTATTAAATGCAGTTAAAATTTCATTGGTGAACTTAAAGATTGCATTTTCCATTGATATTCCTTTTCTAAAGCCAAACCGATTGTTAACTAAACTACTGTTATTTTCTAGGTAATGGTAAAGCCTATTGTACATTACTTTCTTAGAAAATATTGGTAAAATAGCTAAGAAATTGGCAAGAATTTCATTATCTTTTTCCAGTGCTCAAGCTTTGTTTACCATATATTTGGAAATGGAAAATTCTGGAGCAATTTTCTCAATTAATCAACTGCTGGGTGCCAAAGCCTTTAACTTTATTTATTTATTTTTTTTTTTGTTGAAGATAAACTTTTCTCTTTTATTTCTACTATTAGAATTCTAAAATCTTCATAGTTTCATATAACAAATTATTTATGAGGAAGTCACTCAAATTTCACTTGTTTTATTCCATTTACTTGGACATGTTTCAAAGGCAAATTTTCTTCATCATCAGCATGGTATTAAGATGTCGTTCTTTGGATTTTATAAACTTTTTGATGAGGTTGCTGTTGTTTGGAAGATCAAAATTAACTAAATTTTCTTTTGAATAAATTCATGTGATATATGTCGTACTAAATACTCTTATTGCTTCATTTACTTGTGTGATAATTGGAACCGATTTCGAAGACCTTTGTCTTCATCTTCGGCCAAAGGTAGGACTCAGTCAGTCTTACTACCCAAGTTCCAAATATCACACAAGTAAGTGAAGCAATAAGAGTGTTTCGTATGACATATATCACATGAATTTATTCATATGACTTGGTTTCACTCTGTTAGTTCCATATGTATTTTTTAAAATAATTTCTTTTCTAAAAGAAATGATTTAATTAATTTTTTTTTTTTTTGTTCAAGAATACATTTTCCCACATGGATAATTCTATGGGTTTTTGAAGAGCTTTTCAGAGTTGTGGTTCATTTTGGAATTTATGTTCCACCCCCCACCCCACCCCCCCAGCAATGGTATGTTACTGCTGATTTTTCCATAAGTTTATATTGTACACTTCTCATGTGTTCCTTAAACCATATAGTAATGTTCCTTTTTGTTTTTCTATTTATTTATTATTGCAGTCTTTGCAACTAATTTTGTAAATGCCTGATTGTTTCCTGGCAGGATTTTGTCCTTTTGTATTGGTTTTTAGGAGTTTTTCAAACTCCATTTATTCACTGGAGTGAAAATAATGTTGGCATCTTTAAAATTTTTTTGAAATTTTTGGTGTGCCCATGGATGGAATGTACATTTTTTATATATCTGCTCTCTTTTTTAACCTTTCAATGTGGTCATTTGTTTTATTTGTTTTTTGAATTTTTCAATCTTTTTCTTGACCAGATCTGCTATGTTGTCATTTTTCTGTGCTATATTCATGATTTTTTGGTACTCCAATTAGTATTCTATCTCATTTACTGGTAGGTTTGTTAATCTGAATGTGAGGTTATTGATTATAGTGAGTTTATGTTGTTTTGGATTGTGGACTGAACAAAAACAAAGAAAATAGCTAATTTTGATCTTCCAAACAACAGCAACCTCATCAAAAAGTTTATAAAATCCAAAGAGTGACATTTTAATACCAGGCTGGAAAGCTCACAGTGGAACCATGCTGACGATGAAGGAAATTTGCCTTTGAAACATGTCCAAGTAAGTGGAACAAAACTACTAAAATTTGAGTGACTTCCTCATTAATAATTTTTTATATGATACTATATTTCACTGTGAAAATCCCAAACTATTCACATTTATCTTCACAGTTTGTTCAAGATAGTTTACTTTCATTATCTACCTTCAGTTAATTAAGTACTTATTTGGAACATAAAAATCCATGGCTCATTTTGAAGTATAGCATCCTTTACTTGGGATTTGCCATAGCTTGGTTTTCCTATTTTGAAAGACAAACATCTCAACATTATAAGAAATTCACTGTCTCTTTTCCTTTCCACCTGGACAGCATTATCTTTATCTGAGGGACTATTACTAGATTCATTTGGAATATCATACAAGTACCTCAAGTGCCAACAATTTTTTTTGCATTTGTTTATTAACCTTGTTTTTGCAAAATGTAGACATTACATCATATCACTTTAATCTGTGGATCCTATAATCAGTTTAGCCATCTCTAAAAGAGTTTGTCTAATTCCAGGATGTAGATTTTGTCAGGCACATTTTTTAGTCTGGCTTAATGAATTTTTGAAAGCCTATTTTTGCTGTTGAGACATTACAGACTGTGGACACTGGCGATACATGAAGTGAAATAATATATATATTTTTAAGTAAGGCTGAGTTAAGGACACCTCCCACATTTGCTGTTTATTACGACTGAGGAAAGTCTTGGAAAAACTGTCAGGGAGGACAATTCTGGTGGGATTCAAACCTCAAGCCTCCTGCTCATAAGTCTGTGCCTTTAACAACCTCAGTCTCCCATGGCAGTTTGGCTTAATGAAGCATGTACTTTCATCCTTACCTGTTAAAAGATTTGGCAGTATCAAGGGTTACTATTTCTCTTAAACTTTTCTTAACATAGCCTTTGTATGTTTTGAAAGGATTGCATTAGAAAATTTGGTACACGTAATACTTAAAAAATAATATCTTTTTATAGTAAGTGAAAATAGTTGCACTGTATTCTCATAAAGTGTGAATGATACACGCCTAAGATATAATTTCCTTTTCTTCAGGTTTGAAGTTATTTAAAATATGAAGATCAGTTTTTCTTACATATATCTGAGGTGACATTTAGTTTGTAGCCAGATTCCAAAAGATTAGTTGTCATAAAAGTCCTTTCCTTCCATATTTTCACCTTTACATCACTAACTATAATATTACATCATAATATGTTAGAACATTTTTAATAAACTGCTGTTGTAAAGAATACAATAACAAAGCTGCATAAAGAAACATAGAAGGCCATAACGTGGCCTAACAAATCATCATACTAGTGTCAATGCAGGCACTGGAGGTGTACCTTACCATTGCTAAACTCTGAATAACAATATAGATACCTATAACAAAGTAACAGTTCACCGATAGTTTTTTTCCCATAAAGTCCAATGTTTATACTCTCAAGTGATAACCCCAGTTCAAAAAGTAGTGCCAAAGGCATCTTTTTAATATTTATATTTTACTTATATATTTACATATATACATATATACACAAATATTTGAGAAATATTAATAATAGAGAAAATGGGGTCATACTTCCCATGATCTTAAAAATAAACTCTAATTCTGTTCCAAACTGCATAATTCTGAGATGTTTAACAATAGAGAAGTTGGTATTTTTCTGTAATATCAGTTATTTGGAATTTAATTTGACAAAACTTCCATAAATTGTTCACCCCAATAAAATATGATTTAGAATCATAATAACTATGAATAAGATACTGTTTCAATTTTGTACACCGCTCAAACTAAAATCATTTACATTGGCCACATCATGGTGGACAGCATTGTATATTTGACATGGAATGTCTTAGTTAATTTTAAATAAAAATAATACAGAACAGAAATACATTATCTACATTTATTTTACAAAATAAATGTTATTCAAACTTAAAGATTATAAATATTCATATATCCAGGGTGAACTTACATTAGTCAAACATGCTTCAATTATTTTGAAGACAAAAAAAAAATTTTTTTCCCCTTTAAATTGTGCAGTATTGTATAACATTTAATGCCTCTGAACCGCTAACACCAAATGAATGGCAATTTCAATAAAAACTAGCTTCTGGGTTGTTACACAATTTCGAATTTTGTGGAATAATTTTAACATTAAATAAGTGCAAAGTTTAATTTTAATTGCCATATAGTAAATTTAACAAGAAGCCAAATAATAATTTCATGAAAATGCCTCGATTCAAAGAAGCCGTTCTGAGTTTCACAATGTTAAATACATCTATGCAATTGATGATGCATTTTTTTAAAATATATATTTAACTTTGTGCTACTATAATTAAGTTTCCTATCTAGGCATCATAATGATTACAAACCAGATCAGTGGAGATTTTATGTCAAATCTATCAGAAATTCATACCATTAAGTTTAAATGCTTAAATGTGTGCTTATGTTTTTGAGGTCTAAGTATTGATTCCTGACAAGGCTATGAAATTAAAATAGAAAAACGATTGAATAGGTGTGAAACAATAATACAACTAAGCAATAATATGTGCAGTTGAGATGCGTAATGAATAAAACAACACAACAATTACTTTTGTGGTTTTAAACTGCTTTTATGCATCTATTAGTGTTTCTTTTAGAGTACATAGATATTAAGAAACTTTTAAAGTTAATGCTTTGCTTCGTTTGCAACACTTGCATGGAAAGATATCTTAGTGTCATATACCACCCCTCCCAAATCTCATTTATTTTAACATGATCTATTGGTAACAATAAATCGTATTTATTGGATGGCTTGGTATCCATAAACAGTTATTTTAGCAGTAGTAGTAATGTGTTCTTATTCTTTAAATGCTATTGTGAGTGAAGCTCATGGATACTGAACAGTGGAAAGTAAAATAATTGGCAATAGAATAGTTGCCTTCTTCTATCCTGAGTAATAAACTGCAATTCAAGCGCTGGATATGTTGATTTATGCTCATTAATTACAATAAAATCATGAACATCCCTAATATAATGAACAGCAACTGTTTCTATTCACCCAAATATTTCTTTTCTATCTCAAGAACATCAACACATTTAGCATTTACATTTCAAGCGCATAAATAAATGTTATAATTCAAAGTTTTCAATCACACTATTTAATTACGTTTGTTTTGGTTTAAATTTGTTTCTGCGACTTTATGTCACCTTTCATGGTTATGACCCGACACATGCAAGTAGAACTGTCATTTCATTCCCAATGCACTATGCTATTAAACACAGACACTATGCTTTTTAAATAAATAGTGTATAAAATACAAGCACATGAAATCTATATTTAAATAACTTTTTCTTTAAATTTTACTAAAAGTATTAATGCTGTCTACAAATCTAGTAAACTGCATTTGAAAATGGATTTCTCTTACATTTTCGATCTTCCACATGTTTCACCCCATTTCGGCACAAACGGCTATTCACTCTCGTCGTCTTCAGAATCACTAAACAACCTTTTTATACTTAACACAGAAAAAAAAACATTTTGACATTAAATATCAGTGAGTTCATTTTTACACAAACACAAAAGATTTTACATTCTCCACCATATTTGCTTCAGAATATTTTCAGCGCCACTGAAAGGTTGTGCATGCTATATGTATCGTAATGATCATGATAGCAGTGCATTTACTGTTGCTAGTAGTGACATCTCTAATTGTCAAGAACTAAGATTCATGTTTACCAAAATGCATTAAAGCAGTTTACGACTCATTCTGATAAGAACTAACCGACTGTTCAAAAGTAAACAAAGAAATGTAAGGTTAAAAAGTTCCAAAGCAATACTTAGTTCCTGAAACTCAAAGTCTAAAAACACGATGAGCAACTGTATTATGTGCGTTGTTGAGCTTCAATTTAGGTACATATATTGGAGGTTGGTACTTATAAAATGGTACAGTCATTCGTATGCTTAAAGAAAATAACGTATGAAGTTGATTAGGCATCAACTTCAAGAGGGCGCATAAAAACTATTCTGCGCTTGTGCGGGCCGCGGCTCAGCATCGCACTAGGCAAACAGTGGTAGCTTATACGTATTTGTAATTATTAAAGTCGAGTTAGTTCTAGAGCAAGTCATTCACGTATATCAGGGAGTAAACTTTCAACATTTGAAAAAATGAGTGCGGAAGAGGAGGTCATGCGAATACAAAAGAAGCTGAATAAAATGTCTTCTGGAGATGGGACTGTGGGTTTCATTGTTTTTATGGAAAATAATAAGGCCACAGAACATTTTTGTGCAAGCTTAAACTTATGAAAGGGAGAACATTTTTAAAGTTAACTGCCTGTAAATGCTGTTAACGTACAAATTGATCAGTTACAACAACCTGATGGAATATGCGCGATTTTATGTTGCGTCCATTTGTTCGTGGCTAGGCAGCTACCAATAAGAAAAGTATGAATTTGAATAAAGCTGGTTTTGATTTTCGCGCTACTAAATGATAGCATTGTTTTAATGTTTTTTTCAGTATATAATAATGCAAGACATTCTGCGTAACACGGTCATTTGCCATTACTTACCGTGAAATCAACGCATTATTATTACGTTTTTGTTTTCTATCCAGTTTGGCACGGTTTTCTAGACCAGACTCTGAGAAACTTTTAACATTTTCATATGGCAATGAATAGATAGCTACATGAAAAGTTAAAGCAGCTTGCATAAAAATGTTTAGCTTTCTTTGTAATTTTTATGTCCTTATTTTCTGCAAAGTATATAAATAAAATATAGCTTTATTCCAACCTGGCTCATTCCAACTCCTTATTATTATTGTACTTTAATGCTTTTTTTAAAATTAGTGTTTTGACTAACTTTAAGGAAAACTGTAAACCCATCCTAACACCCATATTGTTTACATTATAGAATAATAATTTAGTAGTACACGAGGCTGAATATTTAAGCACTTGTCACATATGTATATATAGCTGTAGCACATATGTTACCATGTATGTAATTGCAGCACATGTCATGCATCTTGTTTTATTTACTTGTACTTGCCATATCTTATTATATTTGATGGTAATATTTGTCATGCTGAATGTCATATTTGACATGTTCCATATCTTGAAGCATTTGCTCATTATGGGATCAACAACTTACCTCCATACCTAGATTGGGAGTCTATTTGGTACACAGTATTTACACTAAACCATTTCCACAGAGCATAAGATTTAAATTGCAAATGATATGAAAATAATCGGCTTAATGCTTTCTTTGGCTATTAATATAAAATCTATACAGTTAATTTAATAATTTTGCAACTATGAAGTCACTGCATAGTGCAACAGATAAATTAGCACATTTAGCATCAAGCATACATTTAAGGATCATATTTCTGCTTAGATTTTTTTTTCATACAGAAACCTTTTGTAGTCTGCTGACTCTTAAATTAATATTCTGGCTATATGATTTAGATTTTAAGTTACTCAATGGATATGTCAGGTATCCTCCAGTAATGTTGAAATAAGTTTGAGAAACTCGTAACATATTTTTTTTTTATTTTATGGAAAAGGGTTTAAAAACTTTTAGATAAATATCGTTCATCAATGAAAGCTTCTTACAAAATTTTTATATCCATAAATACCAATGCCTTTGGGGGGGGGAGGAATTCCTGGTATTTTTTATAATTGCTGCTTAACTTTTAATAACACTAATACTGCTCATACTTAATGATATACATCTTTTTTCCCAAATTTGTTGAAACACTTAAGTACAATTTTCGATGATAAATTATTCCTTCCAGAACATTGCCACAAAAATATGTTTAACAGCTCTGACCATACTGTAGCATTATTAACTCAGTTGCTTATCAACCTGTACCAAAACTGTTAATTGCATGCAATCTTTGATTACCTGGGCCACCCTGATTAAAATGTGTTTTTATAGTTGCCAATACAGAATGAATCCTAATAATTTCAAGGAAATATCTACTACTTTTAATATATTTGTTGAGCAAAGCTTCAAGATATAGAACTTGGTACAACAATAGTAAACAATCTCTCTTGTTTAATGTTAAGCATTCCTTATAATAAAAGGCATGAGTAATTTAATATTTCTGTAAATGTTTTAATGGCATATATTCTGAAAGTCTTCTAACAATAGTAGAAAAGCAGAAGGGAAATTTCAACATTTATAAATGTTATAAAAATAAGGACTTTGGCATTAAGTGACAGTACTTCACTAGTTTATTTATTATTAGAACATGTTTCTGTAGCTGGAGATCAATTAATAGTGTGATCATGAAGACTTGTGGCCAGGTATCAGCTAGCACAAGTTGTCCATGAAATCAAAATTCATAAACATGTTTATTTTTTGGGGAGCAGAACTTGCCTATTGCTAACTCCATGTGCAAACCAATAGTTAAAAATTTGGTTTCTCTTGTGAGGTTTTAGGTCCCCCCCAAAAAAATGTGCTACAGTTGCTGATTTGTCCACCTGTTTATATCTAGCATTTATGAAATGTTCTTTTGTCCTTGTTTCTAAATTCCTTTTTGCTTTGCCTATGTAGATTTGATGGCAATCCAAACAATTTTTCTATAACAGTTTTTGTTTACCGCTTCCCTCCACAAGTATTTTTGATTATTTTTCTTTTAATCACTATGGTATTCAAAGTTGATGGGAGAATGTTCAACATCCACGCCAATTTTTCTCCATTAGTAATTTGGTGCATTTTTTTCTTATCCATAGTGAGCTTTAACAGAACAACACACTTTAAAAACATGAAGCATGGAAAAACTAAACTATAACCAGTATCCATACGTAAACGAAGCTACAACTGAGAACTGACTACTTTGGGCCAAGATCATTATGCTGCTACTTTTATCACACCTTTACAAAGGCATTTCCTAACCAGCTGATAACCAACTGGCTGCATGCTTCCTCTTTCCTGCAAACATCACATGATTCTAGATATCTGCAATTGAATGCCGAGTGCATACTGCAGTAGGATTGGCAAAAATTCAGATGATAGCACCAAAAAAAAGTTGAACATAGTAAATGGGATGTGAGAAATGTGTTAGTAGAGGAAACATTAAAACACATTTAATATATCCTAAACTTAGGCATTCATTTTTTATACTAAACTCTGTTTATTTACATGAAATAATGGGTTCAGTGAACAACTGAAGATGGGAGAGATTCTCCAGAAACATGACTTATTTTATGTACTTAAATGGTGTTTAGTGTAAAAAATGAATACCTAAGTTTAGGATATATTACCACTCCATTGTCAGCAGCTTCTTAAGAACAATATTTACATTTAATATAATTTGGACTGAGAGGCGTGCTATGTGAAAAAACATGGTAATGGAGAACATATAATGAGATTCCACTATATTTACAATTTTTATTTCTAATAGCTTTCTCAATTTTTTCACCCAAACTCTGTTGCACTCCTTCTTTTCATCGACTAAATATTTGTATACCTCTTTTTTTTAACAAAAATATTTACCTATCCTCTTTCAAATTTCTCCACCTTGATAAATCCTTAAACACTGCTTTCTTTACCTTTATGCACTCTTCATCATGCCTCCATAACCTTTTATGTTTCCTCTTTGGTTCACTTCCATCGTGCTTTCTGCCTGCCTTACCACTGATTCTCCATACTTTCTTATGCCCTTTATTTTGGATATCAAATTGTCCTAGAAATATTCTGAATATTCCTCTTTCCATTTAAAATATCTCTCATATTTCAAATCTGTTGCTTCATCTTCCCTCTGACATTCCACTTAATTTATCTTCATTTTTAACGGGAAGTGCCCACTGCTTGTTATTGCATCTAGAACTTTAAAATCTACCAGAATCTGATTGACCTCTTCACTACATAATATGTAATCAAACAAGCACACACACTCTGCCCAATTACATTTATAAATGTGGATTCTCCCCATTTGTCCTCCCATCTTAAAACATTATATGTAATTAGATTATTCTGCCTATAGAATACGATCAACTTTCTGCTGTTCTTATTGAGTGCCTTATATCTATTTTCCTTACCTGCTCATCTCTTTTCACATATATACATTTATTTTCTAAACCCATAATTCTTGGCATACTCATCTACTCTTGACTCTGAAATTGCCAACTACAATAAACTCCATTCAGGGGTTCTGTCTACTTAATTTCTTCGTACTTTCATTTAATTTTAAATATAAGATTTGATTGTACAATGCTGATGACTCGGGTGGGTTATACACTAACTTATTCGTAGGCATACTTTGATTCCCTTCATCTTATATATCTTTTTGCCCTTCTTCTGTAAATAATACTTCACTCACATTTGCCCCACTATCCTTATTTGCCCCTATACAACCAGAATTCCTCTTTATTACTCTTCCTTATACCATGTTCACCTATGTAATCATAACCTTCCATTTCTAAGCTTTCATCTTTGTCCAACCAAGTCTCAGCCATTACTATATTGTCCCATATCTTTAACAGTTTAAACACTTCACATTTTCCACCTTAAACCCTCTACATTCCATACCACCTTCCAGTCCAATTCCTATCTTGAACTACCCCTTCCTTCTCTGAATTTCTCCAACTTCACTCTGTATCTCATTCTTCTTTCACAGGCAACCACATTCTCATTATCAGCTACCTCCAGTATGCTATCCTTGGATATTGGTACCAATTTAAACCTGCTGCCACATATTCCCCTCTTGGCTGATGACCAGATCTTTGCTTTCGCTCTTTCCCTATCGGTTGCTGCGATAAGCCTCCTTGGTCACACAGGTTTCCTCTTCCTCTTCCCTCTCAGCCTACCAAAAGTGTCTTGCCGTGAATCTCCTCTTCTTTCCTCACATTCAAACATCACACTGCTTCTCTTTTCAAATTCATTGCTGAATCAGCATTTCTTTGTATTTGCTATTTATATTTTGCAACTGACTTATATCCTGTTTCTTCCCACAAATCCATAGTTCTATACCTTTACATAGGCTTTCTTTCCCTCTTCCTTGGCTTGTTTCATTTTATTTAGCAATGAATTCCTAATATCCCTCTCTTCTTTTCCACTTTCGTCCTTCTCCATAACTTCTTCTAAACTCTGAATCATATCAGCCACACACTATGAAAATTTCCAATTGTAGGTCTTTGTCATGGGGTAATTGATGGAATTTCTTGATGAATGTTGCATCTATTGAATCTAAGAGCACTTATGAACATTTGATTTTTTCAAAGTTTTTGCACAAGAAAACTTCACATTTTATTCTAGGACCCCATCTGGATATGACAGGAAATTGTGGTAGATGGAGTCCAGTACAAAAGTTAATCTTATTTTGATAAAACACTAAAAATCATGTCGTCACATTAAAACTCTCTTTAAGTTTCACAAACACACTTATAAAAGTAATTTTGGTACATGTTTCATGAGGTACATGTCCCAAAATTACTTTTATAAGTGTGTTTGTGAAACTTAAAGAGAGTTTTAATGTGAAGACATGATTTTTAGTGTTTTACTTTAAATCAAAATAAGATTAACAAAAGTTTCACAGGGTGGATTCCGACATTCCGTAAACACAAAAGTTAATGTTTGGGGCCTTTATAAAAATCATCTTCAGAGTAACAATGAAGTCATTTTCTGATTGTATTCCTCCCCGACTCTTTCATAAACACGATGTAGTTGATGGAAATACATGTCACATGGTTGAGGTTGCGACAACCTTCAGTTGTTTGAAAGCTGAAAGGATGTAGCATGCTTGATCAGTTATCCCAAGTATGAATTTTTTCTGTTCTATGCCCTCCAACCACAACTCCATGCATAAAACATTGAATGGCTGCATTACTGTTCAAGCATTTCTTTCTCGAGTTGGTACTTCTCAAAGAGCATAGGTTTCACTCTTTCACCAGGAAATGAAAACACCAGCATATCAATATATCTTAGCAGCTCATCAGTAGTTTTAACATGAATCCATGTTTGCCCATCACCTCTTTATTTTCTAGAAAACATTCTCATAAATTGGCTTTATGTCATTTTTTCACAGGGTGCTCTCATCCAATACTGACCTTTGGGTTTACTTCTCCAGGAATGATTTGAATGCAGGATTGTTGACCTATTGGACTGGATTTCCTGACTGAACTAATGCCATGGTAAGATCAGCAGGGAACTGATTTGACTGCTGTTTTTCAGATCCTGAAATGAAGGCACTTATCAAGCTAGTTACTTTGGTTGTGATTATTGGATTCAATATTTTTCATGTGCTTGCCATGCTGGATGTTCTGGTTTATTCTAGCTCTTTAATGTTTCTCATTGATAACAATATTTACATAGCAAATGACCCATTCAAGAATTATACCATCAGTTTCAATTAGATGTGTCTTGAATTCTTCTGAGCATGCCTTCTGAGCTTCTGGCATGGTAGGTACTAAGCAACAACACATCTTTAGTAGAGGGGCTGCAAATCTATAAATCCATTTTATAGCTCACAGTCTGCTCTATAGGATCTTATGTAACTGCTCAAAATATTGAAAATCATTAATATTTCTGCTCAAATTTTTAACAGAGCAAGAAATAAAAATTCAAAAAATATGTTCAAACGTGAAAGAAAGGATGAAAAGAGAATTAATATGCTAATTTTAGGAAAAATTCCACCAAAATTGATCTATTTTGCTTCATTTCATGTCCTAAAATATAAATCTTAAATGATCATTATGAAAACAGTTATATTTTATAAAGATGCTGAACCTTCAAAATTTGTTCCTTAGTTTTTGATACGGCTCTGAGCAATAGTTCTGCCATGCTCTAGATAGGAAGGTCAAGTGAGGTGAAAAAATAAAAATCAAAGAAAACATCGCTCTACCCATGGTGAAAGAGGATGAACAAATTTTAAAAAGATATATATCATCCATAGACAAACAACTTTATGAGCATTTTTAGAAAATATAATACTGTCTTTGCCCTGCAGAGGAAATATAGCATTATAAACAATTTAATTAGTGCAACCAAGTATGCAATGTCGTCCAGCAAGAAATTAGGTGTTTATTAAATCAACTTTTTATATTATAATCACATCTACATAGATCATAAAGGAATTTACAAACCAGGCCAAAAGAAAATTTAAAAAATGTTAGATATAAACAGATAGAGAAATCAATAGTACTTTTTTGGACAAAAAGCACCTCTCAAGAGAAAGCAAATTATTAAGGGCTATGGAATAATCCCATGGAGTTAGCAATATGGGAAAACATCTGCATCCTAAAAAATAAAATGTTATGAATTTTGATATCACACCTCTGTTCAACTTGTATTGGAGCCACCAGAGGTCTCCATGTATTATTCCAACATTAGTTGGCATCGAGCTGATAATAGCAACAGCTCCTGAAAAAATGATCTGATAATGAATAAGCCAGTTAAGTATTGCATCTCATGATACCAACATCCTTTATTTTTATAATTGTTCTACTTCATTGTTCATAACTTCTATTAAGTTTCCAGTATCACATGAGTGTATATCTGTTTATGTAAAATATTGTAGTCATATACTGGAGAATGGGAATTAGACTTAAAGCTATTGTAATCACACTGGTCTGCAATCAAATTACTGCCTCCAAAGTTTGAATGGTTTAGCATATTTCTAGTGTGCTAAAATCAATTTCAAAATCTAAGTTTCTATTGCACATCCTTTTTTTTTTTTTGTTTGTAATTTCAATTTTCTTATAATATCTCTTTTTGAAAATGTTAGTGTAATTATTAAAACTGTAATACTTTAACATATAGTTTTAGCATGTCAAGCTTTGAAAACCAAATTTACTAAATGTATTTTTAAGCATTTGTAATAAAAACCAAGAACACCAGATGTTTATCTGATAGGGAATGCAACTGGATCAGGAAGTTAGAGCAAAATTACACACGGCCTTGCTGTTACGTTTATTTGTGGGAGATAAGAATGTAAATCACCTATTTTATGAGATATACACTCTTACCTTTACTAGCGAGTAACATCTCGTCTGGTTCCTCTCACATTTCATTAGCCTCTGTTTCATCTGGACACAATATTAATTTGAAGCTTTATTTTGGAGAAGAATTTTGTAAGATTTTAGTTCAGTAAGAAAGCATGTATCATGTTGCATCAAGGATGTATAAATAATACAGGGCATTTTTCATATATATGAAGGGAATTCAAATTATCTAGGCAGAGGCGTAATATCACAGATTTTGTGAAAAATTATGTAATGCCTAGGAATCAAACTTGGAGACCAAAGTAAAGCTTGAGCACCACACAAAACATATAAAGAATGCATTGAAGCGCTTCTGATCGGGTCAATGGCAGAAGACTGTTATTATCTTTTGGAATACCTTTGGTTTGGAGAGAGCTGTCAAACCATAGTAGTGACTGCTACTTCTGTTTGCGTGATGTGAAGGGTACAATTCTAAAAATGTAAAACAAATAATGTATCCAGTTGTTTGGTCAGCCTTTTTACCTGTGCCCCATGGGCCTGATGTACCAATCCATGTGCAACCAGAAAATCTTGAAAAAATTTTATCAGAGTCTGATGTAGAAGTGAGGGAAATTGTGATGAGGACTGTGACTGCTGTGCACCAGAATTGTCTGCTGCAGAACGTGGGAGTTTTAACCAGAGTGAATTAAATGACTTAGTGAAGGATCTTGCCCTCCCTAAAGAGTTAGCCAAGTTGTTAGGTTCTAGACTCCAAGAAAAAGATCTGCTCTGGCTTGAAATGCTATTCTATTCGTACCGACAATGTAAAAAAGATTTTAAATCCTTTATTCTCCAAAAATGGTCATTTTGTATATCAGTAATTGTGCTAAAACTTGGACTTCCAAACTTTGGCCCAGTAAATGGAGAGAGACTGTTAATTGATGCTTCCAAGGAAGTTTAGAGGGTATCCTTCTTTATAATGGAAACATTTTTGGTTCAGTGCCCATTGCCTATTCAATGATCTTCAAAGAAGTATATGAACATTTGAAACTGCTGTTATTGGGACTGAACTACACTGAACACAACTGGCAAGTATATGATAATTTTAAAATTCTTTTATGCTGTTGGATTAACATTCTTATTTTACCAAATTTCCATGTTTTCTATGTCTATGGAATAGCAGGAATGAATGATCACTGGAATAAGAAAGACTGACCATCTCAAGAAAATTTGGAAATTGATTCTAAGAATGTTGTGAGTCCATCTGAAGTCCTGCTGCCAAGCTTAATGAAACATGAGAAATTTCCAGCACTATCTGAAGTAAATTAAAAGAAGGCATATTTAATGGTTCTGATATAAGATACCAGATGTTTAATGCAGCATTTAAAAATACTATGAATGAAAAGGAGAAAGCAGTATAGATATCTTCCTGTGAAATTATTTCAAAATTCCTTGGTAACAACAAGGATCCTAATTATCAAAACATTGTGGCTAATATGCTTTAAGCATGCAAGGAACTTGGTTATAATATGAGGCTCAAAATACACTATTTTCTGGTCTGGGATATTTTCCTGAAAGTCTAGCATTTTTGAGTGAAGAGCAAAGCAAACGATTTCATAATTCTGCAGGAGTTTGAAAGGAGGTGCCGGGGACACTAGAGCATCAATTTGCTTGGCTTACTATTGTTGAATGTTGAAGGGTGAAATACCTAAAGACAAACATAAAAGGAAAAGAAGCAGGATAACTTTGTCAACTAAGAAGCGACAGCTGCAATTTTTATGTGATATATTGTGCTAATTAATACATTCAATAGTGAAGTAAACAAGATATAACAAAACAAAAACACTCTAGTGACATATATGAACAGCTATTAACATAATTTCAGCAGATGGTATTTTTTTGCATTTGGAATAAAAAATTTAAACAAATAGTTTGTGATGAAATTCACGTAATTATACAGTACATTTAAAGTGATTTTGCAAAAAAAATCCTAATATGATTGAAAATTTGGATTAAGCACATTGAGATTATGTAAAATCACTTTATTTACTTTAGACAGCAACCACAAAATGTACTATACAGGCTGGTGTTATCAGCTGCGTAATGTATGTATAAATATGAAGCCAATTTGTTGTTTTGGAAAACTTTAAACAGTGAAGTTATTTAAAATAATGTTTATATTTCGTTATATTTATAACCTTTTTAAGATTCGTGAAGTTCGAGTGTTAAGTATTCAACCAAATATCATTTATAAATATGAGAGAGTTATTCCTCCTTGCTAAACAGATGAGTGCAGGTAATAGGGATCAGCAGACTGCGGACTCGTTATCCAACCCCCCCCCGCCCAGTGGAGAAGAAAAGGAAAAAATATTTTCACTGAAATGGAATAATGTAATTTAGATGCTATATTATAACATTCATATTTAACTTAGAATACCTCCCATACGGGCTTTATTCCTGTGATAATGTACAGCTTAGATGTTAGAAAGGATTAAATTAGTCTAATTTTTAAATTAACATTGTTGCAGTAGACTAGAGATATTGCTAAATAATTATCAGCCTTTAATCTCAATAAAAATTTTCTCTACAGAACCAAAAGTTCAAGTTTGGAGTGAACTTATTAGTTTTTGTTATCCTGTGCAGTTAGCACTAAGCAACTGTTCATAGTTCATAGCGGGCTTACCAAACCCTGGGTCCAGGGGTGCAAACACAGAGGTCTGTGTCACCCGTGGTATTTTGCATTAGGACGGCTCCTTGTAACTCTAAACCGACCCGCCATTCGGCTGCAGACTATTGCGTCGCCCAGGCGCGCTAAGTGCCCTTAGCTACCAGATTTTCACTGGTGAATAGGTCATAGCTAGCTTAGACCTCCTCGTATTTAAGAGGTGAGTCACCCCAGCATTAAGGTAGCCACCACCCTCCCTACAAACAACGGCGATTCCGGCGCACCGGCCCCCAGGGTACACGCCTGCTGCACTCCCCTGGGACACGCCGCCATCGTAGGTCCTCAATTCCCCGTGAGTGACGGGTCCACTGCCAAGCCGAGTCCAACCCAATCCCTACAACTCCCTTCCGGGAGGGGCTCGAATCAAGTCCGGCACGGCTCCCTCTAGTATGTCAGAGGTACCACGGGCACTCAGGGTCCGCAGAACCCGCACCTGGAGCATCTGTAGGGCAACGGTCAGCCGCCCCCCCCCCCCCCTACGGGAAGCACTAAGCAACCAAGCAATCTTAGACATGGCAGATCTGGTATACCAAGATTTCAGTATTTCAGTAAGACTAAACATTGCCTTGCATGTAATGTTCAATCCCATAGGCTAGATATTGAATTTATGTTGATAATGTGAGTGTATGGCCAAATCAGATTTCCTCAGATTTCTTATTTCAATAACTATTATCATTGCTCTTTCATCATTCTTCTTAGTATAATCTGCTGACAGATGCATGCCTCACAAAAAAGACTACAACACCAATATTTCAAGCAAGTGACACAAGCAAATTGGCATTGTCTTCCAGAATCTTATTATCACAGCATGTACCTAAGCTTAAATACTTTACTTTCTCAAACAATCACAAATTCTCTGTTCTCACTGATATCTTTTTTTTTTTTTTTTCTTTGTTGGCTATCTCCATTAATTAAGCTATATAAAATTGCCTCTTGCATTTGGATTGTTCTTACCCCTCTCCCATTTTACTTATAAATACTCTCATATTCCATTTGTTTTTTAGTTTTTGCTTCATCCAACATGTTTCCTATGTTCCTATGTTCTGAAGCATGTAAGAAGCGCTAAAGCTTCAATTATCTTTTAATATAACTTGTTATATTAGCATAGTCGTCTAGTGGTAATCACATTTGCTTCATACACCCAAGGTTGAGGCTCAATCCTAGCCAGGGTCAGTGGATTTTTTCAGGTATAATAAAAATCCTAAGTATGGTACTTTGAAAGGGAAGTAAAGCTATTGATCCCATGTCATAGATTTGCAGTATGTAAAAGAAACTCAAGCCTGAAGGAAGAGCCTCTGAACAAAATTTGTCTGTCATTTTATGCTCTAAATTGATTGGGACGCTGATGACCTGATATGTTAAAAAGCATTCTTAAATAAAAATTACCTTAACATAACCTGTTAGCTATTAGAATATTTATAGTTATGGAAATAATGGCATTTTCAGGGTCAAGAGCAGGCTCTAGAGCTTCTGAAGGCACTCCAGAAACTTCCAGTTAACCTTGAAGTGCTAACCAAGACACGCATTGGAATGACAGTTAATGCTCTACGTAAATCAAGTTCAGATGATGAAGTCATCAGCCTCTCTAAAACACTCATCAAGAACTGGAAAAAATTGCTTTCAGGTTTGTTGTTACCAGTGTACATATATTGTTAAGTATTATGACTGGGATGTCACCTTGTTTGTAAATAAAACTCTGCATTCCACTATTTTAAAGATAACCAACAAATTAATAATTATGATGATAAAGTGCCTGCCCAAGTATAACAAATACAATGAGACACATTGTAAACCTGTTCACAAATTAGCTACTTGTCAGCACGTCTTCCTGCAATTGCCAGAATCTTGCATTGTGAGCCCATGGCACCACATTATCATCTTTTAGAATCTGGGTATTACAAAGTAAAATAAATTAATGCTGTACTCACCCTTCTTACAGAAGATATGGAAGTGTTGCCCATTTTGTACAACACACAATTCATGTCTTAAGAAACTACTATGTACTCTTGTCAGGTATTCTGCACTAATGGACCTAATTTATGTTTGAATATTTTCATTTAGTATATCTAGAGTGTGAGGATAAATGGTATAAACACTATTTTCAAAGTTTCCCAGAGATAAGAATCACGGACTGTTAGATCTGGAGAATAGGGGAGGCCATAAACAACTGGTGATATATATGCGGCCAAATACACATACTTTCATTACGCATGAATTAGTATCCTGCTGTAAATATGCCATAAAATTTTCATGTGTTACAATTACTTGTACTTCATGTATCTTCAAAATATGCACACTTACGCAGTGAATACACAGTGAATCGTACAATAATTATTTTACTAACCCAAATGACACATGACTCATAACTGATCTGCCTACTGTTGGAGACAGCTTGCAACTAACTGAATGGAGCTGAATGGCAGGGATGTGGATTGTACAGGTAAGCAGCCAATTTGTGAATGAAAGGTTTTAAATGTGTCTCATTCTTTTATCAATAGTACCCCTAACTAAAATATATAATTAACAAACTATTACCATATTTATTAGGCTCTAGGACCCCCTCGTCTATGATACCCCCCATAATTCTTCAGTCAAAGTTAAAAATTCTTGAAAATTGATGAAATCCTACTATCGCCAACCTAAATCTGGCAGTGTTGCCTTAATTAGTTTATGCTAAAAGCAAATGACTCTGTGATAATGATAACCCAGGGACCATATAGTCTTTCCAGTTAACGGTCAATCACAGAAGAAGAAGAACCCCTTCAGGTTCCCGTCCCTTCATGCAACTGCTTAGTTTGCACTTTTCTTCCTGCTTATACTCTCTTTCTTCAATGCATTCGTGAAAACTTAAAAAATTAGCACTGGTAATCGCAGAATGAGTTTTACAGCCTCTTTTAAATTAAGTGCTGTCAGGTTTGCAATGAGAAAGAGCCTAACAGCAGCATCTCATGAATTTGACGTGCAACCTAAATGATTTGGTATTGGGATAATCAGAAGAATCCATTACCATCAGTGAAGAAAGACTAAATCTCTTGTGGAATCTGGAAAGGAAAGTACAAAGAAGCCAATAATAAAGTATTAAATGGATTGTTGAAACAAGAAACAATGGTCACAATATGACAAATGAAATGCTGCAATTCAAAAGAGATTGCAAAATGCCTTTGGATCTCAGGTCAGGATATTGGGTGAGCTGAGACTGGGTAGTGTGATTTGTGTGTCAAAACAATTTGAGTTTGAGGAGGAGAACTTCATTATGTCAACAGCTTCCAGCTGATTACACAGAGAAAGTGATCGAATTTCATCATTTTGTGATAAGATTCAGGCAACTTAAATCTCTTCTATCTCAAATTGGAAATGCCAATTTTTTTCAATATTCCAACAAGCTTAACAACAAATGTAACAGTGTTATAGTGAAAAATCTTGGGAGCTGAGAAGTTAATGGTACCTGATGCTATGTGTGACTTCAGATGGCAGGAAACTCATGCCATACAGATTTGAAAATACAGATTTTACTTTACGGGAATGACGTCTAGGATCTCTCCTTAATAAAAAGCCTAAAGCCTATGCTTTTATTGGACAGCTTTCGCACTCTGTTGACAGCGTTAAAAACAGTTGGTACTAACCAAAAGCTATCTAGTGATTATCACAGCTGTTCATTTTGCAGCTGTTAGATATCTCTATAAACAAGCCTTTTAAGAGCAACATGAGAGGTTTTTACACTAACTGTATAGTGTACAACATACATGAGACAACAAAAAACTGGAAAAATCAAGCGACCATTGCTACAATATATTTGTGAATGGATTGTGCATGCTTGGGAACTGATCACTTCTGAAATTGTTGAAAAGAGTTTTGAAAAGACTGAAATAGTATGTGCATTAGATGACTCAGAAGACTATCTTCCAAGTAAGAGTGAAGAAAATGAAGACCCAGACTCTAGCATTGACAATGGCAGTGAAGACAGCAATTAGGATTGCCTGTGATTCCAACAACAATAGGTACCGGATTACCTAGTTTTCCCTTTCTTAGGTATATTTGTGAAGCATGAACATAATTTTTTCCAGAGTTAAAAACAGGGATTTTTGCTATAGGTATTTTGTATTCAAGTTTCATCCTGCATGTGTTCCTTGATCTACTTGCCACATCTATCCACCACATTACAATAGCATCTTTGTAGAAGTTATAGTTGCCTGGGATGAAAACAGACTTACTATGAGAGCAGTTAATTGTTGATTACATATGTAAACTTTATTTTAATTAAATATCTCATATTGTGTAGTGTTAAAATTTTAATCCCCCCTTCCAAACCAGTTGATTTTATGAAGTTTGCACCTATAGGACCCTCCCGCAATTTCGGAAATAAAAGTAAAGTAAAAGGGGGATCCTATAGCCAAATAAATACAGTATATATTTCCCAGGCATAATGTATTCGAGTTTCCAATAAATAAAAAATACTGAATAATGTGTATATTGGTAATTGTAATGCTTATTATTAATATTACTAATACTAACAATCATTTTCTGAGGCTAATATAACCACTTTTCCATTATTGCAAAGAAGTTCAGAATCATATAAAATCAAATGCCCAATAAATATGTCTGAGATATGTAATTAAACATCATTTTCAAACCAATTTCTTTTATGAATTACTTTTTTTTTTTTTTTTTTTCAATAAAGCCCTTATAACCTTTAAATAGAGCCATAAGCTATAGCAGTATGTATACATAATATAATAATCCCAAAAATTGGAAAATTTTATTTCATATCACGTAAGAAAAAAAAATTATTTTTTAGACACATTTTAAAATTCTTGTTTTTATATATTGGATCAGTATACATAAAGATGGGAAGACTCATTTGACATTAACTCTGCTATTTGTTTTAATCAGAGACCAGGGTCTGATGCAGTCAAGGTAGAAATTTTGTGCTTTATTTAATTATTTAGAATTAAAAGCAACATTGTATTAAAATTTCTGTAATTGCTAGGAGATTCACCTAAAATGGCCTGGGCCACATAGATGGAGACCCCTTGTAGTTTGTATTTTTCTTAGCTTTTTCAATAAATTTCAATTACTATTTTTTTTTTATGATTAAAAAGATAGCATATGTTTTTTTCACCATCACCACCATATTTGTGTTTGCCAAAAACTTTTAGCTCTATTTTTCTTCATTCCTATTCTTCCCTTTCTCCCTTTCAATGACTAACAGCAAAATGGGTTCAAGAAAGGGTTACCATTTATTCTTTTTATTATTTGAACTGAACAGATACTTGTGCATTTTAGTGGCCATATAAAATCTTAAAATATCCATTTTGACTTTTTACTCATCTTGGGAAGCTAGCCATTACTGTAATCCTCTTAAGCACGAGTAGGTGGAATTACAGCTAACTACTTTAACTGAAACCAAGAAAAATTGGAGTTGCTAAATTTCACTTAATTGTCAGATATGATTGCCATTTAGAACATCTATTCAGGATGAAATTAATCAAGAACAGCTACTGCTCGTGAATACTACCATGAACAAAGAACATCTATGAAGTGAAGCCAATTTTATAGCAACAAACAAATGAAAAATAATTTGTAAACTCTTTTTAGGAAGCTAGGGAAAAAATAATAAATATCCCCAATGGCCACTAACAACCAACCAACTTTTTACTCATCTAGACTTCTTTGCACCACCTCAGGTGGCCGAGATCGTTAAGGCATGGACTTGTGAGCGGGAGGTCTGGGGTTCGAATCCTGCCAGTACTGTCCCCCCTGACTGAGGTTTATTCCAGGTTTTCCTCAGTCCTCATAAATGGCAAATGCCGGAAAGATACCGTAAACTTAGACCTGGAGCAATTCTTTCTCAATATATCATTTCATCTCATATATCAAGTGTCCATTGCCTGTGGTACCTCTGTAGCAAAAACAGATGATAAACATCATTCATTCATTAGATTCTTTGCTCTGTTTGGAATCAGTGAATCTGGAAAGGAAAACCTTTATGTTGATTGCTAAAACAAGGTTTAGACCACAGCCATGGCTCAAAGCAGAGTTTGAAAGTGAAATTTTGAATTTTTTAAAAATTTTTTCAAAAAATTAATTACAATAAATTTGCATTTTTTTTAATTATGTGATATAATTTATTGTGCTCTGTAAAAAGTAGTATTTTTTTATTTGAAAATATATCTGCATAGATAAAAAAAATTCTGATTTTGATGCCATTCATTTCAACCAATTGAACTAGAAGGTTCTGGTTTTTACAATTGCTTGAAGAACGTTTGCTTTTGCTATTAGCTATTCTGACTTAAACTGTCTGGACTGATCCTGACTATGATACAGGCATGCATTAGCTTAATTTTCTCAAAACTACATTTTCCTGCCTCTAGAGAAAAATGTTACTGCATCAGTTACCTGGAAGCTTCTACATGCCAACCTAAAACAGAATGCTGACTCTGTAAACTATGTTGAAAGGTGTAGTGAGAGAAATGTATCTGACAAAATTCTGCAGTGATTAAGATATATACTTTTTACATTGTGTGTATTTTATACACTAGTACTGTACTTAATAATACGAGGCGGTATCCACAATATTCCGGACTGGTGCTGCCATCTTGACAGTAATTGTAGTAAAGTTTTGTACCGCTAAGTGACAAAACTAGCACATCTGATGAGTGAGTGTTTAAAGTTTCAACCACCTGGGTAGATGTATTGAGATTCTATAGTACTTTTCATGATACTCTGTGTTTAGTATGAAGTGATTTTACAATGGATCCAAGATTAGAACAGAGAGCGTGCATCAAATTCTGTGCAAATATCGGGAAAAATGCTATGAAGACCTTCGCAATCATTCAACAAGTGTTTGAGGGACATAGCATGAACCGTACACGTGTGTTTCAGTGGCGTACTCGGTTCAGGGCCGGCTGTACAGCTGTTGAAGACGATGCTCACCCGGTAGACCCGTCAACTACACAACGCCTGACATTGTTGCCAAAGTTCAATACCTGGTACATGAGGATCGACGTCGAATCATTGAATACCTTGCTCATGAAGTGGGAATTGGTTATGGGACATGCCAACGGATTTTAACTGATGATTTGGGCATGCATCGTGTCGCCGCACAATTTGTGCCAATGATCCTGACTGCTGATCAGAAGGCGCAGCGTGTTGAAGTTAGCACGGCGCTTCGTCCTGTACACACTTTTGCATGATTCAAATTTGAGCTTTTTATATTATGTGAGGGAAATAATCACAAGTCATGAAAACTATTTTATTTTTTCCAAAAAAGGCATTAACATTGGAAATCTAGTATTTTGGTTTAGAATACTAAATTATATACCTCTGAATGCTGCTACCAGATGGCAGTATATATGCTAATGTATCCTAGGTAATCACACAAACATTTAGTATGTTGCCAACATTATTCAAATATGAAAGTAAGTAAAGTGGCACATCCCTCCATGAAAAAAAAAAAACAGTCAGTACTGGTGGTGTAGTGGTAACCATACTTGTCTTCTAAACCCAAGATTGTGGGTTCAAACCCAGCCAGGATCAATGGATTTTTTCAGGCGTAAACATCCTAAGTATGGTTTCTTTGGAATGGAAGTAAAACCGTGTGTCCCATGTTGTACATTTATGGCACGATAAAAAATCTCAAGCCTGAAAGACGAGGCCTCTGAGCAAAATTTGTTGGCCGTTTCATACCCTGAATTGAATGGGATGCTGATGACCTGAGATGTTAAACAGCATCCATAAATAAACCAAATAAAAAGGGGGGGTGGTAAAAATGCATGTGAGTATATCCTGCTAAATGCCAATAATTCTTGAGTCCTAGCCCTTAGCATCTAATGTTAAATGGTATTCACCTTTACAGGATAAGGGAAAACTCCAGAAAATCTTTACCCAGACAACATGTCCTGACCAGGGATGAAATTAGGGTCCATCTGATGATAGGCAGACATGCTATCACCTAGCCACAACAGGGCACATGTGAGTATCACGCAGAGCTACTGAAGTTGATTTGCAAGAAAGGCTGAACCTTCAAACATGGATACATATAAACTGCAAGGAGAAGGTGTTCAATCACACAGATATGTCATTGGCATGACCAATGCTGAATGGAAGACTGATGCTGGACTGTGAAGGAACTATATGTGCATGCTGGAATTTGGAAAGGTAATGCCCAGCTCATTTACATCATTGCACTGGATGAAACATGGACATGAGCACATGAAGTCAAACTAAAGCATCATTCAAATAAATGACAGCATCCATAATTTAAGCACAAGGTTTAATATCCTTATAAAAGTCATGCTTGTTTTGTCAGTTGTTCTTGTTTCTGAAGATTGCACTTCTGAAGGCCCTGATTACAAGAGATTGGTGTACCATCTGCATCATGCAGTTTGGGAGATACACTACCAAAACTGCTGAACAATGCTGTTATCTTACATTATAATACTAAAAGAGCAGTAGCTATTTTCATTACTGTCTTATGGCAATGGGAATGGGAGCTGGAGCTCTTAAAATATACTTCCAGTTTGCTCCAACTTAGGTTCATACGTTTTTGATTTGATTTTGAAATTGAATTTGGAAACTCTTTGCAATAAACAGATACCTTAATGGCATTTTGGTGAATGGTGGCATGCATTAACAAAACACATACAGCTGATGATATTCACTACCTCGCATAGCTGACAAAGAACCGCCAACTCTAAGAAATACTTAAAATCTTACTATGTAATATAGGTGACATTTTTTCCTCTTACTTTGTAGGGTGTATGTATTTTCAATTGTTTTTTTGTTTTATTCCCCTCATGATATTAGCTCCTTAATCCAAAGTTCATCTGCTAGTGGTGTTTAGAAATATGTAGGACAAGCTTTCAAATTTATGTATTGCCAAATGTGTAGAAGAAATAAAATCATTGCATGATAATGAAATCCATCCTACATTGATTTTTGACAGACATTGTGATAGAACAGCAAGAAATAAGGTAAAAATTGTTAATCATGTTGAAACATCTAGTAACATTTCTGAATGTATTATGTTTATTAAGGAAAGAAGAGCTACAACAAAAATATAAATAAAATAGTATTTTTAAATATTTTTGAAACCATTCACTTCTAAAAATGAAAATACTTTTGCTCTTTATCAATGTTATGCACATACATTTATAGGAACTTACATTATTTCTTATATTTTTGGATTATAATTTCTCTTGTTTGCAGCCATTGAAAACAATGAAAACATAATAAATTGTTTGTAAGCAAATTTAGGAGAAGCCTTGAAACTGCAGTTATGAATTTAATTTATTATTGTGCAGGCTCCAGCACACCAAACAGCAAAGACTCGGCTAGCAGTTCAAAGAAGCCCAAAGATAAGGAAGAAAAACCAAAAGAAGAAGTAAAGGAGAAAGAAAAAGAGAAAAAAATTCCATCACAGTTCCCTCCAGCTGCCTCCAACACAACAGATGCAATTAGGCTGAAATGTCGTGAGCTGCTAACAAATGCCATCCGTGGTGATGGAGGTATGAGTTTATTGCTAGGTCATAATTGTTATAATAATAAAATGAGATTCCTGCAGATCAAAATATCCAGTTACTTCCTATTAAAGCTAAATATTCTTTTCACCACATCCTCTCCCTCCCAAGTTGCTCCTGGTGCTGTAGTAGTAACCATACTTGTCTCCTAAACCCAAAATTGATGGATTTATTGGGTGTAAAAATGCTAAATATGGCTCCTTTCAGAAGGGAAATAAACCATGGGTCCCATATCGTGGATTTACAGCACAAAAGAACCTCTTGCCTAAAAGAAGAGGCCTCTGAGCAAAATTTGTCGGCACTTTCACGCCCAGAATTGAATGGGACACTGATGACCTGAAATGTTAAAAAGCATCCATATATATATTTAAAAAAATATATTCCCCTTCCAAATAAAGAGAAATTACCACTGTGTGTGAATGGAAATTTATTGCATTTGTTATCGAAAATGCATAGTTAGCTGAACAGTACATATTCTCTTCCCTGAAGGAAAGTTCCAAGTCCAGGACTACTTTAGATTTTGCAGGTGTGCAATATAATATCCTATATTGGTAATGTCATAATTTTCTTGTTGCTTTTTGAGGCATAAGTCATGGAATAAGATTGCATTTCAAGGATTTGGTGTTCAATAATTAAAAAATTATTCTAACATGGAAACTACTGATGAAAATAAGAAGGGAAAAGGAGTAAAAGGATTGAAATACATAACTTTTAAAGGAAAAATCAAAAACTAGACCTTTTTGCGGGTACTTTAAATATTCCAAAGATTTTTGCAATATATAAAATTCAAATTTTGCATTGTTACTCAAACTGATATACTTGGTAGAATTATTTGTGAATTTTTATGTATATGGTACATGAAAAACTGTTATAAGAAGATATAAAATCCAAATGTTTTTTTTTTTTTGACTGCATAGTATGGAATCCAGACACACAAAATGTACCTTCAGGGCACACATGCAAGGTCAATATCCTGGTCAACTGAAAATACCAAATTGAAAAGTGCACCTTTTAAGTGTCATGTTATGGTAGGCAACCAGAGGATAGAGGGGATTTTTTACTGCTTTTCTATCTCTGCATGGAATTAAAATGAAGTAAGTCCAAAGGATGAGAAATTTAGCTATTCTTGTAGAGAATTCTACAGAGTTAGCATTTCAGAACTGATGTGCAGCATCAGTCTTTTTTCCAGTATATGCATTATTTTCTATTTTTAACTCAAATTTTAACTATTTCTGAGCACTGACATGAATTATTGGTAACAGTGCATTTACTCTTTACACACTTATACATATATTCTCTCAGAAACGAATGTGGCTGCAACATGTTTCATAGCAGTTGCCATGGAAATGGTACGAGGGTCATACTGAAAGTCTTGAGCAACCTATTGTTAAAATTCAAATTCTAACAATGTAACAAAAAGGACTGCAGGACCGTAATCTATAGACTTTACACCACAAGTTGCCATATTGTGACGTCATTAGCTTCTATCATGTAACCACAGGCAGTATTTCTAAAATGGTGGATATCGATGTTTCGTTTCAGCAGCATATCGTCATTAAATTCCTTGTTAAAGAGGGAAATCTAATGCTGAAATTCTCCTCAGTCTTCAACGTGACTATGGAGATTTCTGCAAGAGTGCTGGTGACTTTTTCCCTAGAGAAATGTTTCCTCAATGAACTTATGAATCCACATCATTGATAAGGTTTGCTGGCCTGAAGGACTGTAGGATAAATCTTACTTACAAAAACTGAATCTTATGTGAGTACATCAATATACTTTCTTGAAAGTTCATTTGCCTTGCTACTCCAGCTATAGTATCTCTGATGTGTTGTATTTCATGTCACCTTTCTCTTTTGTAACAAATAGCTTAAAACGGCTAGGTAGTGCAGCTGCTTTTTATGTCACAAGTTGCTATTGGAGTCCCAAGGACATGAGGGGAAAAATTATTTGAGAAATTTTCTACATGTAAAAACAAAGCTGGAGAAACATACAGAGTTATGATGTTTAATAAACTTATGGTAACAAAGCATTTAAATATTTAGTATCAAAATTATATGTCATTTATTCAAAGAGTTATGTTCAAATCTGGAGTTAATTAATAATACATAAGGATGTTGGATGAAAATTACAAGTTTTAATTGAGCATCAACAAGTTGACTGCTATGGGATATATGAAGAGATTAAATACAAATCTATGTAATCCACATCTCAATGAAAATGCAGCCAAATTGATGGTGCAAGGTAAAGAGCCAGTATGTTCCACAGCCAACTGAAATCTGATAAAGATGCTCCAGAAAAAAGTCTCTCCTTAAGTTTTAACTTTAAAGTATTCCTTGCCACTTATTCATATGCAGGAAACATTTTATTTGAGGCAATTCACTGTTAATTTGTTTTGTATTCACAGTATTAAAACCAATGTTGCCAAAATCTAAATCTGTTTAGAAGGCAATGGAAAAAAGATCTTAATGAAGTGCACTTCTCCCCCCCCCCTCTCTCTCTTCTTCCTGGAAAGATATAATTAAATTTTCATTGAAAAATTTGATTGATATATAAAGATATTAATTGGTACACATCATATTTGATATACTTTCAGGTGCATTTTTGGATAATTTTACTTTGTTGCTTTTCATCTCATTAACAAGAATGAAGGGGTCATGTAAAGCCTCATTTAATTATAAATTTAATTTGCAGCTCATTAAAAAATGGACATTGATAATACAGAAAAAAATATTAGGCATTTTGTTCCAATCTCTGAAGCAAATTAACGAAAGTAAATCCCTTCATGTTCAAAGAAAGCAGATTGAGGAAACAAAACGACTATATTTACTCACATGTTATAGATCTAGAATCGTTTTGATAGACTATTAAATAATAGCAAAAAATGTTTGAGCCAATTGCATATTCTTATTTCCCCACTTACCAACATTATTGGCAGGTATTAAATAATAGTTAGTTCGCTAAACTGCTACTTTATTACAATGCAAAACAATGATTGCACTTATCTGTTTGCCATATAAAATGTGAAAGTTTTTGCAAATTAAACCCCCTTCCCTATTTGGCTGTAAAATATGAACAAAATGGTGTTTAATGTGAGTAAATATAATATGTCTTGAGAAATACAAGGGTCATTCAAATATAAACCAGATTTTTTAAAAATAAATTTATTCTCACCATATGCAATTACATAATTTATATTTTTCTACATAGTTTTCTGTAACGGATGCATTTTTTCCGCCAGATGGGTAGTTTCTTTAAGAAGATGGGTGCATCAACAGACAATTTTGTTCAAAATACTCAATATCTGCATCATTGCTGAATCTTTTCCCTCCCAAAGCCTCCTTCAATGGTCTGAGCAAAAGGATAAATTGGGACTGTAAGGAGGGTGTTCTAGGGGTAACTGATGAATTTTCCTTTATTAATCTTGCCTTATGGCATGCTGTATCTGGTTTCGTATTGTTGTGCAGAAGCAGGGCATCATGAATGTGTTGCCAGCATCTTTTGTTGCAACACATCATTCAACAGTTTGCAGTAATATGCCACATTCACAGCCATTCGTGAAGGAAATTGATGAGCAACATGCCTTTGGAATCTCAAAACATGGTCGCAAGAACTTTTCCTGCTGACAGGTGTTTGGCCTTGACCATAGCACCATCCCTGCTATTGCCTCGCTCCATACTTGTTCTCTTGTTTTCAGAGGTATAGGCTGTACTCACATCTCATCGCAGGTCATAATTTTGGTCCAAAACTGCTCACCTTCTTCCTCAAACCAATCCAGAAGCATCTGACTGAAGTCCATCAAATAATTTTCTGTTCATTGGTAGGAGATTTGAGAATCCATCTTGCCAGCACTTTCTGAAATCCTAGTTCTTCAGAAAGAATAGTGTGTGCACTCTACAATTTATGCCCACTTCTGAAACAATTCGAGTGCATTTAAGCATTGTTCTGAGTGATGCTGGTCCATGGAGGAGTTGCATGGCTTTCATATTTCCTTAATATAATGACTGCTGAGGAGCTTGTGCCATCCAGTTTGGAGAAGCGTAGCTTTGCCCAAAAATTGGAGAAAATCTCGGTTGGTTTGACTTCTTTAGTTAGAAAATGGATGATGATCTGCTGCACAGCAGACAGTGCAACATCTTGCTCAGACATAGTGTTACTGGTGATAGAACAACCAATGTGATAGATCCTTTGAATCACATTCCTCTACATGTCTTCACGTAACTACCACTATGGCCCTGTCCCTCGCGCCACTCTTTCCTAGCCAGAGAATAAGAGTGGTTAGAATTTGAATCACCCTCATGGTATTGAGAAATCTGAAACATTTCCCCAAGCACTTAACAATCTGTCTTTACAATGTACAGAAAGCCATAACTGTCTCTCAAGCCATGTCTATGAAACAAGAATTTCAGTACATCTTTTTTAATCAATGCCACATCAGTAAGGAAATGAATACGGAACATCTAATAAGAGAAAGTATTTCAGTGTGATAGTTTGGAATTTAGAAGACTATTCTTTATTCCAAAATGTATGAGGAAGAGTGAATTTGTCACAGTTTTTTCTTAAAGAAGAGTGTGTGTTAAAAAGATTTGTGTGTGAATTACCAATAAATGTGTAATTAATTGTAATGATGAATGGCAAAATATAATTAAGCATAATCATTAATCCCATATTTCAGTTATCCAGCTCTTTTCTCTTGCATATTTTTTCTGAGGAGCATTGAAAAATATATCTGCCTTACTTCATTGAAACTAATGTTTTGTATTTGTTTTTTAAATGCAAATGCTATAAAATAAAGTATTAAAGTTCTAAAAAATAATATAAAGAAGGAGTAAGTGTATTAATCAGATATTATTTAAAACATGAACATCTTATTCCAGGCAAGTTACTTTTTTTCTCTTCTTCCTTTGTAACCAAAGGCACATCAATTTGTGTGTTAATTCATTTCATTATTTGAAAGATAGTTTTAATATATTTTTGTTGGTAATAAATTAGAAATGTGCTTAAGATACCGAATGTTCCATAAAATAAGTGCCTTTCTTTTATTCATAATTTTAACATTTAACATCCATTGATTGATCCAGGAGATCAACTGTAATAATGTATTCAGGCATCTATTTACCTCTCTCTCTCTCTCTCTTGTTGAGCTCTTACCCTTAAGGTAAGACCTATTTAGATTTTATTTTCCCCTGACTGTATAGTTTCAAATTTTTACAGCTATTAGGTTAGAGTTTTGTATGTTTCATTTGTAAGGTTTGTTATCCTTGGGCTAGAGATCACTTTTCACAGATTTTCGGACATTCTTCATGTATTGTGGTCTTAATTTGTTGTGTATTTAGCATTTGAAGAGAAGGTGGGTGCTGTCTTGTACTTTGTATGCCCATGTGAAAAAAAAGAACCCATGATACACCCTAAAGATTAGACATGGTTTGTGGTTCACCACTTAAATTTTAAAAAAAAATTATCTTAATGATTATTAATTCTGAGTTTCATGATTACAGATATCCCAGAGGGCTGTGCTGCAGCAGAAGAATTGGCGGAGGAATTGGAAGATGCTATTTATAATGAGTTCCACAACACAGATATGCGTTACAAAAATAGAGTACGAAGCAGAGTATCCAATCTGAAAGACCCCAAGAATCCAGGGCTGAGAATGAATTTTCTTGTTGGTGTAATTCCTGCAAGTAGATTGGCAGTTTTGACAGCTGAGGTGAACAAACTTTGCCCAAGAGGCTAATACTTCATTTTCAACAGAGTACATTTAGACCTTTTTGACTTAAAAATTTGAATGTAGTATTACATAATTTCCAAATAACCACAAATATACAAAAAGAACCTTAAAAATATATGTGCAAGAAGTACCTTAAATACTTGCATTCAAAACATTCATAGTGATCAAATCGAAGAGAAAATGGGAAGAATAGTAAGTTCATTGTTTACATGACATCACAATAATAATTAATATTTTTAATAACACAGATCTCATAATCAAAGTTACCACACCCTTCCCCTTTTAACTAACAGGTAAACAGAAGCTTTGGTTAATTTTTTTTGTTAAAACATTAGTACATAAAATGTAAGGTATATCTTACTTTATTGGCATTTAAAATATATGTCAATGAAGTCTGCTTTACATATTTACTGCATATTGATTGAGTAGTGTTTAATGCCCGTTTTTACTACTGAGGCACCATAGGCAGATTTACTATAAAGTACAATAGTATGTCCATGGCTTTAACAGTTTCAAAATCTCCATTACTAGCACTGGTTACATCTTCCAACATTGACAATGCTATAATGCACTTTTCCCTTTCATCTCCTCTTTGGCAGCCCTCCCATTTTGGAAATGTGTATATACTGTGAATTATTTTTATCAGGTTTGTCCAAAGTCATAATTAAGGCAACTTCCGTTTTTGTGTGCTTCATCAACTCCGACAAAATCTTTGAAACCTCTTCAACTTCCGTGACCTTTTTTCAGTACCATCCAGTCAGCTACATTTTCCTTAATGCCTTCATCTGCTGGGTCCTCATTTTCAATGCCTATGCCTGCAGTTGGCAAAACAATTCTTAATGATGAAGGCCATCATTATGCCTCTCATTTTATAAATTTTGGTGCATTTCCTAATTGTAGATTCTGCAAAATTTCTGGAAATTCCATAGAAATTGCACATATCTTTCGTGATGCACACACTTGAAGCTTGATTGAGAGCTAGTATTGGATGGTAAGTAGAGGACCTGCACATTATAACACAACATTTTCTTGAGTGTAATCAAAAGAAGTAGAATATTCCTATTCTGACATGCCATTTTTCCTCTCCAGAACAAGCAACCAGTCTCAAAACAGTTTTTATCTTACCCAAAATTTTTTGGAATATTTGTACCTGTATAAAAAATGCTCTACTCCTTTGAAACAGCGAGTATTTTCAAATTTATCCGATAATTAATCGCAGTTTTGTGCTGCAGTTTGCATCACTGGTCAGCCAGTTTTTATAGATTTTACCTCCATGTTAGTGCTCACTATAGATTGCTAACATTCACATTGGTTGAAGGTTATAAAAAGTAATGTTTCAGCAATATTGAAAATATTCTGTACTTTGAATTCAGCAATTTTTGATACCACATTTCCCCTCCACTGGTTGGTAGAATCTACATTTACTGCAGCTGCCTCTCCATAAACAGCTTGCCACTTAATGTTACAGCATAGCTTGAAATGCTCTAGCCACCAGTGCCACTTTGCCTGCTTTTTCCTTCATTTGCTATCCATCAATCAGTATCTTATTAGCATGAGCATGATGAAACCACTCCACAAGTTCATCTTCTGTCTTCCACATCATCATCCTTGATTCATTTTCTTTTGCTCCTTGAATTGCCTGGGTTTGAATACTCTTGCTGTTTCAGGTAGATAGAGAAGCTAGATAAGGGAATGTCATAAGCCTTCACAATTTCTGTTTTTGATTTCTCTTTCTCTTGCACTTCCTTGATTATTTCCAGTTTTTCAATCAGTTTCTTTCAAACTACTTTTGTTTCTGTTGTAACATTGTGATAACATGCAAAATGGATTACCCATGAACACTTGTATGCTGTAACCACTTATATTTAAAATCAGCTTTCAAGTCGGGATCATAATTCAAAATGACGAAATGTTTCAATTAAAGTATATGTATAAACATTTCACAGTCCTTGACTTGAGCTAACCAATCAAAGCTCTGTTTTATATTTAAAACTCGGAGTGAAAGCAAATGCAGCACATTGATTCATCAAATGTTCTGTATTTCCCTGACTAGGCCTAATAGAGAAATAGACTGGTGATGATGCCATACATCCATTTTTTAAAATTAAATGAAATTTCAAAACACATTTTTTGTTCTTGTTGATATAGAAATTCCCAGGATGTTCAAAAGCATTTGCAGATAAGGACCGAGAAGAAATGCCACTGTTACTTCAAGTAAACAGATTGGCTTTTAAATGTGAGCTCATTCTCATGCTTGAAATATAAATTAATTGTGTTTTTGAAATTACCAAACTCTAAAACAATGTTGCTAGAAGAGACCAACATACATCAAGATGCTTGTACATATCTGCATCAAGACAGCTCATTGATGAAGATCCTGTAATACAGCCTGACCTTTAGGTCCTTCATGTAATTCAAAAGATATGGTTGTGGAATGTCAATCAGCAGCCTCTTGTGAGTGGATTTTACAGGGGACCACTCAACTTCAACAGATATCTCCAGGTGCATCTTCTTTCTTCCACTTTTTGATTGGTCTTTTACACTTCGTGTCATAAATACCTTTCTTTCCGAATGAATGAGTCTAATTCATTAAATGAAGATAACCATTAAAGAAAAGTAATGTGTATTTCTGTAATAGTGCCTCAGATAGGTAATTAATTATTAATATTAAAATGTAAATTGGAACTTGCATAGTGAAGCTAATCATATAATTGATATTGTATGATTTAGTTGAACTACACACTCTTAATGTGCTTGAAACCTGTTCCATACATTAAGACAAGTAAGTGAAGCATTAAGAGTGTGTAGTTCAACTAAATCATACAATGATATCAATTATTAATATGTTATGATTCAAACTAAACTCTGTTGCACCTTTACTAACTTACTATTTCACTAGAAATAGTTTTGCAGAACCTTGTCCACATCATCAATTACTTGTCAACTGTTGGAAGACTGTTGTAGTCTTTGGAGTACATATTGTTTGGCTCTGGCTCTGATGAATATGCATTTTCTTCTCCTGGGATATCAAAGTTAATTAACTGATTTTTATATTTGTAGATTTTTTCCATCTATTCAGTTCTTTATGTCTTCTTACTGCCATTAACAGCTGTACTTCTTTTCATTATTTCCTGTCCAAAAATGAGCTAGCACAGAGGATTTCTCTGGTTGCATATACTTTATGTTCCTGCGGTGCTTTAAAAAAATGAAACCAAGAAAAAGCTCAGCAGCAACAAAATATAAGCAAATAGAGAAATCTGCTGTGGTGGCCTATTTTTGGACAAGAAATCATGAAATTGAAGAAAAAGTAAAACTGTTAAAGCAATAGAAAGACACACAGAACTAGCATGTGTGTGTGTGGGGGGTCTACAGTCACAAATGTAAAAATCTGCTAATGAACTTTGATATCCCAAGGAAGAAAGTACAAATTTCAAGTTCACCAGGTGTCCCCCAGAGCTAATAAGGCAGGCAAGGTCTGCCAAACATGTTCTAGGTAAAATAGTAAGTTAGTGATGCTGCAAGATAATATTTCACATGGTTCACTTTGCTGATAGTTCCTTGTATTTTATGTAAAAAAAAATTACGTGGTAACGTGTTGCATTTGTAGAATAAACCACACAATAAAAACATTGGAAGTGTTTTGCTGACAACAGAGCAATAACTGATAAATGGACAGGTAACATTTTAAAAATATTAATACTAAAATTGAGCAAAAGTTGTTATTCTAGGTCTCCTGTGCATTTTTAATGCTTCTATACTCTTGTACTTTTTATATTATAGTAATTGGATGCATTTTTCTGGTGGGAGCACTCGTGCAAAAAATACATTACTCTCAACCATGATGAAGACGATGATGATGATGATAATAATAAAGCAACTACATAGAATTCTATTCTAGGTTATTCATATATGAGTACATTTGTAATAAAGTAAAAAGAAGTAAAGAGCATTATGTTGATGTTCTTACTTTAAAAAAGTTGTTTCTTTTCTTAAAAAAAATGAAATTGAAAGTAAAAGAGTGGGATGAATGCATAAACATTATCAATCAGAGCTTTTTTTTTTTTAAATTCAACTAAGTGTTTACAATAAATGTAAAATCTGAATAGAGTGGCAGAAGTTCACTGCAGTTTATAGCAACAATACTGTAACTTCGCGTAATAGCGCAAGTTTTCGTGCACAATGGTAATTCTATTTGTGCAAGAATCTTGACTCCCCCCCTCTCTCTTTGCACTTTGCATATTCAGTTGAAAAATGTAATGCACACCCAAAGTACAGTTTTGTTAGTATGCAAGGAGTTCTGTCTGTAAACTTTTAGATTGGTGACAATTTCTTTCTTTTTTGTTCAAACCACAATAGGAAATGGCAAGTGATGAAATGAAAAATCTAAGGAACAAGTTCATGAAGGAAGCTATAAATGATGCACAGCTTGCTACTGTTCAGGGAACAAAGACAGATCTTCTGAAGTGTGGAAAATGCAAGAAAAGAAATTGTACTTATAATCAGGTATGTGTCTTTTGTACTTATATTCTTGAATCTTTTAACAGTATAAGTATTAAATTAATATTGATATCGACTGATGCCACTTGTTTTTTTTTTAATTGGACATGTTTCTGGAACATTCACTCCCATCTACAGTAGAAGAGCAGTTGAGAATGAATGTGCCCTAAACATGTCCTATTAAAAAAACCAAATAAGTGAATTATATCACCAAACCAACTTTATATCAATATTATAGTTGGTTTCTGCTTAAAATTGAACCTTTACACTTCTAAATGCATTTAAAAGTTTAATTTTATGTTATGATACTGTAGCTTTTCATCATTTCATAACTCCCATTATACTCTGAAAGAGGGTTTTTTTTCCCCTCTTTTTTCCTCCACCTCCTTTCCCCATTCTTTGTATTTCATGCTTAAATTTAATTACATAAATATTGTATTGCTCATATGCATCCTTTGTGCCAAGTTGATGGACTGCATTGTTTTATGTAGACCAGTAGTGTCCAATTACCATTAACTTGAGCATCATAAAAGTATTTATTATTAGATTGTGGGCCACATCCTAAACTAATTATCCATTTTCAACAGTATTTGAAATACTAGTTATGTACCTGAAGGAGTAGGCATTTAATGGGACTGATGAGGATAATCTGCAGCACTTACAAGGGTTGGGATGTCTACATCAATCCCTGTTGCAAGACAAGAATTTTCAGAAGAGAACAGTCTGTAAGGTAGCTTCTGTACCAATTCTCAGCGAACTTCATGGTAGATAATGTACTTTAACATAAGTAGGTGCTTCCAAACATTGATGCAATTTTCCACCCAAAGTTGCACATATTAGGAAAATGTTCATTGGAAATAAGTCTGAAGAATTCTAAATCTTTTTCCTTCCAATTTTGAAGGATCTCCATGTCTTTATGGTTAATTCTAATAAGAAATGGCATAGTAATCTGAACCTCATAGTAACAGTTGTTTGTTTGAACAACCATTGTTACAGATGTTCATTGAGTGAAACTGTTATGCTGCAGTATCACTATAAGCAGAAGTTATTTATATTGCAGTATTGCTATCATAGAAGTATATTGCATAAGGCTTATTAAGTAATTAAAAAATTAATTGTAATTTAATAGGAAAGTACAGAATTTTTTATTAATCTACTATTCTTTGGATCAGACAGTTATTTAAGGGGTGAGGGCTGCATCATAAGGTTTGGGAGGCTGCATGCAACCTGGGGGTCACTTTTTGAACAGCCCAGCTCTAGACCATATCATATTTGTAGTGGCAAACAAAATTTGACCATCTCCAGTAGAAAAATATTTTAAAATGCTAAAAACATTTCTGTGGCTTCACTTCCAATGAACATAAACTCATTAATTTCAACATTTTGGAAGCAGACAACGCCTTCCTTTCCAACATAATATGATCCACCATGCACCAGTCGTTCAACAGTTGACATGTGAGCAAAGGTCTCAAGAAACATGTCCTGAATTTTTTAATTTTGAGAGTGAAACGTTAAGAGTGTTTTATCATTGTATCAATATTTTAAATATTTTTAATTCAGAGTGCTTCCTTGTTCATTCAAAGTGAAGCCACAAAAATATTTTTAGCATTTTAAAATATTTTTTGTACTCGAGATTTTATACTCGTTTTCACTCTGTTGATTCTTGAATATTTTAAAATCAAAATTTGACCAATTCAAATGTTCCATTTGGATTTGGTCCTTGAAAATGATGTATAGATGATGTTCATGTTCTGCTGATGAAAATGAAGGAACGAGAATCAGCATTAAATTCTATGTGAAAAGAGGCAAAACCGTCCTTGATACAAGGCACTTGCTGCAAGTGACATATGGAGATTAGGACTGAAGGAAGAATTCAGATCACTACTGCATCCTTCAACTGTCATGATCTCATGTAATTTTGATTATTTGCATATTTTCACCTGAAGATGATAATTAAGCTTTATAGACAACTTTTTTTTTATAATTTTGCAAGGGGGAAAAACTTGATGAAAGAAAGGTAACTTTATAATGAATGTATAAACAGAGAAAAAAATCTTATATCACTTTCCCTAAAAAATTGTACAAATTGTGGAGGACTGTCACAAGTACTTATTTGACATCTTGCAACTTGAAAAATATTAGGCCAGATTACTTTTATCTTCCATTTTATGGTATACCAACCATAGAGTTGCTGCATCCAACTGCATTATTATGATAATCTAAAATCAACATGCCAGCATTGCAATATGTATCATATGACCTAAAGGACGAAATAAATAAAAAATGAAATGAAATGAATATGGAAGCTAAAAGAATAAAAGAAGATGTGACTCAGATATAGCATTTCCTTGGAAATAGGTACATTAGCATAAGAGGAGGATGTGGATATGTATGACATATTTTGTGCCAAAAAACTTATAAGTTTATATTTATATTAAGGTATCCTTAAAAATAAAACTCTTTATTGTTTGTGTGAAAGAACTAAAATGTTAAATGCATTTAAATCCATGCAAATAAAGTCATTATGAACATTTTAAAAAAATTGAGTGGAAATTGTAACATACACACCACTAAAATTCAATAAAATGGAAGACTAGTTTCGGGAGCCATCGCTCCTAGTCATTATGGCGTAATACCTATCACAGTGATTTTTTCACCTCAATATCACCAGCTAAAGTAATGTTCATTGGTGCAAACAATTTTTACTTAAAGCAAACACCTGATTAGCTTGTGGGTTTTTTTCACCTGAACATCACCAGCTAAAGTGATGTCCATTGGCGCAAGCATTTTTTTCACTTAAAGACAAACACCTGATTTTGTCTATAGTGTAATTAAATGTTTTTAATAGCAAATATTAATATTATGCAAACACTATACACTGCAACAACTTGTTAGTATTTAAACATTTTAGTATGAAATTAACTACAATTTTAACTTAACAAATGATGTTCTTGTGTGAGAAAAATAAATGTTTTGCACTTTTTCCCTCTCCCTGTCATAACACAGAAAGTAAATTACAAAAAGCAGCAGCTTTGTTTATGATGCATATTTTTTCCCTTGCAGGTGCAGACAAGAAGTGCTGATGAACCTATGACAACATTTGTCATGTGCAATGAGTGTGGCAATAGATGGAAATTCTGCTGAATTGCAAAACTCTCCACAAATGTTGCAGATGCTAAGTAATTAAGTTCTATTGTAAATGATTAAATTTCAGTTAACAGAAATTGGCAGATGGAAATAATTGAGTACAAATTGAAAGATTATGGCATGCCTATCCAAAGGCAGTTCAATCAGTAGTAGCGATATTACTGCAAAAACTGGATTACATTATAAGGCATTCTTTCTCAGCAAAAGAGTCGTGCTCTGGCTGTGGTTGAAGATATAAAGAACCTAGTTCCATATATACTTCCCTTTAGGGACAGTGGGCAAGCTTTTATGAGGTGTGCCTGTATTAATATTTTGTTTTTCTGGTTTATGTAATGTGCATGAGCTCCCCTCCCCGTTTTTTGTCACATTCAACATATTGAGAATACACAAAATGCCAGTTGAGAAATGCACAGTTTTGGATGAATTTAAAAGCAGTAGTATTTCCAAAGTTAAGGAAATGCTGTTGCATATATATTTTTATTTGAACATTTGGCCATGATCATAACTTTTTGGATTCATCTTTCCAACCCAACCTTGTTTTTGTGTAATAGACTGTATGCATTACAATCATGTATGAAATAGATATAAAGCATTTAGTGTTACACACTTTATGCCTGAGGATAATGATAATATTCAATGAAGTACATGCTTGAGAATTTTCAAGCAAAGTAATTTACTTTGTACAGTAATATATTTTTGCCATGTTCTAACTTTTCATTATAGTATGCTCTAAATATTGTGCAGAAATTTTTATTTTAGTTTGCTGATTTATATTTACAGAGTTTTCTTTTAAAGAATAAGGTTCCAAAAATCCATTACAAATGTTAACCAGAATTCTTCTAAAATTAATTTGCCACTAATTTTATAAAAACCATTTTGTGTATTACTTTTCTTTTGCAGTTATCTAAATTGTTTTTTCTGACCAGTATGTTTTAAGGAATCAGAAACTATAATAAATAAATGTCTACTGAATATTTTGTAATATATATATTATACATATATATGAATACTGTCAAAATGAATTATTTAAACAATTTAAATGGATGTGGTTTTGAAAAGCTTTTTTCCTTAAATTTTTGCTAAAGAAGCCACATTACAACTTCTGCTGGAATGTGTGAAAATAAACCTCAATCTCACTTTTCCTGATTAAAAGGGGTGTAATTCTAACCTTGTTGCCCTTTATTTTGCTGTGTATTTGTGGTATTGTTTTGTTTTAAAAATTTTCAAAAGAACTTTGCATTGTACTATTAATTTATATGACATCTGTACAGTCTATCTGTATGTTCTTAATAAACTACTAAACTTGATTCTTGCCAAGTGAAATTAAAGTAGTAATTAAATGACAAGCATATTATAAAATCATTTATGGTGGCTTCATTTTAAATAAAACCAAATTCCTTAAAGTAAATTTTAGGATTAATATAGTGTTTTCAAATGGACTTTCATCCATGAGAGCAAAACTCACATGACAGTTTGGAAGCATGCTCTCTGCTTGGTTGAGTGGGATATACATAAGTCTCAATTCAAAATTCAAGCGCTCTTTGGGGGAGGGGGTGTTTGAAGCCCATTTTTACACACTGAAGCATCACAGGCAGTGGACACTGATGATAAATTCGGAAAGGATTTTTTTAAGGAAAGCAGCATTCCAGGCCTTAGTTTAGGGTACCTCCCTGGCATTTGCCATTTATCAGGACTGAGGAAAACCTGGAAAAACCCCCAGTCAGGGAGACCCCAGACCTCCTGCTCACGAAACCGTGTCTTAACGACCTTGACCACCTGTGGCGGTAATTCAAGCGCATGGATCTCTCATGCTAAATACAGTTACAATAACCACCTACCTTTGTCATAGATAATGCTGGAAGTTATGCCTTGTGTCATCACATTTCTTTCACACCTTTTAAAAAATGTTGCATTTGCATAAATTAGTTCATGTGAAATTGCTGCAATTTCTTGTCTTATATCATCTTTTAATTCTTCCAACTTATGTGGGTTATTTCAACACACTTTATTTTTAAACTTCCTCCATAAATGGAAATCACATACACTTAAGATCTAGAGAACACTGGTCATAATTTGTTACTAATGATCCTATTCTTAAAAATGTATTTAATTAAAGCTGACAAGAAATCAGCTGTGTGTACTGTAGCAGTATCTTGTTCAAAAAATGGCACATTTACATTCAATGTCTGATGACTCTTTGAAGAAAGTTTGATAGTTATCTCTCTATCTCTGCACATTCACAGTATTTTCCTAAAAAATAGGCCCTATAATTCTGTAAGCATTGGCTGCCCATCACACTAGTTTTTTGGTCATGTTGCTACTTATCCATTTAAATGAAACCAAATTTTATTGGTGAAAAAAATTAAATGTGGGTCAATAAAATCATTCCTCCAAATCCAACACAAAAAATACCCTACATATATTATCACATGGCTGCAATTTTTGAACAATATTTATCTTATGTGGTTATAATTTTAAAAACTTGGTAGTGTTCTAAGCAAAGGTTTGCAAAATTTCTTCCCATGCAAGTTTTCCCAGAGACTTCTTGGAACTTCAGTCTAACCATTCCCCAATTTCATCAAGTTTCTCCTAGGAAAGAATATTTCAGTTTAATTTTAGTTTTTGTCAATAACACATCATTTCCCTAAATCTATTTACAAGTTAAAGAATAATACATCTGTGAGTTGCAGGAACAGCATGGAATTTTCTACAAATCACTGTCTTTTTTGTAAGAGTATTTTTTTTCTCCCACATGTGAATCGCACATCATTCGGTATTGATTTTTTGACATTACTACAGCACTAACCTCAAATAAAGCACAATACACTGTCTTTCATGATTTACCATGTGCTTGTGCACTATCGCTGCCCACACTTATTAGATGAATGTCCATTTGAAAGCACCTTATAAAATTAAACCGTTACATTTGTACGTTAATGTTTTACAACATGCTCCATCACCGCTATTTATTCTTCTTGATTAAGCAAATACTCTGGACTAGTGGACCAGCTATTGATATTGGTACCTAGTGAAGAGGGAATGAGTTATTAAAGATAAATGGTAAGATATTAATCCACCTTTTTTAAGTATCAACAAGGCAAAACAAACAGCCTTTTTTTTTTATGGTGCTACCAAATTGTACAATTTAATCTGAATTTTAATGCTGCCTATACCCTATGTACTTCAAAAAGGAAAAAGTAATCAAGTAAAGACCAGAGTTTAAAACAGTTAAGTAAATTCACTAAAGCTCTGCTAATGCAGTAATTTCAATAGCTGATATGAAACAGTGGTTGGATTGTTCTAGTTCAGTTTTACTTATTAATAAGGGAAATATCTTCAGTTTTCTTCCATCATTTATTTTTTAATAAAAGCTAACATAAACACAATTTCAGAAATTATATCATTTACAAGTATTTCTTATAAAAGCTGAATTGACATAAGATGAAATATAGTCTTACAAAAATATCAACAAATCTAAACTAACTCCAATAGAATTGGAATAAAGCTGGTGATTTTCTTTTATACATTTTACATCCAACAATAAGCTGCAGAAATGGATGAATTCTGGTAACAATTTTTCATCAACTTTTTGGTAAAATCTTTAACCCATATTGTCATTGACCAACAAGATTGCTTGGGAATAATTTAATGCAAGTGCAAAATATAAATTGAATGACATCCAACATCACATTTCTGTATATGCATCCAAGAATTAATGCTGTTTGCAGTCGGAAGACTATTTTATATAGGAAGTTTGTATAAAAGCACATGCAGATTCTTTAAACTGATATTTCAGTCTCGCATAAAGTTTCTTGAGAACATATATCTTGCAAAATCTCTCTTATAATCATCCCCACTAGATATATTCCTTTAATTTTGTTCTGGAGTTATTTCAAAATAAGATGCTCTATTATACTAAACCTTTTGAATTTATCTTTCCAAGCATTTTCATAACTTTTAATCAAACCAATATTATTTATGTGGATGTATGGGAGTACATGAAACATGGTAAGCAAAACTCATTGATGTGCCATAAACTTTCTGAATATACAAGATAAAAATATCATTTACATACAAAACAGATAGCATGTTACCATTCTTAGACATAAAAATAATGAAGCATCAAAGAAACCTGGAATTTGGAATATACAGAAAGAATAGATCAAACAATCACATCAAAGCTGATGGTTTCAATTCCACAATGTACAAACATGCAGTGATCAACAGCTTAACATACTGGCTAGTTAACCTACCAATTAGCAAAGAAGAATATTATACAAACAAATAGAAAGAACAGTGGTGGCATTATTGCCTTAGTTATATCAATTGCCATTCTATTTTTAATACCATTTAATGATTTAAAAAATCAAAGACTACACTTCCTTCCTCTGAACAAACTCTTTTTTTGATCTTAAAAATGATTTTAAAAAAGTACAGAAATTCAAGAGGCAAAAATTTATCAAAGAAACCACAACACTTTCAGCAGGAAAAGATAAGCTAATTTTTTAAAAAAATTCACATATCCATGGGATCAGGTTGGCACTTGTAAACAGATTTAATGTTAAAAATTTCCTGATAGACAATGTTAATGACAGCATTCCACAGGAGAAAAAAAAAACAGGTATTTACAAAATAAGTTTGCAGAATGTGAAAAAATCTACATTGGAAAAACAAGTGAAACATAGGCATATGTTAAAAGAACATTTCTGGAAAGAAAACCTCGATTTAGTGAATAAAGCAAAATTATTAAAATCAGTACAAGGGCCTACAGAATTAGCAATTTGGGATAAAATCTACATTTACAAATACAGAGACAGTTTAATGGACTTTGACACTTCCAGAGATGAGAACATAAACTTTTAAGTTCATCACACCTCCACCAGAGCAGAATACACATTCCCATAGCATAGCGAATTATGCAATGATCAGTTGATAACGCGAACAAAGGGTTCATAAAACTAGTTCTACACATTATAAACAAGTGGGGCAATAAGAGTGAAGTTTGACGCAATCATTTAATTTTACAATTAGCTTCACTTTACAAGTTCCAATTAACATTTATAGTTAATCTCTTCAAATGATTGCTCCTTGGTTTCCAATCGCATTGATGCAGTATTCTATTATGTTTCCTATGTTTCAGGTATCCCACAGGCATAAAAAGCAAAAGAATTTTGTAAAAATCCCCCCCCCCCCCATATAACCATCTACTTTTTGATGTATTCCATTAATGGGCATTGTGTTATTTCTAGTTCAATCAAAAAAATAAATGTATCATTGGAGATCAGCAGTCTGCTTTTAAGAGTTAAAGTTCATCTTGGGTAACATTAAAGTAGGACAAATTTGTTTTTATTTACTGTTTCCTGTTAATGTCATGCGCATCATATGCACACACATTCAGCTATCAGCCAATTAGCCCAGCTGTTAATGAGGAAAGTTTAGTGTTCTGGAACCTAAGATCTTTTATGTAAACAATGCACTGTGCTAAAGTGGATGTATGCTTATTCAGGCTTCATGAGTCAAACCATTTTTTTCATCTTAGGGTGTAATCTTACGGATTGCATCTTCTCACACTTGCTTCTATGGGGGGTATAAAAATTAAAACAGTCAAAGAATTCACTGAGTAGCTGTAATCACTTTCTCGCCATATTTTATTGACTTTATTTCATTAGCTTGGATGAAATGTTTGATAAATATGGTAAAACAAGTTAAACTTACAATTGAAATAATCAGGTGTATATGATTGAATTGTGAAAGAAATGGGTAAAACATTCTACAAATATAATTATTCAATGAAACAAACATGTGTGCATAAACCAAAGCCTACATTACTTAACTACCTAACACATTAGCTATGCAGTTATAAGCAATTAAACAGGAAATATGTATAAACAATGTAATACCGTTTTTTTCACACTAACTCCATTCACTTACATAAAATTTGGAACATATGTTTCGGGAGCGATCCCTCCCATCTTCAGCCTGTTGACAAACTGTTGTTAAACGTGGCGGTTGGGTCTCTTGATGTTCTTGTGGCGGCATCTGTTGGTTCTATTAGGAATTTGCTGAGTTCATCCAATGGAGGGATATCGAAATTCATCAAATTATCCTTATTTTTTGTAATGAAAATGTTTTCCCAAGTGGAAAGTTCTATTGCATTATGAAGTTGTTTAAGTAGTTTTATCTCTGGTTTAATTTCATGATTTTTATTCCAAAAGTGCGCTGCTATTGCTGATTTATCAATTTGTTTTAAGCGAATATTTCTGAAGTGTTCTTTTTTCCGGATTCCCAAATTCCTCTTCGTTTTTCCAATGTATTTTTTGTCGCACTCTGCGTATTCTATTTCGTAAATACCTGACTTTTGTTCTGTTGGCATGTAGTCCTTTACTCTGCAACCTAATAAGTTCTTTATATTAAAATTGTTCTTTGGGGCTAACATAATTCCTTGTTCTTTGAATATCTTTTTGAACTTATTGTGATAAATTGGGTGGTATGTGAAACTTTTAAATTTGTACCTTTCTTTTGCAATTTTAAGAGTGGAAACATCTCTTATTGTTTTTTGTTTTTTGGTTTTATTGATGATTTTTATTACTGTGTCTTTGTTGTATCCATTAGTTTCCCCTATCTTTATGATTTGTTGGTATTCCAATTTGTACTCTGTTTCTGTGAGTGGAATGTTAACTAATCTGTGTGCTAAACTATAAAACACTGCATATTTATGTGGAATGGGGTTAAAACTGTCATTTTTTATGTAATTTTCTGTGTGAGTATCCTTTCTATGAATTCCAAATGTAAGATAGTTTTCATTTCTTATGATTTTTACATCTAGGAAGGGGAGATATCCACTTCTTTCTTCCTCTATGGTGAAATTTATAGATTTGTGCTGCAAATTCAGAAGTTTTAGTGCATCTGTTGTATGTTTTTTCGGAATTATTGCAAATATGTCATCCACATACCTATACCATGTTTTGAAGATTAGAGGGAAGGCTTTGGTGATATGCATTTCAAATGAACTCATAAAAAAATCTGCTAGAAATGGAGATAACGGGTTTCCCATAGCTAGTCCCGAGACTTGTTGGTAATATTTTTTATTGAAAATGAAGTAATTTTGTTCAATGCAAATGTTCGTAAATTTTATCAAGTCTTCAATTTCTTGTGTCTGTAGATCTAAGGATATTAACCATTTCTTTAACATTAGCATAAGTGTATCTTTTGGTATGCTTGGGAATAAGGCTTCTACATCAAACGATACCATTATATTTTCTGCTGTAATTTTGTAATTTTTCTACCAAATCTTGTGAATTTTTGACACTCAAACTTTGGTATTTTTTCAAGGATTTGAAAATGTCGGTTAATTTTTTTGCTAACAGGTATGTTGGTGAATTGATATTATTGATTATAGGTCTCATGCTGTTGTCTTTTTTGTGTAATTTAGGAAGTGCATACATTCTAGGTAATACTGGGTTGCTATGTGTAAGTTTTCGTTTTTCGGTAGTGGACAGTATTTTTATTTCATCTAATGTTTTATTCAAGTTTTTAGTGCAGGTTTTTAGTGGATTCTCTGTAATTGGTTTATAATCTTGACCTTTTAACATGGTTTCTATCCTGTTTATGTAGTCCTCTTGGTTCAAAATGGTGATTTTATTGCCTTTATCTGTTTTTGTGAATACTACTGGTTTTTCTTTCAATTGTTTTATTATGTTTATGTAATTGTTGAATTTATTTTGGTTTTTTATTTTCTCTAAGGTTTTTGTACATTTCAATTTGATAAACGATTTTTCATTTTCTTTCAGTTCATTGGTGGCTATATTAATATCTGCAATGTAATAAAAATCATGAAATTAATTCAGAGATAAAACCACTTAAACAACTTCATAATGCAATAGAACTGTCCACTTGGGAAAACATTTTCATTACAAAAAATAAGGATAATTTGATGAATTTCGATATCCCTCCATTGGATGAACTCAGCAAATTCCTAATAGAACCAACAGATGCCGCCACAAGAACATCAAGAGACCCAACCGCCACGTTTAACAACAGTTTGTCAACAGGCTGAAGATGGGAGGGATTGCTCCCGAAACATATGTTCCAAATTTTATGTAAGTGAATGGAGTTAGTGTGAAAAAAACGGTATTACATTGTTTATATATATACCACTCCATTGTTAACAGCTTCGTAAGTACACTTAATTCAGGAAATATGTGTTTGATTCCCATAGTCTATTGTGTAATCCCTCCAAAAACATTGCATTCTTTTACACTATTGAAAACAAGCAGCATGCCTCAACCTGAGAACTTGTGAAGAACAGAGCAATGAGTATAGATTGCAGGTTAAGATTTCTAAGGTGAGAATGTTTCCCAGATACCAATTCTACCAAAAGACTTGGCTTTATTAGGAAACAATAAAGAAATGATTGGACTAACACTAAGGAGAATCACAACCAAAATCAGGAATGTAAGGCGGGTAATGGGGCTTAGGATGAGGTCCTTATGGAAGATGTTAGGAACCACCTGTTTCCTTCCTGTGCTAGTGCAATGAAATATTTTTTTCTTATTTGGAACTGCAAGAAAATCCTTTCCATAAAAATGAGATGTTTTATGTAGGTTTTAATTTATAATCAGCTGTAAAAGTAATCATATAACTTAAAAGTTCCACCAATTCTTCAGGTTTTACCAATAATACATCTCTAGTATAAGCATTTAAATTAAAAAAAAGTAATAAACATTGGTTAGTAATTCAAGAGCTTGCCCTGGAAATATTGAAGGGCTTTTCCCACTCTAATAAATATTTAGCAATTTTATCTGTTATATTAATTTCCCCTAATTGTTCTGTAATAGCCTGTCTGTAATAATTAATTTTAATTTTGTGTATTATGGTAATACCTAGCAAATTTTCAGTAAAAAATACTGCCACGGGTGGCTGAAGTCGTTAAGGCACAGATTTGTGAGTGGGAGGTCTGGGGTTCGAATTCTGCCAGGACTGTCCTCCCTGACTGAGGTTTTTTCCAGATTTTCCTCAGTCCTCATAAATGCCAAATGCTGGGGAGGTACCCAGAACTTACTGGAATGTTTCCTTCCTTTAAAAAAAATCCTTTCCTAACATATATCATTTCAGCTCATGTATCCTAATGTCCACTGCCTGTGGTGCGTCAGCAGTAAAAACTGGCATTAAACACTATTAAAAAAAATAACAGTAAATACAATGGAACTTCGATTTTACATTCTCCAATTTTATATTTTCCTGTATTTTACATTATAAATTTAAAATCCCAACTTAATTTCCTTAACTTTGTGTGGGACTTTTTATGTGCTGCAATATATTAAACGTCTATTTTAAACGAAATGTAAAATACATAACTATCCTAAAAAATATCTGAATCACCTCTTTTGGATCTGGGTGTGATAAAAATATAGTGCCACTTCAAGTGGTAAGGAAGGTTTTCTCTTTGATAGATGGTTGACTGCTACAAGTTGCATCAAAGCTGTTTGAACATCCCCATAATGCATTACATTGCAGAGACCTGGCAAAATATTTCTCTATACCCATCCAGAATTGCTTCAGGAAATGTGGGTTTGCTGTTTAAGATGGCTGCAGTGATGATGTCTTTACACTTAATGATCGGGAGAACCGGGAATGCATACAACATATGGCCGTGAGTTTGAAAACTATTTTGCTTATGATTATAGTGCCATGTTTGGGAAGTACAAAGTGTCGACCAGGTGCTGTACAATAACTGTGCTTCAGCTGAAGAAAGAGAAAGAGAAGGTGATGGTGGCAGTGGCACAAGATGAGCTATACATACACAAAACATTTAACTTGGTAGAAGTTCTACAAGATTTGCAAAACACAAGAGCATAATTTCAAAAGATTAATATTAGTGACAAAATATGCCAATAAATGGAAAATGAACTGTACAGAATGAAGGATTAGAAACAACCAAAACAAACATCTTTGTTAGAATTTTTACTAAAAAGTATAATGGTTGTTTACAAATTATTTAGACTAATGACATTTACCATGTTGTGATGGTTCGGGCTCCGAGGTTAGGCTTCAGCCCTTTCCACATATTCTTCCTGAAGAGCTATGAATTATTGGAACCATTCTGATAACTTTTGTGTTACTGCACTGTACCATTCCCTTGGGGTGTCATGCACCCAATCTCTGATGACTGCTTACAGACATTGTCTGGAAATCTGACACTGCATAGTGGCTTCATTTCAATGAAGAGTTTGTAGTCAATGGATGCAAGGTCCAGTGAGTATGGAGGATGTGTTAAACACATTTAATCCCAGTGACCTCAGCTCTGTCTGAGTCTGTTCACATAGTATGTGAAATACTATGGGGTGAACAATCCTTCATGCAACCAGTGTCGCTCGGTACACTGTATAGCGTTGCCTAACAAACACGTGCTACTTGCACAGGATTTCAACTCACACTGAAGCCTCTTGGAGGGGGAATATATGCAGACACTGCTGCCAGCCAGTGCTGCTGTTGTGTCAAGCATTGCTCACACTATATAAGGACTTGCTTGCTTAGTCTATTCACACTCGCATGTCTTTTAATGCTCAAAAATGCTCATTGGGTTTAAAATTGGAACTAATAGCTGCAGCATCATACTATGTAGTGTTTTTATCTGACTTTGAATAAATTTTCAGATTACCTTCCCTTTGCTCCTGGAATCCAACATGCATTTACTTTCCTGTACAGAATATGTAATTTTGTTTAGTATATACCTGTGATTCATTTCACTTATATAAGATATAGTTGAAAGCTACCCAAGAGTCTAAGCAGAAGAAATACATTTAGCATCATTGTTTAACATTGAACTCTCCATCCCTTTGAATTTACTTCTATCAGTTCAAGTAAGGAGTCTAAAGAAACAGTTTACTGAGCTTCTGAGCAGAGGATCACTAATTCTGTGAAAATTTCTAAGCAAGCCTTTTGCTACTATCTAACTGCTATCTCTTACCTGTGCAAACTGGAGATGTGTTCTGCACAATAAAAAGACATGCATAAAGCCATACGAAGTATGTCCAAAAATATGAGGTGCATTCCATAAGTTTTTGGGCTGACCATATTAGGAAGTGTGTGGAATAAAATGTAACCTCCCTTTACTTCAGTACATTTCTTACATCTCTGGATAAAAAGTTCAATCCCCAGTAAAGAATCTGGAACTTTGCAAAATGCTGGAACAGCACTGAACTTATTATTGTTCATGAATCTCCACCCTCAAAAATCAGATGTCAGTTTTTCAGTTTTGAAAACCTGTAAAGGTCACTGAAGTGAATTCTCAGCTGTACAGCGGGAATTTTGCAAAATGCTGGAAAACAGAAGTGAACTTATTATTGTTGATGAATCTCTACCCTCAAAAATCAGATGTCAGTTTTGAAAACCTATAATGGTAACTGAGGTGAATTCTGGGCTGTATGGTGGATAATCCAGTTGCCGGAAGCCACATGTGTTCACGGCAGCCATATGGACTGGTGTTAAAACAATTAAATTCTCCCGGGCTGTTTTGCCATGGTCCATGGTTTAAATTACTACCATAGCTTTCACCAACCGCAGTAGTTGGTGAAAGCTATGGTAGTGTCATGCAGCAGACCAACTCCAGAACTCGGTATTCTATACCTCTTTTCCTTAATGCCACTGCACAATTGATGCAGTGGTTCAGCACAGTACTTCCCAGTCACTGTTGTGTTTCTTTCTTTGGAATTCCTGTTTAGTCCCAAAAAACTTGTAACCCTGATCTTCATAGACTATATGGCTTGGTCTTTCTAGGGACCGTTGTTCCACCACTCCATTGATTCTATTCTTGAAAGAGGTCGTAGTAGAGCACCATAGTTTAATTCCCTGTGATTATAGACTCCAAAACTGGTGTCTTGTTATCATAGCTGAGGTTCAAACACTTCTGACATTTCCCACACACTTGTATTTGAACTGCTGAATTTGGGATATCTATCTCTCACTGACCTTATGCAAATGTTGATGGAGGATATGAAGCAAGTTGTTCTAGAAAACCCCAAAATTTGTCTTAAGATGCCTGTCACTGAGAACTTCCTCCTTGACAAGGGAGATGCTTTATTGTGTCCACACATCTGCCATTGTATCCTCATGGGATCATCTTCAAGGCTCTCTACCCAAAGGAAACAATTTTGATCACTTGATCACAGTGGAATATGTAAGAAAAGCTTCCCTATTTACCTATTAAGACATTGTTTAATATCTGGGTGAGAATCTCTCTTTGTTCAAAATTTAACCACTGTTCTGTATTCAGTTTTGAACATCATGCTGTTTTATGTAACACATATCGTATAAGAAGCGGGCAGGGACTAGTATGGTGTGAGAGAAAAAGATTGGGTGAAGGATTTTGGAAAGAGATAACAATAAGAATTGAGGATATAGAAAAACAGAAAATATGGGCAAATCTTAACACCAAAAATCTCTGAAATCATATAGTACACTAAAAAATGTATGGGGAAGAGAAAAATATATTGAACTTTTTGATAAGGTAGGAAGGGAAGGGTTAGCATGGTTTAGAATAGTAAAATATTTAAGTGGATTAAAAAATGGATATACCTATGTGTGTAGAGCCAGATAGTATTTGGCATTGTATACTAGAATGTAAGCAAACCAAGATTTAGAGGGAACAGTTCTTATTACAAAAATGGGAAAATTTACCAAATGAAATAAGAGGTAGAAGAATTTTAAATTTAAAATCAGATGAAAACATTAAGGAAGGGTGTAAAATACCTAGGCAAGGTAAGACAAAAATGGTTATGGATGTAAAATACTTGGGAAATGTGCATGAGAATAATATTGTCAGATGGTGAAAGGAGGATGAAATGAGTAGGGGAGGGTATGGGGCTAGTTATCTAATATTAGTTAAACAGAATCCTTATACACTAATAACCAGGGTGTTAGTGTGTATAAGGCCCTAAGGAATAAGCAACTCTCAAGGATAGAAATTTGGCCGAATAGGTTTAATTAAAAAAAAAAAAGGAAGGTATAGTATTGTAGGAAATATAACTTAATATTGTATTGAATGTATAAATTACTTTTAATGTTGTGTTTTGTTTTTGGTTGGATTGAACCCGGTCCCCTGGATATTCCAGTAGGTAGCTGCTGGACCGGGGACTGGGGGACTGAGCCAATCAAATCTAAATAAATTTTGATTGGATTCATTGCCTCCTGGAATTGCCGAAGACACTGTTCCTAATTGTTATATTTAAAAGTAATGTTTTTTTTATTTGTGTCTATTTTGTATTTAAAAAAATCTGTATATGATGCATGAGAAATAAATATTATTTGTTACATGTAACACATTGACTTAAATGAACTGTTCAAACAAGTGAATGGCATGGCCAGAAGCAAAATCCATTTCAACAATGAATTATGGTACTCTGGCATTCTATATTGAGTCTAATACTTATGGACCATATTTCATATATGCTTCATGAGGACTCAGTGTAAAATTTTGCACAGATATTTATACTTGTATTCACAGGTACCAGCATAAGCACACTCATTGATTTGTGATGCATAGAATATGTCAGTGCTGGTGCAATGGATACCTGAGTGTTTGCAAGCTGGAGGAAAGTGTTAAGCCTCTTAATTGAAACTTCAAGTAACCATTCATGCATTGAAACTGTCACATGATAAGCTTACCCATGATAGAATCTACTCTCAAAAGATTCTGAGTATCAAAGAAGACATTTTTTCTTGAAAATTCTCAAAAAGTTTCGCTATTCACATCAACTTGTGATTTTGTTTCTATTTTCTAATTGTAGTGACAGTTTAGTGTCTAGTTTTATGCTTTTTTTTTTGCCCCCTTTTATTTTACCATTTTTTTTACCTGAATGCCTTGGCATTAAATGTAAATGTGAGATAGCCTATCAGTTAAAAATTCGTATCTGATAATGCATCTTAACTGTATACTTGTCTAAGAATATAAGTGAAGAATTGTCTAGGGACTAATGTCCTTTTAAAAGAATAAAAGTGTATTATTTAATTAAGAAATTTATACACATTTTATTACAAGAAAATAAGGCATATACTTTATTCTAATGACACTTTATTCATTGTTTTAAAGATATTTGTACAAAAAATTAAATGAATGAAGTTTGAAATATCTGAAGGTACATTTCTTGAAAAAATGTTGTGACTGCCTCGAGTTAATTTCTTTTCCTGAAACAAAATGCAGATAATTACATTTGATTCTTATCTATAGTCATACGATCAAAATCTGTTTTGCTTACTTAGGGAAAATTCTATAGTATTTCAGTTTGGTACATCTAAAAAGAGTTGTGTTTTTAATTATTCAGCTCTTAGTTGTCTTACATGTTTCATACAATCAAAAAGGACTAGTTAAGGCTTTTGGAGGAGACTCAAATTTTAGGAGGACTATATTCCTGTGCCTTTCTCCTCCCCAAGAAAATTTATATCAGCAGTACTAAATACAGTTTCAGTTATTCACTTTAATAAATATCTGATATCATAATATTAATAACAAAATAACTACAGTTTTAGAAATTTAAAGGTTTCTTACTTTGTTTCAATATTCAGGGTATAAATTGTTTGATTTATTTATGGACGCTCTTTAACATCTCAGGTCATCAGTGTAATATAAATTGTAAAACACAAACAATTACATCTATAAAAGTATCTTTTTGGTTGTAGTGTTTTATATTTTCTCAAACTTCAGGGCACAAAAATTACAGAGTACAGATTTCCCAAGCCCATCACTGATCACTTATACTTAATATGAGATTTCTTTAAATGGCAATTTACAACCTTCAGGGATCTACCTTACAAAGCAAGTACACTTCCTAACAAAAATTCATAAAGAACATTATTATACGTTGGAGGTGAGCATGGTTAAGGATATTTACAATTTGTTATGAAGTCAGATTAGTGTTGGTCTTATTATACTTTGTTACAAAAAAAACTGGTGAAGATAAAAAAAAAAGTCTGTATTAACAATTTACAACTTCACTTATTCTGTATTCTGTAATACAGAATATTCTGTTCTGGGGAGGGTTCCTTATTCCAGCACATAACCAAATTTAACATTCTACTATATTTTGTACTCTTATTTGTTCCTAATTTGTTCTAAATTTCTGAATTATGTTTTTGTAAAATATAGATGTTGTTTATCTTACTTCCTTTACATGTTTTTGTGACTTTAAATATGAAGTTTAATAGCCAAAACATTGATTTGTTTATACCTTAATTGGTATCGTATGATTCAGTTGAACTACACACTCTTAAAGCTTCACATACTTTTCATAAATGTATGGAACCAGTTTCAAGAACATTTTGTTCCTATCTTCAGCCAGGCTAAAGTTCAACTGTCGGATCATTCGTTGAGTTGTGGGAATGCGTATTCTGCTCTGGTGGTGGTGTGATAAACTTGTAGTTTATGTTTTCATCTCTGGCAATGTCGAAGTTCATTATGCTGTCTTTGTATTTGTAGATGTAGATTTTCTCCCAGGTTGCTAGTTCTGTAGGTCCTTTTACTGATTTTAATAATTTTGCTTTATTTATGATGTCGTGATTTTGTGTTCAAAAATGATATGCTACTGCTGATTTCTCTATTTGCTTGTACTTTATGTTCCTGAAATGTTCCTTTAACCGTGTGCCCATGTTTCTCTTTGTTTTTCCAATGTAGATTTTTCCATATTCTGCACAGTTTATTTTGTAAATACCTGATTTTTCTTCTTGTGGAATACTGGCATTAACATTATCTATCAGTAAGTTTTTAACATTAAATCTATTAATCGGTGCTAACCTGATATTAAAATCTTTAAGAATATTCAGAAATTTTTTGTAGCCCATGGATGGATGATATGTGAACTTTTTAAAAATTAGTTTATCTTTTCTTGCTGAAAGTGTTGTGGTTTCTTTGATATGTTTTTGTTTCTTGAATTTCTGCACCTTTTTGTGTACTAGTTCTTTTTTAAAACCATTTTTAACTGCTGTTTCTTCTGTTTGTTATATACGTATAATCTTTTACTAGAAATATGTCGCATAACAACAATACCACAATAAAACTGATGTCCATTCATTACCACACAGTAAGACCTGCTTTATGATGCTTTGAACCAATAGATGAAAGAAGGGATATATCATATTGCATCAAAACAACACTCTGCTAGAAAGATCAGTGGGCTTTTTCATAGAAGGCATCAGATTGCTACCATATTCATTCCATTCTCCATAAATGACCCAATATGACTTTTATTTTTCCAAAAATGAAGAAAAAACTGCATGGTGCAGTTTTTCTTCTGATAACAAAATCATGGCAACATATTTGGAGACATGGACAGTATGGACTTGAATGAAATATTCAAGTAATTCAACTGAATGAGCAAATATATGGAAATACTTAAAACTGTGTAGTAGTTTCTAGTTTTTTTTTCCCCTAGATGATATTTGGCATGCCTCTCAAATTCATTAGCCCAAATAAGTCTTAAATCATGTATTTTCGTACACTATGTGGTGATAGCATTTTTACAATCTTGTATGATGTTTTAACCACTTTCTTATAACATAGTATATATTTTTCATGTTTACCTTTATTGAACAGTAAGAATTTCTGATTCCTGTCCTACCCAATAGTCTGCACCAGTCTTCACCACTGTCACCCTGGAATTAAATAGTAATGTGTCAATACAAAGAATTCTAGTGTATTAAATATGTATGTAATTCTAACATATAATACTACTAAATAGATTTCAATTTTAAAATGATGTAGTTGTGATACACATAATTACATTTATTTTATTTATTAGTACTAGACAATACATATTTTGAATATGAATAGGCGTTCAGCTCAGGCTTTTATCCAGACATATTCAATATGTAATTCACTGTCCATAATTACATAATTAATAAAAGATTTAATGGTAAATAAGGTAATTGAATGCTTTTTGTTTGTTTGTTTTCCCCGTTGCGACATAGATTTAAAGTTTATCAGTACAGTAAACAAGATTGCATGTAAAATAACAAATTTATACCTTAATAGTTCATCTGCCCAGAATAGACTTATCAATTGGACAGCTTATTATCTTTAAAGTATAACTTTTTCACATTTTGTATTATTTAGCAATTCTGTCTATAATAACATGCATTATTTATCAAGGTTATTCATGCATACACTATGATAAATGTACTTTTCCTATCATTTCCTAGGAATAAAACATTTTATTGACAATAACATTACTCTCTCAGGGAGCCAGAATAACACCTAATAATTTTCAGAAATGACTCAAAAGACCTACATTACTTTTTTCATACAGGAAATATATGTTCACTAATGTCTAGTTATGTTCCATTGCAGCAATAATATGCCACTGGCATATTTATTAAAATTGCACTATGCCCATTGCTTAGGAGTCATAGCACATTAAATTACACAAAATGGAATATTTTTGACCTTCATATCTCCAGTTTTGTTTAATATATATAGGCTAAGTCCTATATATATATTAAACAAAAATCAACCAATGAAAAATTAATTTTGGAACATGGTGGCATGTATTTTGTTAATATTTTGTATATTTGTACCATACCGTAAGATAAGTAAAAATGATAATTTTGTTTGAATTTCAACTGTCCATTTTTATTATATACATTTTTTAAAATGCCCCCAAACCCAAAATGCATAATTTGCTAATGGCTACATACTTGAATGTTGGTTATCTGAAAACTATGAGGTACATACCTAAGACAGGTGTCATTTTAAAACTTATGAATAGGGCTTTCATTTAACATATAACATGACACCATTATGTTTTTTTTTTTCGTTCAAAATTCATCGCTTCTCAAAATTTTGAATTTTAGTATTCAGAGAAATGGATTTTTTCATTTTTCTTAAAAAAATTATACACAATGATATGTCTTCTAGCTACTCCATCCAAATTTCAAAATTGTATTTCAATGGTATTATAAAAAGTATAAATTTTCTTCTTTGCGGTTACAAGGAATTAAATGCTTCAAGTTCATTTTTGTACCATTTCTATAGATAAAAATTATGTGATAACTTTAAATGAAATTAAATAAAGTTATAATTAGATTTATACAAATTGAAGAGAGAGATAAAGGGTGGTGCAGGATGGGAGTATGTTGTCCTTTGACTTTAAACAAGCTTATACAAGTTTCTATCTACTTGATCATGTACTCTTCCTCTCACTTATACTTGACTTACTTGGTTTTTAAATGGACACGTTTCTGGAACATTCACTCCAATTATCAGCAGAAGACCAACTGGGAGAAGTATATTCTCTAGGTGATCAGAGAAACTTGGATATTTTCAATAAATTCTTCAATTGCTACAAAGTATGCTTCTCCCAGTTCGTCTTCTGCTGATGTTGGGAGTGAATATTACCTTCTAAAATATAAGTAAATTAGGTGTGTGACCAGACTAACTTAGCATGTGTGATTCACTGTTCCAAAACTGGAGATAGAGCATGCTTTTAGAAAATATATTACCCAATCATAACAATTAAGAGCCAATATCTGTAAATTAACTGTGCATAACATGTTTGCTTTTACATATTTCTGTATGGTTTGTTGAGTTTTTTAGAGCATTGTTGCATTTGCATTTATGATGTAGCATTGCCAGATAAGGTAAATGCCAAGCTTGCAAATTATTAACCCACTAAATCCAAAAGCAAATATAAGTGTTGCTGCTCACGGAAGAATAGACTTCTTAAATAGCCTTTTCATTTCGCAGAGTTCTTGAATTCTATAAGTTACATTCTTATATTAAAACTTAAAACCAGCAGCTTGCTCATTAAAGCACCCTTTAACACTCTTATCACTACAGCTTGAAAAATAGTTATCACTGAATTCTTATTTTAAGAGGAGCAAGAAGTCATCATTGTATTTGTTTGCCTTAGAACATTTCAACTTAAATTGGCCTTCAGTTCCTACTGCAGTAATTTTAGATTTTGTCTTCATACCCATAACCCTAAACACACACACAAACAATAATAATGATTCAATACTTACCGGAAACGAATTTTCTCATTAAGTTCTTTTGGTGCTTGCCAAGTCAGTTCAATTTTGTCCTTATCAGAATTTTCGCTGTGTGAAGCAGCAGTCTGTAAACAGAAACAGAATACTTTTTCAAAACTTGTTTAATAGAATGGATTGAAGTATTTTATTTTTCATATATAAGTAGAGTCTCAAGTTTACACTCTCCCTGTACTAATGACATAATATGTCAGAAGAGAAAGCAAATCACTGATAATTTTGGTTATTCTGAATATGGATACTGACTTCAATGTTCACCACAAAGTAAAAATGCCTCTCCTTTTTTTTTTCTTCCTCATTTTGTAAACTTTGAAGCAGTTCATTATTTTTAAGGATAAAATTGGCATATCATAGGAGGCATTAGACACATTTTTACATTGACGTCTTATTTTATATTTAGTATAACCTAATGATTATAGGTAGAAAGTATGGGATATGCTCCAAAATTTGGGAAATGGTAAATATGTATATCCATTATAATATAGATTTATGCCGTGGTCAACAGAAATCAGGCAACAGTATATCAAAAATGGCCTGATTCATGGGCAGCAGTATTTAGGCAAGTTATAAGCTATTTGTGTATAGGAAAATGTCATATTTTAAGATATGCTGTTACACTGCTTTGCCAAGAATTATTCTTTATTAAACTAATTTGTAACACTGAAGCATATATTAAAGGGAAATAAAACTATGCTAATTAATCAACACTGAAATATCCTCTATGTTACATAACATAATTAATTGACATAAATTATGAATATAATATTTAGTTAATCCATATATGTTACCACCTCATGACCATAGACCTAGTGGGAAAGCTTTTGAAGAGGATATTTTTTTGTATTGAAATTTGCGTTATCAAGTCTTGTCTGTGAAGAGGCAAAGAAACTTTTCTTCATAGAGGAAATTAAATTCAGACTAGCTCCAGACTGCTATTATTTCAGAAAAATATATCAATGATAGGAAGAAGAAGAAAAGATCAGTAATATAGTCTTTCGCACAAAGGTCATAATGAACAAAGAATGGGTGGGAGCAAATTACTATATATGATGATGTGGTTTGATTTGTACCACAGGACATGCACAACTAAAGAAAGCTCTTCATGTATCAAATGAAAAGTTTCTATGCAATCTTATAACAAAAAGTACAACACTCCACTTACTACTTTAAGAAAAATCAAATCCTTCGTAGAGTACAACAAAGAAACTAATTTGCGCAAATGAGTGCATATCATTTCATTAAATATATATATATATATATATATATATATATATATATATATGAGCTCATTCAACTAAAATAATAAAAATTTGGGGTTATACATACACAAAACATTCTGAGATAAGGCATAAAAATAAATATTTGCATCCATACAAGGAAGTGTATTCAACTTGGAAAACTGATAAGTAGTTTGCATTATTTAGCGGTTAAAATTGAAACTTTGCGCAATATCCTGGGAACTGACTCGTAAGATATTTTACAACTGATTAATCAAAGTGTGATTGTATTGTGTTTTGTCAAAATATGATCTGTAAATTAGTGAACTGATCTATAACAGTTAAGGTTGTCTCCTGTCCCAATTTTGTTTGGATCGTTCCTATTTATTTGTAATTGTCCCGTAACCGGACACGAGTATAACGGGATACCTAAATGTCCCTACTTTTCTGCTTGTAGGGTACAAACCGAGTTTTATTATTGAGTCTTCTTGGTTTTACGTCAAATACTGTTTGTTTTTGTAATGGAGCTAATAGTATCTACTTTCTTTTTCTTTTTTTTTTAATTCTACAGTTGGTCATATTGATAAAAGTTTAAATTTACTAACGGACGACCGAGCAACACAGGGTTCGCGTTTCTGTTTATAAGAAAAAAAAGCTACTGCAGTTTATGTTACAGTGTTGCAGAGCGGTGTGAAAATTCGTAAAAACTAGGGTGGTGGCAGTTATAAATTGCTGTGCAGAGTGCACGTTGTTATAGCTGTTATTAAAAATCTTAAAAGCGTAAAGTTACCCCCCTTAAATGTCGGAAACAATGTCTGCGTCTTGCAAAACTGCCTAACTTACTAAAAATAGTAAATGTGTAATCCGTTCCTGTTAGTAAAGCGCATGTAGACAGTGTGTTTTCTTTAGTAAAAAACTTGTAGACAGAAGAAAGAAACAAACTTCACCTAAAATCCGTGGAAAGTGAACTTCTGGTTGAAATAAACTATAATAGGATTTCTTCCGAATTTCATCACACTAAGGTAAACATATTTAATTTCAATACCATTAGAAATGTTTAATATAATATTTGTAGTTTATTTTTAATTTAAAGTTTAATTTGTAAAATGGTATATTGCCCGCTCTAAGTGTCCCGACATTTGAATTCTTCAAGGTGACAACCCTATGGTGGAATTGTAGCATCCCGATTTTGCCGTTTCGTGATTGCTCTTTCAGGGAGATTGGGGAGGGATGGTTGTAAATTAATCATCAAGGATAAGGAAAACTCTGGATGGTTTTATTTCGTCGATGCGCCTTATGCCCCTCGATGTGTTTCTGTCCGGACGACGAGATTGCGTTGGTAGCGAGTGGACTGTTTTGGAGACGGTAGCAAAGCTGATTGCTGAAAACCGAGTAACTCACTAAGAACGAAGCCGAATACGGGTGTCAATGCCCAACTAAGAACGAACTGCCTAAGAGGAAAACTGAAGCAGGCTTTCCTAAGTGTCCAAGTAAGAATGCAAACCTTGTGGAATGTCTAACGGACGAACAGGTCGCTTCGCGACTAGAAAATAGAATAGCCATTTGTCCTGGATACCAGCGTTCATTGTTTCTTTTGTGACGGACATCTAGGTCGCTCCAGACAAGAGAGGTGGACCGAGAAGTGTTTCTTACAAATATACCTTCGTTTGCGTACAAAACTGTTTTACAAAGTTATTTTACCCACCATACATACATAATTAACGATTAAATATTTATATAAACTCAGATATGTCCTGGTGGAGAGCGGGGTGCAAGAACAGTTGCAGCCCTAATTACAGTGTTTTTCAAATGGAAAGGGATGTACAGCATTGTTGGGTTACGCATCCTTTCTGTCCTTTGCTTCCGTTATTCTTTCATTTCACTCGCGGAATAACTTTTATAAACCCTCCCCTGCAACGTAATTAATAAATACAATAAATGTTAATATTAAATACATCACAACCAAACCATTACAAGTATTTTTACTTTGCTGAAAATAAAAGTACTAATTGCATTTTAATGTTAGTGAAAGTTACTTTAATCCAATGGTACTGCTAGAGTCTAATCTGTGGGGTACGTTGTTTATTACCGGCCGCTTTAACCGACAAGGGTTGCTGAGTTTGTTAAGACGAGGACTCTTGGAGGTCTGCGGTTCGATTACGTGCTTTAAGTTTTTTTTTTTTTTCCAGGTTTTCAGTAATGGAAATGCTAGGGATATTCCTAAACTTGAGTCTAGAAGCCTTCCCACCCAAAAAGAAATAAACAACCCAATATATCATTTTGTCTAAACATTATCAGTTTCCCCAGCCTGAGATGTATCAGTAGGAAAATTGTCTTTAAACACTATTTAAAAATATCAACAAAATTGCCCTCCTCATCAGAAAAAGTAACGTTATATGTCAAGTTTCTAAAATTTCAACACGTATTATATATATTTCATTCTCTTCTTATAGGATTTCCAGGCTGTCTATTGCATCTTGGCTATTTGATTGTTAATGCTCATTTCCGTTTCTTTCAGTGTAAAACTGTTATTTCTGTTAGTAGCCACCCCGTTTTATCTAAGCCCAAACAAGCTATATTGGATTGTAATGACAAGGTGTTAAGCCTTATGAATGACCCATTTCTTTGGCAAGATATATCCTTAGATTTTTCACAAGTTTTTGAGGGGTAACAGCCCAGTTTTAGTTCTAGTAGTCAAAATATTATTAGCTCTTGTGGCAGCTATTTGATAATGTTACATTTTTTTGCCAGACGCGTTTGGAATTTTGTTTAAAAACCAAACGCGTGATTTTGGTCGATGCGCCTTATGGAACCATTATTACTATGTTTCCTTCTTCCAAATAATTTATAAATCCAATCCTTAAATATAGCAGCCCTCATTTCCTCGGACGAAAAAACCTGCTCTACATGTTTTTGCAAAACCTACATAACAATCAGATGATTATCTGGCCTTATAGTTACATAAAGTCCATAGTTTCTCGAAATCTTTTCACAATGACTTTAATGTGTAGCTGGCATTTATCCAAGTCTGGTCTAAGTAATTAATGTATTAATCCTTCAGCAGAAGTTCTGAGTTGCGCGTGGAATTTGTACCTTAAAGCCACAATGCCATTTCTTACCTAAATTTCACAGTAATCTGTAATAGATGAATTAGAACTCTTGTATTATATTTTCTTTCGATAACTGCAGTCATTTATCGTATTGTTAGAATCATAGAAGCCAAAAACGGCCCTTTGTACAATATCCTCTTCAAAGTCACGTAAGTTTGAATTTAAATAATGTAGTGTACAGTAATAGATTGTTGACAATTTCAGTTCATGAAAACAATTTGCATGAGGTTGCCACATTATTAACAGTCACGTTAACAACACAAGTAAGGGTGATAAGCGGGACCCAGATTTTTAGGTTTTAGACTATTCTGTTCCTTGCTAGCTACCTGTAATATTTTAACATAATTATCCATTTCTTTATCTTCGCAGTCACATGATTGAATGTTATGAAACCTAAAAATGGCAAAATAGAGCGTTGAAACCTAAAAATGGCTAAAACTATAGTTTAAAATATTAAAATTAAATTTATATGAATTTGAAATGTAATTAATTTTAAGTTATTACAATTAAATTTAATAATATTTACAATAAAAGTACTTTTAAAAACATTAATCAACAATGTGCACCTTGATGGACTTCAAAGACTAATCATTACATTTAATTTTGTAATACCATTATTGTCATGTTGTTAATAGCATTGTCAAAATTAATTTAATTTTAGAATTTAATTTCATAATACCATTTTTGTCAGTCACATTCACGCTATTTTTCTCAAATGACTCTCGAACAGACATCTTCTGTTTCTTCATTGTCAGTCACGTTTTGTTAAAGAAAATTGTCTTTCTTATTCAGAAGAGTTAACAATGTAACTCTTATTTAGAAACAAACTGAAGGCATTATTAAGAAACGTACACTTCCTTATTATCAACTGCTACAGCAAGATGCCGAAATGAAAGGTTTCTAAAAGTTGATTGATTAGACTGTGGATTGGAACGATCCCAATTTTACCTCAGTCAAAAGCAAGTGAGCTGTAACCAAAACTCGCATTTTATGCAGCATAGAGTCGGTAAGGCATGACAGCAGCATTGAGAGGAAACAAGGGATCCAATTAACAAACAATTTCAGGTCTTCTTCTTCTTCTTCTTCTTCTTCTTCTTCTTCTTCTTCTTCAATCCGTAGTTGTGTGAGGCATGTATCAGCAATGTACCATGGCATATGGTACAGAACGCAGTATTCAATAAACTTTTTCAAAACATCAGTGGCTGAATGATACCAGGTGAATCAACCTTAAGGAAAAAATATTTGTACCAACTATACGAGAAAAAGATTGAATTCATCAGAACGGAGCAAATATCTGCCTTTCAGTAGGTGAGGCCACCGATAGTTGTGGCCGTTTCATTGTAACGTCGTGGTGGGTAAGTTAGACCCCACAGAACCTGGTAAATCCTGTCTCATATTTTACAAGATGCTGGACAAAAGGAACCACAGCACCAAGCATCATATGGCTATCAGAAAACCGTGATAGTGCGGTCTACATGATCAAGGCGGGAAAGACAATGAAAAATTTCTACCCCAACAAGCTGCATACTACCTGCCTTGCTCACGGCTTACACTGATTGGCTGAAGAGGTTAGAAACAATTTTCCAGGAGCGAACAGCATTATTTAATCGGTGAGGAAAGCCTTACTGAAAGCTTCCAGTCGTATTTGATTTTCAAAGAAATGACATCTCCCTTGGGGTACTTGATTGCAGGCAACCGTCTTTATATCAACTGTTTAAGATATCAAGAGTATTGATAGACCGTTTAACGTCAACGAAGCAGCCTGCATAGCAAAGACCAAAACCGCTCTTCACAACAAGAACATCATCACTTTACATGCCAATTTCAGTGATCATCCTGCAGCTATTCAACGCTTGAAATCCGCAACTTTACCACTAAAAGATACAATGAAATCACTGACACAATTTCAAAGAAAGAAATACCAGGTCCAGTGGGCGAGCCCGTTCTTTGAAGCGCACCAAGATTCTGGGACGGAGCGCAGGGTTTGCAACAATGAATAATGTATCTGCTGTTCTTCAGGGGAAACAAATTTCAGACGATTTACAGTGGAGGCCGACAGAAGTGGCTTCATTGAAATTTGCACCGATGACTTCATGCTGCGTCGAGAGAATATTTTCTTATTATAGGAATGTTCCAAAAACAACAGAAAACATTTCCCCAGTATTTAATAGTGCAGTGCAAGAGTAACTAAAAATGTTCTAGTGGAGTTTTATTAATTGAAAAATCTTCTAATTGAATTTTATTAATTGAAAAATATTCTAGTTAAGTTTAGTGCTTTACAACGTAAAAAAAAATGTTTTAAAAAAGTCAATACTTTAAAAAAATTCACTGCCCTGAAATTATAAATACTTGGAAATTTTAAGTAAGTTAAGTGCTTTACAATTTTAAAGACTTGGATATTTTAAGTGTTCGTGAAGTTTTGTGTTTCAGAACAATGGAAAATACAAGTAAAATTAAATTCAAAAAGTCCATATTATCGTATATTTGTTTCAAAGTGTTTATTTCACTTTAATTAAGAGAAAATTTAAAAAATTACCATAAAAGTATTAAATAAACTAAAAACTAATTCAGAGTTTATAAAAATCTAAAAATTCCTAGTGATAAACAACTCCACTGAATAAAATATTTAAAGTTTTAACATGATGGAATTGGTGCATTAAAAAGAACACATTTTTTTTTTATAAAATATTAGGAATAAAATAAGTGTAGCAATGATTTAACACTAGAATACCCAAGCTTCAAATATCCCCGTAAAACGCCCGTTAGGGGCCAATTGATCGCCATTACTTTCTTATGCATTTTAATAATTTTTCTCGCTGAAAACTGAAATTTCTTGCATATCGCCTTCTAGCCTATTGCGATGGTTAGAGGGAACGATTTTGCTTCTAAATTCCAAGCCAGGTTTGAATTCAGCTTTAATCGAGCTTCTGGTTTCAGATATTTTTATGGACTTTGCTCAAGTATCACGTATGTTTAGCTCTTCATGTTCCCAGGCCCCTTTGCCTATTCATTTGTTGGCAATTCAATGATGCATTCACACATTTATTTTCATTGTTTTGTTCATCTTTTATGGGTCATCTCAGGCTAAATTGTTTAGTAAAAAAAACTATTTTTTATTTCAAGTATAAGCCTATGTTTTCTCGAAAATAAGAAATATTTTATTATACGAATTGGGTTTGTTCTGTACTATGTAGTAACAAAAAAGACAGAAGTTATTCAACGAGTTATATCTATATAGAAAGCTATTTATTGAAACATTTTCAGAGATATTGATATGACATTTTTTGCAGCTATTTTGGATATACGAGAAACACATACAATTTTTTTATATGCGCAACAATTTTCTTTGGTTTTATTTTTCTTATATAACCCTATTTGACATGTCTTGCGTTTATTGGCCTTAGATGTTCATTCTCCCTATAATCAACCTTGAGTGATGGTGACAGTAGTCAGTGAAGGGTAAGTGAAAATGAAAATCTAAGCGAAAATAACTTTAGACATGGATACATGAGCTAATAAACAATGACTCACGTCTACGCTACAATGAGTTGTGAAACATGTTTGTTGTGCAGTGATGTTATTGCCGGTAACAACTACGCAATAAACGTCGTAAGAAACGTGGGTACGGAAGCGGTCAATTAACCGCCTGGGGAACCAATGGTAAATTTGCTATTGTTTTAAAATGTTACGCCAGAAATAGAATCAAATATACTGGTGAGCTAAACGTCATTGAAAAGGAGTAAAAATACTTCCAAAAACACTGAGAATATGAGCATTGGAAATTAACCAAGATACCAATAAAAAAAAAAAAAATTCCAAATGCTTATCTCGAAAGCAACCCATTTTCAAGAAAACATTTATGGCTGGTGTTTCTTCATTTTAAGGGGAAAAACAATTACATGAGTTACATTTTGTGTAGTGAAGGCCAATTTTGGGGGAGAACTCTACGCAAAAGGCAAACAACTTTTATTTGAATACTTTTTTTATTAAACCAACCGTTATATTTATATAATGTTTAAGAACAGTCAAAAACATTGTTACTCGATAATACTGAACGAACTTAGATTTAATTTTTTTTTTCTTTCCAAAACACAAGACCCAATTCAAGTACAGAAGTTAAGTTTCCTTTATTTACCTTTCTCAACATAAGCAAACTGTTAATAGCATAACAACAGCGTACATTAAGTCAGAAGTCGGTACTTATTGAAATATTCTAGAGAGGGAATATTCAGGTGCTCATCACGGTACACACTTTACAAGGGAGTTGAAATTATTTTATTTGGGGGCCTGCAATACAAGACAGCTTGTATATCTGGCGAAAGAGCTCCTGGTAAAAGTTTGTCATACTCAGGTATGTGATTTAGTTCAGAAATTCACATAAACAGGATCTTTTGCTAATAAAGTACAGAGGCATCGCGTATACTGCAATTTGCGTGTTTCTGCAAATCCAAATATCTCAATTCGTAAAACAATCTTCTTACATAGAAATTCCGATGAGTTCAATGTAAAATTCTCGAAGTACAGAAGATTCATTTCTATTAACTTGAAACACACCAATAATTGACTTAAGGGAATTTTTGCCGAAGATTCAAATTTTGCAAAATAATATCGGAGGGGCTTTCAGAGGAAAGATTTGCTTTATTGATGAGCACATTTTACCTTAACGGTAAATCGATATAATTGTAGGTACTGGAGTGATAATAAGCAATGCATTTTGAGAGAAAACCAGACATAATGGCAAAGAAAATAAAAGTTTGGGCAAGTATTCTACATGATAACAAACACAGGTCCATTATTTTTTTAGGAAAAGCTCGCTGGTAGTATGTGCCCAGAAATTATATAATTCTCTCATTAATGGAAAACATTGAAAATCAGGAAGGTGATAATAGTAGAGTTGGTTTAAATGAAAACTTGCTTACATTCGAAGCACCACCACAATATTATATACAGTGACTCAATAATACATTCCTGAATGGATGAATTGGTAAAAAGGGGGAATAGCCTGCAACATCCCTTAATTTAGCCAATTAGATTTTTTTCCTGTGGGAGCATCTAAAATGAGTCCATTTTAAAACACACCCTACTACAGATGAAGCACTCTGACAAAGGATAATCACAGCTTGCAGGAATATTCCTATATGCGTGTTTCAGACCGTTATAGAAGCTTTTGAAAATATACTCATTTTTGTATGGAGCTTAATGGAGGATATTTAGAGCGCTGATTTATGATGAACAGTTATTATTTTTAAAACCATTTTCCATCTTATATATTACAATTATAATTTTATACACATAAACGTTCGGTTTAATTAAAAATGTTTCCGGCAAAAGCTGTTTGCCTTTTTTGCGTAGAGCCAGAATATGAAATCAATTAGGGTTCCCATTTAAAAATATCGAGTTACCTTGAAATGACCTTTAAAACCTTTTCTAAATAAAATGTAGCTAATATCATCGTTTGTTACGCTTAAATGAAGAAAAATTTATCATAAATCATTTCCTTTAAAACGCGTTGCTTACGAGATAAGCAGGTGGTAAATTTTAAAACTGTATTAAATGTTAGCATCTTGTTTATACACCATCCCAAGTAAACCCATAGAAGGAGTTGGATGCATTTGCTTACAAAATCAAGGTTGCGGGAAGGACGAACACGGTTTTAACTACCGCGTCCAATATAGAGGCACGTAACTGTACAGGCATTTAAATAACTAGTACGGTGTCTTGGGGAAAATTTTGCAAAATAGCATAATCAAATTGTTAGATCGTAAGACAAATAATATATTCGTGTAGTGTTAAAAAAATTGCCACACTGTTGTAAAATAAATTACATCAAGTGGACGCATTTGTTTTTACTTTCAATCCTTTAAGAATGAAGATAAATTTCAACGCTCCTTCACATCCAGAAGATTTCAATATTTAAAAACAATTTTAAATTGCACATCCAGCCACACTTAAAAAAATTCAGTTCCAGGTTCCAGCACAGGTTCTGCAATTGCAATCGCAGAATTACACCATATAATCAAATGTATTTATTTTGATTATCTCGTAATATTTAAAACCACCAGATTTCCATTATCTGACTTTTCATAGTATATATCGAATATATACTATATATATCGAAGATGCGAAAAAAGGTATACACACTTTTATAGTAGATATCTATTCCATACATTTCAAAGTTGGACTGAAAAACAACAGCAATGTGTAGTATGATGTTCTGTAAACACATACATTATGATAGCATTGCTACGTGATAGATAAATTAACATTGAGCAAATGAAGCCAAGATTATCGTATGATGTTCTGTAAACAGATGTGACTCACACTACGTTATGATAGCGTTGCTACAACAAGATGGAGCCAAGATTATCGTTTGAACAGCGAAAAGCAATTTTGAAGTGGTACTGGAAAACCGAGAATGTTATTGAAGTTCAAAGGCAATGGAGACGTGTGTATACAGAACAGAATCGCCAACCCGTGTAACAATTGCATGCATTAGAGAAAAATTTGAGACTCGTGGTACCGTATGCAAAGCTCACAAGGGCAGATTTGGGAGACTTCGCACAGCAACAAGTCTCGCATCCTCGGCTATGATTACCGCCACGGGTGGCCGAGGTCGTTAAGGTACGAACTCATGAGCGGGAGGTCTGGGTTCGAATACTGCCAGGACCGTCCTCCCCGACTGAGGTTTTTTCCAGGTTTTCCTCAGTCCTCAAATGGCAAATGCCGGGGAGGTACGCTAAACTTAGGCCTGGAACGATTCCTTCCTTAAAAATAAATCCTTTCTCATTGTATTTCATCTCATGTATCATCAGTGTCCATAGCCTGTGGTGTCTGTATTGCAAAAACGGGCTTTAAACGCTATTCATTTATTTATTCATTCATGGTTTTTGAACGCTTTGAGTACTCACCGCACAAATCTATAACGCAATGTGCACGTAAGGCTGGAAATGGCTGAAACAGCGTACATCGTATTACTAAAATAGCAAAGTTGAAAGTTTTCATCCCAAGACTTTTGCATGCACTAAACGAATAGAATGCGGTACTGTGAGTGGTTTCGGAACATGGTGCAAGAGGATGAAGCCTTCGTAAGGAAAGTGGTTTGATTCGGTGAGGCACAATTTAAGTTGAACTGTGCCTACTGATGTGCAAACAATCCACATGTTTTTGGAATAGGCTGTTAATTTACCTGGAATTTTGGTATGGGTAGTTATCTAGGGGTCTAATTGGATCATTCTTTTTTGAAGAAACATAACTGGCCCAGTGTACTTGAACATGATACACACATCCGTCTTACCCGCCATTCATACACTCTATGGAAATGAGAAATTTACTTCCAACACGATGGTGCACCATCACATTACCACCGAGATGTACGTGCGTACCTTGATGACAATCTTCCAAGGCACTGGATAGGACGAAGAGGTCCGATTGATTTTTTACCGTGTTCTCCGGATCTAACTCTGTTGGACTTCTACCTATGGGGAACTCTTAAGGATGTTGTATACCGTAGAAAACCAGCTACACTGGCAGTACTTCGGGAAGAAATTGAAACGACATGTGCTGCAGTTGCTGAGAACACTTTCGCAAACGTTGCTCAATCAGTAGTTCAACGTTCTCAGAAGTGTATCGACGCCGATGGTGACCATTTTGAGCAACTGTTGCAAATGTAAAAGTCTAAGATGATTAGTGCTCATCATTTTCTGTTTGTGTGAATTCAGTTTTGTTAACACAGTTTTTTCTTTGCTTGAAGTGTGTATACATTTTTGTCACCCTCTGCGTATACACATATATTCCACTAGTCGCTAGATATAATAGTCCATCTCTAGACCAAGCGAAAAACATTAATAGTGAGAAAAACACAATTTTGGCAACACTATCGAGGCCGACAACATATTTTCATAAACTGAATCCGCACCAGGAGATATAAAATAAATAACATACTAATGAGGAAAGTGTGGACACCAAACATATATGACGGTCTTAATAGTTCCATTGTATGATGATTCACAGAACCAGCAAGGACTATAGAATGAAAACTACTGAAGCTAAAATATACAGTTTCGACGTGTTTATTCAGAAATTCCGTTTACTAATAGAATGTTTGAAGTGAAAGAAGAACATTTTGAGAGCGTATACTTTGTATTTTAATTCTCAATCTTCTCCGCGACGCATTACAGTCTGACTGATGGAATGACAACATTACGCGAGCCTGAAACCACATGCCACAAGATCAGATCGTTTCTCATTTAGGAAGTTTACACATGCTTCTCTCTTACAGAACCAAATATACAGAGCACTTTACTTACCTCGACTCCGCCTCCGCAGTCCACTAGGTTGATCCCCTTACCCTTCAGGAACTTGCCCACGGGAGTATCCCCAACACGAGCCTGCACGAAGAAACCTCTTATCTTGTCCTGCTCGGTACCAACAATTGTGACACCAACAGTACCACCAGCAGCTATATTGTTCTTACTGAGCTTTATGGTGTATGGTGATGGGGTGGTCTTGATTTCTGCATGGTGCTCTGGAATCATGGTTGCACAAGCGGCTTCCGGAGCTCCGGTCTTGTATCCCATTGCAGGAACACATAGTACCATCAACCAGGATAGTGCAACAAGCTTCATTCTGAAAGTACAGACCCCATTGCCTATACATTTAAGGTATAAAACAATATATGGCTAGATATCAGAGAAACTGCCTCGCTAGGCGATGAAGTTTCAGCTACCAGGTTTCTTTTAGACGTGTATTTTATGACAATACACGCAAGAACATAATTAACCATTACTGCCTAAAATAGCAGAGGAAGCTGACCAGAGCCTATCTTAAAAGTAGCAAAGAATGGTAGCTAACCCGGATATCCATTAATAAACAATGACAGGAAAAAACTGTCAAGCTAAAACTCGTGCATTATTTCTCACAGTAAGGGCTAAAGGAGATGGATAAATATTATCTTTCCATTCTTAAGTTAGGGTGATCTATCTGGAAACATCCAAGACCTCGCAGTCACCATCCCTGGATTCTGGTCACCCTGTGTCTCCCTTACCTAATCCCGGAGATGTCGCTATTGGAGGCATAGGTTCAAACGGCAAGTCGCGAGTAAGACTGAAGTAATGAAATATTCTCTTCCGCTCCAGACAATGTGCGAGGGTAGGTCCCTAAGTTTTCGCCTAACGATGTTATAAGTATGATAACGACAAAAACTATATTTCACTTTTCAATATAGTTACCCTTTATTGCAATGCATTTCTCATATCTTTCAATCCCTCCCCCCAAAATAGCCAAAAGTCTTGTCTGCAAAATGGACATAAACAGCATCCATCACCTTCTTCGACACATTAATTTCCTTCCTCGAAGGTCCTTCTTGAGAGGAAATAGTTACTGGGAGCTAAATCTGGAATAGGGGGGGGGTGGTCGATCTCCTTGAAGCCACATTTCTTCACAGCTTTCTTTGCTAAAAGAGCTGTGTGCACAGGCGCGTTGTCGTGAACAAGGCGCACACTCCCACTCAGCTTTCCTCGTCTTTTCTCTTTGATGAAAGCACGTAGTCTGTGCAATAGGCCAGCATAGTACTCCCCATTTACTGTGGTGTTTCTCTCCTTGAAGTCAACCAAGAGTATTCCTTCACAGTCCCAAAAGATTGTGGCCATGCTCATCTTGGTTGACTGAGTGACCTTGGCCTTTAGAGGAAGTGCTTTACCAGGTTTACGCTAAGCCATTGACCCTCTTTTGGACAAGAGATCATAGTAGAGGACCACAGTTTCATCTCTTGTAACAATGGTTTGCAGAACTTCTCTCTCGTGGCCACGGCAGAGCTCCAAATATGCCTGACAGCAGATGACTCGTTGCTGCTTTTGGACTGAGGAAAGAAGTCTAGGTACCCATCTTGCACTAACCTTACTCATATTTAAAAGTTCATGAACAATCGAAGGGCTGTTGTTTTCGAAAGACCCAACCTTGCTGCTATTTCTGTAACTTTGAGCCGCCGGTTTTCCATAATTTCTCCTTCCACAAGAGCGATGTTTTCAGGAGTGAGCACCTCAAAGGGCCTACCTGCAGGCTCTTCATCCTCATTGCTTTCTCGACCCGTTCGAAAAAGTTTGGCCCATTCTTTTACGTTAGAATATGATGGAAATGTTTCCCCAACAGCGTCCAATCGCTGTTTAATTACATTTGAGGAAAGTTCTTATTTTGCGAAGAATTTAATAGCAGCTCAGTGCTCCATTTTGAACATATCACAATCTTCTACACATGGCCTTCTTTATGCAGCTATAGCTGAACAAGTGAACATAGCGGAGCGAAAGTTACGGCTACAATTATTTCTTAACAGATAAGGTATGACATAGAATAAGGATTTTGTGAAGGCGATAATTCTTATCGGCGAGACCGAAAACTTATGAACCTACCCTCGTATCTAATGCCAAGCGAAAACTTCTTTTACGGGCTTAACACCCTAAGTATGGCTTACTTCGGAAGGGAAGTAAAGCCGTGAGTCCCGTGTCGTACATTTACGGCACGATAAAGAACCTCAAGCCTGAGAGAAGAGACCTCTGAGCAAAATTTGTCGGCTATTTCATGCTCTGATTTGAATGGGACGCTTATGACCTGAGCTGTTAAAGAGCGTCCATAAACAAGCATAATCAAAAGCTGGAGAAATATAATTAACCAGAAGAGTGAACTTATCTGGTTCTGTAGTATTTGATACTGCTACCGAGTTGAAAAATGCTTTATACCAGTGGTCCCATTCATGTTGTGCACAGCTGGAATTCTCCTTAATGTTCTATTGCTCAGTTTGAGTAAACGATCCGTTTATTGTGAATGTAATATGTTTAATAAATTGTAGCAAAGACAACTTAGGAAGATCAGGAATTATCCTTATTTAGGCTTTATTAAAATATTTTGCAACTAACTATTTGAAAAATTATACTGGGTTTTTATGCTTTGTTTATTGTCGCTTTGACTATATTGCTCTTCTCGCAAAGTCTGTAGATTGTGAAGTGAATACTCTACGTGTGTAACTCTGTAGGAATGAATGAAATGAATGGCGCAAATGAACTCGTAGTCCTTGGCGCCTTAAAGCTATCTGCTTTACCTTCTCAGGGTAAGGAAATAGGCCGAAAAAAACTTACACATCTTGACCTATTGAGATTCAAACTCAGGACCTCCTGATTAGTAGTCGCAAACGCTACCATTAGATCACGGAGGCGGTCTCGGTTTAATTTTAAATACACAAAGAATTAATCTTAGTAACAAGACTATAGAAAAGATTTCGCGATCGTGATAATTTCATACGCCTTTCTTTGTATATCAGAAGTAAAAAAGAATATTAATAAAATAAAATTTATATTAATGTCGATTTTCTATTCTGAAGTCAACACCTTCTTTATTAAATGTACGTCATTGTATCAATGGAGATTATTTTTTGTCTACTGTTATCAATTGTTGTTATCGAAGATGAATCTACTGCAAGAAAATTTAGCCAAAGTGGAAAAGGTTTTGTTACCAATACCGAAGTGATCTTATGATGCGTACTAGAAGGAACACGACAGAATCATTAGTTGGGTAAAAAGTAAAACTATTAAGTGCATTTCAGAATCTTTTCTCTGTACATATATTTCAGAAGATGTTAGTATTCTACTTTATTTTGATCTAATATTAATTTAACATTGTACAATAGTGCACTTTTCACTTCCACATTGAAAAGTAGGTCTTCTAGATTTTTTATTAATTCTGTAATTATGTATTGCAATGAAAATGATCGTAACACCATATTCAGTTGATAACATATTAGCAATTGAAAACAAATTAATGACATAATTGTTATTATTGTAATTTTATGCAATTAAGGTCATGATGTAGCATTTTATTAACAATAAAGACTTTATAATTCTGGTAGGTATAAAAAAATCGCGTTTACAGAATCTCCGAATAATAGTCTGGAAGGTTCTCTTTGCGAGTTGTGGTGGTTTTTAATGACGACGCTTGGGGCCAAATTTGTGATGGAATTTAATGAATGTGTAGCGCCACATTATTTGGTGCCGAACTTGTTACGGTATAGAGGTGTGTCGTTCTATCACCACGATGTGCTCGGCTAGCTGACAGTTTGTTATTATAGCTGGATTTTTTCAGATTGATACTTCTAGGGTGAAAGGGGAGTTTTGAGAATATTATTAGATATAGACTGAATACGAGACAGATGTGACGTAGTTTATATTTCTCTTCCAACAAACGTGCTTTAGTGATAATGTTCATATCATGGTTGGTAATACCGACAATAATCTGTTTGATTTTACTCGATACTCCACGGAAATTCTCTTTTTATCACTATTAGGTAGGTGTTAAACACGCCTTTTTTTTATCTTTGTCCTGGTATAATTCGTATAATACATTCCCATATTGATACATACTAATTCTACTCGTGACTTTTTATTCGCCATGACTAATAATTTATAACTTCTTCCCACGAATACAACTTGCTACTTCTTCCTATGTAATATTAATGCAACTTCTTTTTATGGAGTACGAATAACGACTTGTTCGCATGGAATACAAACATATCCTCTCCGTACGGAATACAAAGCACAAATAACTAAATTTTAAAATATTAAGTCATTTATTACAATGGCTGTAATAATACTATTCATTAAAATGCATTATTTTCTACATACGTATACTAAGCGAATGAATTTCGTTAATTTGTATTTGGTCGCAACAAAGCTGTCTGTTTCGTGTTTCATTCTTGGTACACATTATTAATATTGCCTTGTCATTGGTTGATTCACTTAGTATTACAATTTTCTTATCTGTAGTTTTAATATTTTCATATTCTTGGCTATGCATGTGTCCCTTTGGACCGTTACATTTTTATTATTCGGTATTGCATAAAGGCCAACAAACAAACATTAAGACATACATTGTTAAAGCTCTTTTCTGATAAATGAAATGTATACAAATGAGCTTACAAGATTTATACGATTTAAAACGTATTACCAACGAATATTTGTTATTTGAATTGAAAATTAAAGCTTTTACTTAACATAAAAACATGTGCAAATGAACTTATTAATTTTATATGATTACAAACATATTATCAATGAATGTTTTGAGTTTTAAATAAAATATTATAGTCTTTATCTTACATAATAACATCATAAATGGATTTCTTAAATTAAAATAGCTAAATAGCTATTACTGTTAAATGTTTGGGGCTTTATTAGCCTTTAGCCAATATAAAAAAACATATGAAAATGAACTAATTAAATTAATATTCATAAACAAATGCTATCAATGAGTATTAGGGCCTTAAATGGGATGTTTTCTGCTTCAGAATTGAACTCTTAAATTGTTTTGAAAGGTTTCCATTGTCAATCTGCCTCTAGAAATCACGTCACAAGTTTCTTGACATCTTTATTTTATTTTTCTTCTTCATCGGTTGTCTTTCTTAGCTGGGCTTTTCGCTTTTCTGCAATAAGTTTTCGATGCGAGTGTCTACAGTTACTTTGCTCACGATTAGGAGCTGTTCTCAAAACTTCACCTTTTACTTTCTAAAAATGTCATGCAAACCATTGTCTGTCTTGAAACTTGAACCATGGAACAAAACAGCAAAATTAAGAGCTTTGTAGAAAGAAAGTGACGATTTAGTGCATTACTGAGTCCTAATTTTGTTAAACGTACTTCATTTATGTCCACGAATCATGCTCATAGGCTCAAATGTAGATCCCGTAATTTACAAATTAGCGGGTCTCTTCTCTTTCTTAAATACCCATACCTAAGGTTGAATTCATGCTTCCATGAAACGTAACAGATATACGGGTCCATTTCTGCTCCAAACAAGATATCTGCACTCATGAGGGCGAATAAGGAAAAATTCAGGTGGCTACTTATGGCTTACGGCCGTTGAGTATCCAAGGAAGTTATTCCTAGGCTTCCGCAATGGATAATTTATTTCGCTATAACTTAGAAACTGGAAATTTTCCTTTTTAAAAAGTAGGGCAAGTGTTCACATGTTTAACTGAAAACCTGTCTGTAGCTTTAATAACATAGAACAAAGGTATAATTTTTATCACATTATCCCCATCTATCAGTATACAGTGGTTTTTTATTTATTCATTTTTTTTAGAAAGAACGCAACAGTTTCAATTAAAACTACACAAGCAGTTAAGTGAGAAAACTCTCGAATACCTTAACTCTTATATTTTTAATTTTTTTTCAATAAGGACAGAAAGAAGATTTATTTAGTATCGCGTGCCGCTAACACCACTGCAATGCCTAAGCATCCAGCCTCTTCCTCTAAAGGGAGTAGAAGACACCTTTAACCTCAACATATTACACATGTCTTCTATCCAACTTCCCTTATAAAGCAGAGCATGTTTTAATTAACTCAATTCTCTGCATAGAGTGCACTTCTTTATTTCTGTAATGTTTATTCTTTCATTGTAATTTGTATCGTTTCACAAGACTACAAGTGTTTCAAAAGGAAATATAAACTAGGCCTGATCTCCGTGACCTTTTTATCAATCTATCAACAATAACGAAGTGAGTTAACATATTTATTTTGGAAGGATAATTGAATTGCTCTCACACAGTGAAACATAAATGTGCACATCCAATTACTGCCTTCCAATTTACGAACATGTGGCAAGTGTAGCCAGAAGTTTGTAATTATTCACATGTCTGCTCCGAGTAGACTGTTGCTCAAAAAACTATATAACCCCCCATAAATTCCCTCTCGGGGACACACATTACATGGAGTATGCAGAGAGTACGTCCATGTGTGTCTCATCGATAGTTTTTTTTAATGGTGTTTTAACGCCTCTTTTTACTACTGAGGCACCACAGGCGGTGAACACTGATGATACGTGAGATGAAATATATATTGGGAAAGGATTTATTTTTAAGGAAGGAAACGTTCCAGGCCTAAGTTTAGGGTGCCTTCCCGGCATTTGCCATTTATGAGGACTGAGGAAAACCTGGAAAAGAACTCAGGGAGGACGGTCCTGGCGTACGAATCCCAGACCTGCCGCTCACGACTCGCTACCCGTGGCGGTTTATCTTATATACGGAGCATCCTTCTCTTAAAATCTCCTTGTTTTATTTTGATATTTTAAGTACCACATCCTGAATCCTTTTAGCGAAGTTTCTCTTTGTCTTATCAATTGTTCTTCTGTAAATAAACTTATTAGAAAGGAGTCGACGTTGTGTTTCAACACGTAAGTTAGCAACCTATGTACCGCTCGGCCATCTAAACGTCCCTTAGCTACGAAGTCGCTAGAAATATTCCGCCGGCATTCGGACATCACCATAGGTAGGCACCATTATTGTTTGGAACTGGCACGATTGACCAAGTTTGTTAAGGCACGGACTCGTGAATGTGACCTTTGGGGTTACATTGCCGTCAGGACCGTCCTCTCTGACCGATTTTTTTATTCCAGCTTTCTTCAATCCTCATAAATGGCAAATGCCGGGGAGGTACCCTAAACTTAGGCCTGGAACTCTTCCTTCCTTAAAAAAAATCTAATTATTCATTTTTATGTAATGTATCATACCTCAAACATTAAAACCGCCACGGGTGGCCGAAGTCGTTAACATGCGGACTCGTGAGCGGGAGGTCTGGAGTTCGAATCCCTCCAGGACCATCCTCTCTGACTGAGTTTTTTTCCAGGTTTTCCTCAGCCCTCATAAATGGCAAATGACAGAGAGGTACCCTAAACTTAGGCCTGGAACGTTTCCTTCCTTAAAAATAAATCCTTTCCCAATATATTATTTCATCTCATTATCATCAATGTCCACCGCCTGTGGTGCCTCTGCAGCAAAAACGGGGGTTAAACACTATACGTTCATTTCATTCAAACATTAAATATTATATTAAAACGTATTGTTTGGAATCCCACCTTAGAAATGTCTGTTTATCAGTGTAAGGCTCTAAAACTCTTATACTAAATAGAATTAGACAGCAAATGTCGCTGTCTTAGTGAACAAAATAAATAAGAAAATTAAAATTTAAATGGAAATAAGTGTCGTCACTTGAAGCTCACAAAATTTTCAGAGAAAATGTTGTGAATAGACGCATTTGACATTTATTGCTTGTAATTTTATAATGCATTTAAACTCCCATTTTGACATTGGTGCCTATTGCTTAGTTTCGTGCTTAAAATATGCATATTTATTATAAAACTGCGAAGGCAACGAAATCATGTATACTTTTTTCATAATTTTTAAACTGAATAACCGAATTACCTCTGGCTGAAAGGCAACGCAAAGGGTATTAGTATTTGCGTATAGTAGCAAATATATTGACAGGAAACAAAACTGAATTTGACTGCGCTATTAATTTTATGCATGTGCCTAAAATATATTCCAGTAATATTTGTAAATGTGGAAAGATATTTTCTGCCTTCAAACTTCTATTTACTGACAAAAAATATAACGTTTTGATCGAAATTTTGAGAAAGGCCCTTTAATGTTATTTATTCTGATGTAAACTATGGGAAATAAGTGACTAAAATTAAACGGTTTGATCATTATGTTTTCCTAGTTACCTAAACCTGTTATCATGTACCGCTACGGATGGCCAAAGTCGTTAAGGAGTGGATTCGTGAGCGAGAGGTCTGGAGTTGGAATTACGCCAGGACCGTCCTACTTGACTGAGGTTTTTTCCAGGTTTTCCTCAATCCTCATAAATGGCAAATGCCGGGAAGGTACCCTAAACTTAGACCTGGAACGTTTCCTTCCTTAAAATCCTTAAAAAAAAAATCCTTTCTCAATATATCATTTCATCTCATGTATCATCAGTGTTCACTGCCTGTGGTGCCCCAGTAATAAAAACGGACATTAAACACCATTCCAAAAAAGTTATCTAGTCCTTATTTAAAGTTTACTTCGAAAAACCATTTTGCAGTTTACTTGGAAAAATTAAACAAAACATAAGCTATGTCAGACAGTGAGGTTGTACTTTTTTTAATGATGAAAACAAAATGTTCATATGAACATGTTCTAAGTGCCTTTTTCAAATGCCTATTTCGAGTAATTTTTGGATTGTATATTCGTTATATAAGTTTAGATAATGTAATTTTAATTTGTACTCCAGGTATGTTTACTTGAAATTGTATGTTAATTAAAAGGGATTATCTATGTGAAAGGTAATGATATATATTCATTGGTATGTAGTGCCTCAGTAGTAAAAACCGGCGTTAAACACGACCCCCCCAAAGATATTAATAATTAGGCAGTTATAAAAACTAAATTATTTAAAAATATATTTGTTCTGCCTATTTTCAGTTTTCTTGCATTTTAAGTGTTAGTTATGATTAAGGTGCGAGAAGATCTTGGTTTCTTGCAGAGCACCTTTTACAACGGAGCATACAAAATAATATGCATGAATTCAAATATCTGTAAACCAAGGTCATTTCCAAATCACCTTTATATAGACAACTCCAGCGAGAATAGAAATTTCCTTCAGCATAGCTATCAAAAGCAATTTATTGTATTTTTACTTGAAATCTTCCTAATAAGCAAACGGCAATGATTAATTGTACTGGCATGGGCATGTCCGTTTGGCAATTAGTTGTTCCAAAAACTCTTAGGACCAGTTATATAAAAGAGTAACTTGAGTTTAGTGCGTACAATTAATCATCTGTTAGTTATACTTAACTTGGAAATTTTGATTGCATAAACATTAATCTAAGATTAATTCGTCTTAACCTCAAATTAAAACTACTGGCCAACTTTTGCAAGTTAAAGCACTTGCTATAGTGTAATAATTGTTAAATATAACATTTATCATAGTAAAGAAGCTTAACTACTTAATTGTAAATGAAATGGTGAATCACGTTTATTTTAATTTCATGTAGATAAAGTTCTTCAATTTTTCACTTTTCATTTTCGCCTAATAACAACAGACAGCGAAGCATTCAATTGTAGGTTATGTTAGGCTAACCTTACAAACGGTATATTGTATATGTTTCTTTACAGATTTCTGATTATTCCGACATCTCATCCGATGACGAATTTTGCCATGCTCCTTGTGTGTGAAATCATGCTTTAATTCCATGTTCACAATACTACTAACTTTAAGGTTCTGTGCAGCAGAGAACTTCCAAACACTTATTGGAGATATGTATATTCAAAATGGAGAAAGAAACGGCCAGTAGAGTGATCAATAAAGTTATTAGAGCGATAGAATATTTGAGATCTCAGTTCATTAAAGTGCCAACTAAAGAGGGTGATGTGAGAAGGGTAGCGTTAGGCTTCTATAACATTCGCAACTTTCCTGGAATTTTAGGTGCTATAGAGTGCACAGACACATTATATCGCTTGAAGATAATAAGTCAGAAGCCTTCAGAACAGAATAATTATACTCTTTAGTAATTTCCCCTATGTATATTCTTTATCCTTAGTTGAGATGTAATCTAGTTCTTTTTTAATTATTCCCTTATACCCTTATATTTTAGCATCAAATTTGCCGCTCACACTCACTTGGACTTTTCCATATCCACGTTTGAAGGCATGTTAAGGGGAAAAAAAAAACAGGTATAGGAGGCAGACAACTGAATAATTGTTGACTTTCTCATGCTGAACAGTTGAATATCAACTCGCTCTAAACACGAATTTCCCGTATTATATCGCGATGTTGTCTTGGATTTGACGGTTATTGCAAACTCGAGGCTATGCAGTCTAAGGTTATTTTTATGCAACAGAAATGTTGGTTACCTCTGGTTACTTTTTAAATTACAGTTAAAACTATCTCTCTGGTTAGCAACTTTTATACATCTGACTCTTAAAGTGTGTAATGAAATATTATTTCATTACACACTGATTCAAGGGACAACTACTGAAACGAGAGATAAAATCGTTATGCAGCAATTTTATGGTAGGTATACTAATGATATTATTTATAGGAAGAGAAATCGTTTCATATATTCAGGTCATTTTTAGTATTATTGTAAACGTTAAAAGGAAGATAACGTGTGTTAATTGAGTACAATCTTATTTATACATAAACAAAACAATAAAGTTCCGTATCTAGTTGTTCGCATGTAGCATTAAGATGCAATACAACTTTTTTCGCATACACGTAGTGATTTTTACCAATGAGAAATGTGCAGCCCGCAACAAGGTATGACCATACTTCCTTAGCATCTCATCAATTTATTAGACATTTTGGCTTTCACAGGTTCATCTAGTTCTACTTTTCCTTCAACCTCTAAGGATTTCAGAGATTTCCCATTGAGATTCAATCAGTTTTTCATTAGTGGTGTTTGAATTTGTTGGTTTACTAATTTGTGAATTATAATAAGATACAATGTCGATTACCAGGACCGAATTTTGCGGTAAATTTGGAATGAGCTCTATCTCTAGTCAAGTACGGAGTTTATTATTCGTTCTACAGTGAAAATCGCCTGTTTTCTGCTTGTATTTAAAAGTTGCCAAAGCACCGGGAACAAAACCAAAACTGCCTCCCGCAGGGACAGTGCTAAGTCTAGTACCTGTTGGTACTGGTGGTCGAGTCCAGCTGTCGGTCCTGGTGGTGTAGTGGTAACCATACTTGCCTTCTAAACCCAAGACCGCGGGTTAAGTCCGGACAGGATCGATGGATTTTTTCGGGCGTAAAAACCTTAAGTATGGCTTCCTTAGGAAGAGAAGTAAAGCCGCCTCTGAGGCCTCTGAGCAAAATTTGTCGGTCGTTTCACGCCCTGAATTGAATGGGACGCTGATGACCTGAGATGTTAAAAAGCGTCCGCAAATAAAACAAATCAACAACTGAGTCCACCTGTTCTACCATCTGACCGGCTTTAACTTAGCAGGCTACAATGAACGTGCGTTGTAGATCGGTTTTCCTCTTGAAAATGACATAAAGTGGCCGCAGATTCTTATATCGTGTTTTTCCACCTAGGCCCTATTGCACAAAAGTATGATCTAATATATTGCAGGTGTATTAATACAAGGCTTTATTAAATAAGAACTGTAGCTTTCTGTTCCATGAAAGAATGTATAACACTTGTAAAGTATTAATAAAAAGTTACAAGTGACGTCATATAAGAGCAAGATGAAGCAAGATAGAGGAACAGCTGTTTGCCACATCTCTCCATACCTTGAATTAGTTTTATGTCCTCTCCCAGGTAATAAATACAAAAATTGTAATGTACAGAGCGGATTATTGTCTTTTCTATTAAATAGTTCACAATAGTTCACTTTCAGACATTTAGCAGCTTAAATTTCAATCGTCGAGAGACGGCAGAAGAATCGAATTTCCTGATTGCACTCGATCATTTTTATCAGTCCATTTGAATAATTTATATTTGTATAAATTTGTTTATATTGTTTGGCATTCACACTTTCATTATAAGTAAAATTTTAGAAAAACGGCGCCAAAAGAGATTATTTTGAATGAGAATAAGGAATGTAATGAAAACTATTTTAGTGACAAGTAGCAACAAGCTTAAAAACAAATAAATAAACTAGATGCTGGACTGAAATATGCATTTGAAATGGGCAAGGCCATTATCAATAATAAGTCGTACTTTAATTCACTTAACTTATATGCTTAAATACCGAATTATACCTTTTTATACACATTACTGCTATCGTAATAATAATAATAATAATAATAATAATAATAATAATAATAATAATAATAATAATAATAATAATAATAATAAAACTTCGCTTATTTAGGTCAACTGATTCCAAAAATTATTAATAAGATATTAAATCGTCAATAGTATTTGTAGTTGCCAATATTCGTATGCTTGTAGAGAAATTTACGCAAGTTACAAGTGCCCGATTATTCTAATACTTCTGTGAACAAAACAGAGAAAAATCATAGGTATGGAGTTGATAAGTAAAGTACAGTAGAAATATTTGTGGAACAGAACTGTACTAGCCCATACACTTGTAATGTATTAGACTCTGTATTTTCTGGAACAGGGCCCTTGTTATTTTTTGTTTTAATCCATTTGAACTCTATTTCCTTTATTACTTTTCTTAAGCTTGCGTTTTAAGTTAAAATGTTCTTTAATCCAATGAGTAATTTTGAAATTGCTAGGACTGCGCCTTCATTTAAATAAAAAGCTTGAAATGAACGTCTGTTAACTGACTTATAAATAGCATCCATACACACATAGCGCGATTTTTCCGGGGCAGTCAAAAGAAGAGCCACTTTCTTCCCGTTCCCCAACAATGCTCCTCACCGACAATAGAGCCAATCTTGTAGCTGCTCATACTCTCTTTTGTAATTTCCTTAATTCTTTTCCATGTTCTGGCAATGCTATTTAATGCCATATTTCCCATTCTGTACACTTATAGGCGTAAATATTGAAATAATTTCACGGGCCTGAGTATGTAATGCTTTTCACGACAATTTTGAGACTGAGATTGCTCCCTGATCCTCATATAACTTTATATAGGTTGATATGAAACATTGGGTTCACATGTTACTACTTTAAACGTTAAAGGCGTGGAGCATTTATGCCGAGACCAGTTAATGCCAGAAACGTTCTGTGCTCATGTTCAGAAAATAGCGTCTGACTATTACGAGCAGGAAGCAGATTTATCATCAGTTGTATCAGCAACACTAAACCAGCACAGATGGTGATTCCGAAAGTGACTGAACAATATCAGAAATCGACGTGTTGGCTGGCAGTGATTTGTGTTCATAGTTGCAGTTTGTTCAGCATGTACTCCGCCTGCACCTGTGCCCCAACTGGAAAGAAAGAAGGACTGGCGTGTTTTAATGCTCGGTAAGTTACTGGCACCTGGGCTTACATATAATGTTTCTTTCTTCACTAAGGGGCCAATATAATATCTGAATATTCCTTATATTGAAATACGTCCCCTGGGTCATTGTTGAAAATTATATTGTTATTCTGACTCATCCGGTGTAGTTCCATACACACACGCCATGCATCTGTGTTACAGGATGAAGACTCGTTGTAGTGATATCAATAAAAGTTTTGTCTAGTTAAACTAATGCATTAAATCTCTTCAACATAAATTAACATTAAATGCATATTTCGTGTATAACCGGTTTAGGCCATGTAGATGACGTAATGATGGAGCTACAACCTGTGTTGTTACGTGTGTGAAAGTACAGCGATACAGCACGTGCATAGTAAGCAGGAAAAATAAACAAATGTATACTTTTTCATCATTAAGGGAAAAAAGAGAGAAAGAGTAATCATTAATTTATATTTGAGAATGGATAACACCAGACTAATTAGATGCATTAATTTTGTTCCATCGTTTTGCTTTAGTAAGAAAATTATGTTTGCAATGCATATTAATAATGGTACAGTGTGTTTCAAATTAACAACGTTTCGTTTCCTTTGCATAATTTTACACAATGTTGGGAATTTGTTTCATTTTCTGAACTAATTCAAATTTCAACGACGATACTTTCCACTCAGAAAAGTTGAATTCGATTCCAGCAGTTGAGCATAATTATATCTTTTGTGGTGGATAAAGTCTCTCATTTAGACAAGTTCCCTCCTAGTACGACACAGATTCTTAAACTTTCCGGTGTGACCAGGTGCAACACAACAATTGGAAAACCTTTTGCGAGGGAAATTGCTTATTATTCAACAATCGCTCAACCTATGTTGCCAACCTTTTGAATTTTTCCTTTTGGAATTTAGTATCATATGGAGATAATATGGATAATTTCTTCCTTATAGATTGTTTTGGGGATTTTAAAACAGTCATCTCTTTCATATGGTATAGAGGGACTGTACCGATGTAAATAGAAAATGGTGAAAACACAAAGCAGGTTCTAGATTAAAAACACTGCTGGTATATTTTGGAACAGTAAGCACAATCGAAAACTTTTAAACCTACCCAGTTAAACTGCAGTTGTTGACAGAGTATGTTTTAATTTTCAAACAATGCTCACTTTCCCCGTAGACCCAATTAAAGGACAAAGAGTGTAATGCAAAGTTTTGTTTAATATGACAATATAAGATCTTTCAAACTGGGAAAATGATGGAGATGAATGAAGGAAACGTGTTATGAAGGGGGTTACGGGAACAGCAAGTAACTGTAAATTAAGGTGTTAAACTACTCTAATTTTATTAGTAATTTTGTGTAATTTCAGAGGGTTAGCTTTATGTACAACTATACAGCTTATGTGTGATTAGAATATGTTCTATTTGTTACTTTATGTTCTGTTAATAAAAATTAGTGCTCAATCTTAAGCTCAAGTAATATTTTCATTTAAGAATTTTTAATGGATTGAGAAACACTTGAGGTGTTTTGAGTGTTTTTCAGGCCACACAGTTGGCGACACAGCGCACAACGCTTATTTTGGAGAGAGGTACGAGGGCAGATCCATAAGTTTTCGGCCTAACCGTTTTCTAGGTATGATAAAAACAAAAACTAACCCCCCCCCCCCAAATAGTCAGAAGTCTTGTCTGCGAAATGGACATAAACAGCATCCATCACTTCTTCGTCACACTTAAATTTCCTTCCTCGAAGGTCCTTCTGGAGTTCTGAGAAGAAGAAATAGTCACCGGGAGCTAGATCTGGCTGTAGGGGGGATGGTCGATCTCCTTGAAGTCACATTTCTTCACAGCTTCCTTTGCAACAAGAGCTGTGTGCACAGGCGCGTTGTCGTGAAGAAAGCGCAACCACCACTCAGCTTTCCTCGCCTGTTCTCTTTGAAGGAAGCACGTAGTCTGTGCAGTAGGCCAGCATAGTGCTACCCATTTACTGTGGTGTACCTCTCCTTGAAGTCAATGAAGAGTATTACTTCACAGTCCCAAAGATTGTGATCATGAGCTTCTTGGTTGACTGACTGACCTTGGCCTTTAGAGGGGGATGCTTCTCCAGGTTTACGCAACTCCATTGATTCTCTTTTGCTCGAGGGATCATAGTAGAGGAGCATAGCTTCATCTCCTGTAACAATGGTTTGCAGAACTTCTCTCTCGTGGCCACGGCAGAGCAGCAAAAATGCCTGACAGCAGATGACTCGTTGCTGCTTTTGGACTGAGGAAAGAAGTCTAGGTACCCATCTTGCACTAACCTTATTCGTGTTTAAATGTTCATGAACAATTTGAAGGGCTGTTTTTTTCGAAAGCCCCAACTTTGCTGCTATTTCTGTAACTTTGAGCCGCCGGTCTTCCATAATTTCTCCTTCCACAAGAGCGATGTTTTCAAGAGTGAGCACCTCTAAGGGCGGACCTGCGTGCTCTTCGTCTTCAACCCATTTGAAAAAGTTTGGCCCATTGTTTTACGGTATAATATGATCCCTGTATGCTTCCCCATATACACCGTCCAACCGGTGTTTAATTTCATTTGGAGTAAGTCCTTCTTTTGTGAAGAACTTAATAACAGCTTGAAACTACATTTTAAACATGTCACAATTTTCTACACATAGCCTTCTTTATGCAACTATAGCTGAACAACTGAACACAGCAGAAGTTACAGCTGCAATTATTTACTTTACAGATAAGGTATGACACCAAATAAGGATTTTGTGAAGGCGATACTTCTTATAGGCGACGCGGGAAATTTATGAATCAACTCTCGTATATGAGTAATTAGAAATGTGTGAATTTTCATAATTTTGAAAATAATACCATGCAGCAATGACTTTTTATACTCATATTTTATTTATTTTATACACCCGCACAAATTAAAAAGTGCTTAGAATGAGTTTTTGGGTACTCAGCGGTAAAAGAATGGACTAAACCATTTCGATTAGAGTTAATTTAATACAATAAATGGAGAGAATACAATAAACGCAGAAAGATACAGGAATGGCACACTGATAGTATCTGATCTTTCTTTATGGGGCAAGTTGAAATATAAAGTTTGTGGAACAATCCCCCACACATTAGAAGAACTGAAAGAAAATACAAAGTGAAAATTTGATTCAATTTTTGGAAGCTGAACTGATGCGTTTGGAATTTGCGGATATAGCAGGACATTTGCAGCATCCCCTGTCATAAGAATGGGCTTATTTGTATTGTAATAACGAGAAACTGAAACATTTGCGCAATAATACATGCGCTTTGCCGCGAGTTACCTCTCTGATTGCCGACTCGCCAACTGCCATGGGTAGCTGTTGCAATATATCTTCTCTATGTAAGGGAATTCAAGGTTTACGATTTAAAAAAAAGTTTAAAAAAGAGCAATCATTTCCCTTATGAGATTAATTAAAATATAACAACGGATAGAGAGTTGTATATTTTACTTTATAACTCTTAATTTGTTATATGATCTTGCATTTCGTGTCTACAAAACACGTCATTTCCATCGCAAGGAATTGATAAGTGTGCTAATATTTTTTTAATCCTATGGAAACTGTGTAGGTCTTCGGAAGCGTTAATTGAAGATGGCGTAAATAGGTTCAACGCTTGAAGTTGCCTACTATTCACCTTTTCAGAAGGAGCAGTAGTAAATTTCCTCCACAAAGATTATCGTATCAAGCACTGTTAAGCAGTACGCTACTATTTCAATCACATCAAAAAATTTGTGCCAGTTGATATACTTCCAAGAATTAATTTTTGAAACTGAAAAACGCCTTTGTCCTTATTTTTGTAATACTGAAAATGTTATCTGTTTCAGACATTAGCCATGAAGTCTTATGTGATATATTAATTTAAAGGACACATTAATTTTCTATTTCTATATAAAATTATCTTTTGAAATAATTTGTCCTCCAATGAGATTAACCAAGCAGTCCAGTAAATATAACAAATTTTATGAAAGAATATTGTAACGTTCAATGAATGTAATTAACATATATTATACATTATAAGGAAAAAAATATAACAAAAGAAAAAAGTTATAAACAGCATGGTACTGCTTTAAATTGTTTAGCTTCTTACATTGCTCTAATTTCCTGACATGTAAACCTTAACGTAGTTCATTTATTTTATTTTTTTTTTCATCCATTAAAAGTAAGGTCGTTTAGACGCGGACCCGTGAGCGGGAGTTCTGGGGTTCGAATCCCGCCAGGACCGTCCTCCCTGACTGACGATCTTTTCCCGATTTTCCTCAGTCCTCATAAATGGCAAATGCCAGGGAAGTACCCTAAACTTAGGCCTGGAACGTTTCCTTAAAAAAATATCCTTTCGCAATTTATCATCAGCGTTTACCGCGTGTGGTGCCTCAGTAGTGAAAACGGGCGTAAAACACTACTCAAAAAATCTATTAAATTGATGCTGTATGGGGGGATAATAATAGTAGGCTTTCGCTCAGGGGACAGTGATAATATTTTTATTATAGTTTGAAACTGCAATTATTAAATTGGCAGCTCTGAAAAATAGCCGTCATATTTTATTTATTTATATTTTGTAATTTCTTATATGTTTAAAAATTGATAACATTGAGCATCGCGCTGATCTTATTTTTTTAATAAAAAGATTTAAATTGTGCAGAAATTTTTGAAGAGACTAAAAGCATACTGTAGGAAAGTGTCCAATCTTATGGGTGGCTTAGTTCAAACGCGGCCGACGAGCACACAAAATGAGCCGCTCTGTAGGCGTAAGCGTCACTACAGAAAATCCATTATAATAGTGCTGGCAGACAGAAGATTCAAATTGCGCAAAACAGCCACTGTGTCAAAGCAATCGGTGCACAATGTTTTGACATAATAAAGCTTTAAGAAAAATGATTTCCAATCAAAAAAAAAAAAAAAAAAAAAAAAGGCTTCGATGGCAAAATTTCCAAGAGTATGTGAATTGTTTAAAAAGAAATCCAACCGAATATCTGCCTTGACCCATGACACCTGGGTTAATTATACACCCCAGATACAAAACAGTGGATGGCCCGGCTCCTAAGTAAGCGATGACAGTAAAGTAAGCCATGGCACCAGTTCTGTGGATTTCTAATGATCGATTATCTTCCAAAAGAAAACTATAAATGATCAATATTACGCTTATCTTCTTCTGGAGAATATCCAATATAAGGAGCCAGTTCAGCACACGAGAAAAGAATTTTCTACCAGCATGATGCAGGTGCGCACACACTTTATTCAAGTATTTATATCGTAGGTCTCAAAACCTTGGAATATTTTCAACTGAGGAGAAGGTCAAAATTACCATGGAGTCTTATTTTGCAAATATCGAGGAACGCACTTTTCATGATGAAATTGAAGCTTTGGAAAATCGTTGGACCAAACGTATTGCATTGCCGCGACACTATGTTGAAAAATAAAATCCATTTTGAAAACATAAAATCAGTTTTTCATTTTTAGACTAACTAATTATCATCCCGCCTCTTGTATTTAATCTATTTCTTTCATACTACTTTCTAATTTTAAATATAGCAGCTCTCTAGCCGCTGTTATATTTTAATTAATTTAATTTAATTAATCTCAAAAGTGAAACTATTGCTCTTTTTTTTCCCATAAAACCGTGAATTCCCTTATATAGAGACATACCTACCCATGGTTTTATAAACTCTAGCCTTTCGCTTTATTGGTATATTTCTTTAATACTTTGTAAACAGCTTGGTAAATTGATAATACAGCCATGTTACAATGTTTAATGTTTGGTTAAGATATTTAAAAACCAAGGAAACCTACTGAGTTAACTTATATATCTCTATATTAATGTTTTGTTTTACTGGACCTTTTTTAAATCTTAATGTTTATATGATAATTAAAATATATGAAGTTGCAATTATTGGCTGTAATATATATTGTGAAGAATTTAAGTTAATATTAATGGAAATATTATGCTGCTAAAAACTAAATAATTTCTTCGCATATTTTTATATTTTTCTAATATGTTCCCCCCCGCTTACGCTGATGACCTGACATGTTAAAGAGCGTCCATAAATAAATCAAAAATCCCCCCCCCATAATAATGTGTGTATGTGAAATTGGAAATATTTGACTTATAAATTCTAGTAAACTTTAATATATATATATATATATATATATATATATATATATATATTTATATATGTATATACCGAAGATACCAGAAATGTTTACTCACTTTCACAGTAGATATCTATTTAATATATTTCAAAGTTGAACCGAAAAACAACAGTAATGTGTAGTATGATGTTCTGTAAACAGATGTGACTCACATTATGATAGCGTTGCAACGTGACAGGTAAATTAATAATGAATAAATGAAGCCAAGATTATCGTATGGCCTTTCTGTAAACAGATATGACTCACGTTACGTTATGATAGTGTTGCTACAACAAAATGAAGCAAAGATTATCGTTTGAACAGTGGAAAGCAATTTTGAAGTGGTATTGGAAAACCGAGAATATTATTGAAGTTCAAAGGCAATGGAGATGTGTGTACAGAACAGAACCGCCAACTCGAGTAACAATTGCACGCATTCGAGACAAATTTGAGATTCATCGTACCGTGTGTGATGTTCACAAAGGCAGATCTGGGAGACCTCGCATAGCAACAAGTCCCGCGCACTTTCGCAAACGTTACTCACTCAGTAGTTCAACGTACTCAGAAGTGTATCGATGCCGATGGTAGGCATTTTGAGCAACTGTTTTAACTATAAAAGTCTAAGATGATTAGTGCTCATTATTTCTGTTTGTGTAAATTCAGTTTTGTTATGTCAACAAGTTTTTTCATTGCTTGAAGTGTGTATACATTTTTGGCACCCTCTTTATTACTCTAATATGTTTTTTTGCCCCTAGAATAATGTATAATAGATGCTCGGTAATCATTTTTGCATTTGAAATTAGAAATATTTGAGATATAAATGGCAGTAAACTCATCCTGTTAGGTAAACAAATATTGTGGACAAACTGACCCAGGAACATCATTTGAGATTTAAACCCGAATTTCCTAGGAGGGAAGCAAATGTGTGGCTCTTAACTGCTAATATATTTTTGAGATAAACAGGAGAATGGTACGCTTTCAAAATTTTAAGAATTCAAGTATTTCTTGTGAATGTCCATCTACTGCAATATTTTATAAAAATAACAAACCTCTGAGCATTTTCTGCAAAATTCTAAATATAAACATTTCTTCTCCAACACAGTCAATAAAATGTTAAATTATTTCTAACCGCGATTTATTTAGAATAAATAAATATTAAAGTGAAAGTAAGATTTAGTGTATCAGAAATAAGTTCATAATGGGTGAATACATATAAAAATGCTTATGACAGTTTTAAACCCAAATTTACCCAAAGTGTTTCGTGGGATACAGACAGCAAACATAACATGAATTACTAACCAGCTCTCTAAAAAAATAAAAGAACCTAAAAATTACAACCGAGGATAAGTTTTTTTCGTCACTCACCTGCAGTGCAAGCACAACCGTCTTGATCGAATGCTGAGATGTGAATGTTCTTGCCTCAACTTTCTAATAACCAAGTGGAGAGCTGCTGGCAACTGCTACACCGCCACAGCTCCTACCGGTTGACCTTTTGTGCTCAGTGCTTAAATTGTTTCCGGACTCACCGCAATGTGTGAAAACGGAAGTCATTTTCATTGCCGGCATTGTAAAATGAATTTGAGCTATTATTTGTTTAGCCATTCGAAAGAATTATGTTATCCCGTAGTAGTGGAAACAGCAATCTAGAACAGAATTTTTGTTTACTTTTACATTATGAAATATATCATAGAAAATAGAGTTTTCTGTTGTATTACTTTGATATTACTCTTGAAAAAAAAAAAAAGTCTACTCTCAGTTTTAAAATTATGTAGAAGGTTTGCAATAACCTCTGCGTTACTAAGTAATATGTTAGTACAAAAGTGGACAAACAAAATTACTTAATAAAATTATGGTTCGTGCAAAATAAAATACTTTAAATTAATATTTTAAAATTAATATGCATTACAGTACAGCAAAGGGAATAACTAACTAACCTTTCTAAATTATAGGCGGCTTAGCCCCGTATATACTACAAGAACATTATCCAAAATTCTCTTCTAGAATAATGGTTACAATGTTCATGATGTTCCTTTTTCTATGCCTAGTGACCTATTGATGTCTGTGCCGTAACTGCTTTGAATGATTACATAGAAAATTGCAATGTATAAGAACTGTAATTAATTTTTGATTGCTTGTACTTCTGCTGATATCTATCGCAGAACTGTTGTCATATGTGGAGAAAACAATTTAGGGAAATCAGCTGTTAAAGACTGGTATGCGCGGTACAGTCTCTCGAGAAACTTTGTTCGATGCATTGGCATGCAATTAACGCTTTTAATACAGTAAGTTGGCCGTACACATATTTATATTCCGTTAAAGTGGAAGAACCGTTAAGGAAGAATAGTTTTAGATCCAAGGTATTCCCAAATATAAGCATTTCCACTTCGTTGGGCTTTAATATATATATAGTTAAAATGTTTATTGTAAAAACGACGCATGTAACAAAAGGGAAAAATGTTTTGAGTTCTTTTGCAATCTTTTCTTAAATATGGTGGTGTATTCTAGGACACCTGCTCGCCTTTCTCTTGCCTGTGAATACTATTCTCAGTGTCCCCATTTCATCATTCTAAAACAATGTACCTCAACACCGAGGGTGCCAAAAATGTATACTCACTTTCACAGTAGATATTTATTTAATATATTACAAAGTTGAACCGAAAAGTAACAGTAATGTGTAGTATGATGTTCTGTAAACAGATATGACTCACGTACATTATGATAGCGTTGTTACGTGACAGGTAAATCAACAATGAACAAACCGCCACGGGTGGCCGAGGTCGTTAAGGCGCGGACTCGTGGGCGGGAGGTTTGGGGTTCGAATCCGGCCAGGACCATCCTCCCTGACTGAAGTTTTTCCAGGTTTTCCTCAGTCCTATAAATGGCAAATGCCATGGAGGACCCTAACCTTAGGCATGGAACGTTTCCTTCCTTAAAAAAATATCCTTTCCCAATATATAATTTCATCTCATGTATCATCAGTGTTCACCGCCTGTGGTGCCTCAGTATTAAAATCGGGCGTTAAACACTATTAAAAAAACAATAAAGAAATGAAGCCAAGATTATCCTATGATGTTCAGTAAACAGATGTGACACACATACATTATGATAGCGTTGCTATGAGACAGCTAAATCAACAATGAACAAATGAAGTCAAGATTATCGTAAATCAACATTGAGCAAATGAAGCCAAGATTATCGTATGATGTTCTGTAAACAGATGTCACCCACATTACATTATGCTAGCTTGCTACAACAAAAAAGGGGCCAAGATTATCGTTTGAACAGCGGAAAGCAATTTTGAAGTAGAACTGGAAAACCGAGAATGTTGTTGAAGTTCAAAGACAATGGAGACGCGTGTACAGAACAGAACCGTCAACGCGAGTAACAATTGCACGCATTCGAGACAAATTTGAGACTCGTGATACCGTATGCGTAGTTCACAAGCGCAGATCTGGGAGACTTCGCACAGTGACAAGCCCCGCGCACTTGGATCCAAGGCACCGGATAGGACGAAGAGATCCAATTGAGCTACCACCGCCTTCTCCGGATCTAACTCCGTTGGACTTCTACCTACAGGAACTCTTAAGGATGTTATATATCGTAGAAAACCCTGGCAATACTTCGGGAAGAAATTGAAACGGCGTGTGCTGCAATCGCTGAGGACACTTTCGCAAACGTTGCTCAATCAACAGTTCAACGTACTCAGAAGTGTATCGACGCCGATGGTGGGTATTTTGAGCAATTGTTATAACTGTAAAAGTGTAAGATGATTAGTGCTCATCATTTTCTGTTTGTGTGAATTCAGTTTTGTTACGTTAACACAACTCTAGCTGATTCTTTAAAATACTCAGTAATTGTTCTTTCAATTCCTACATGAAAAGACACCTTTGCTGTTTATACAACATGTAAATCACACTCGTCGCAAGAATCCAAAAGCAAATTAAACTTGCTACTGCTTTTATAAACTTTTAAATTACATTAATTTATATTTATATTTTTAATCCACCAATACATGTTTTGAGATTGATGGTGGGTTGGTAGAACTTCTAATCTCAATCCAATGGAAGTGCAGCACACGGTGAACGATGTCCTGGATGATGGAAGATCGCATAAGTTCCAATAATATGGGGAAAGCATACAGGCTCTTTGGACTATGTGGTTTCGTTTGAACGTTGACTTTCACGAGAGCAAGTGTTTACAGAATTATAAAATTTGATGTAACTGGAAGTGCTACTGCTTAAAACCCTAAACCTTAAAAAGTTATACCAAGATAATTAACGTTCATTCTATCATTTCTTCGTTACAGGAATTTCCGTATATTAAACGTTAAATATAACTACAACAGTTTAATTGCAACCTTGGGCTTTTTGTTAAAAGATTGAGTGTGATTTTATGACAGTGTCGGCTGTATGTTATCGATTTAAGTACTCTTATGACGGCAACCAAAATAAATTTACCACCTATCGCCTAGTTAGTAGTACATATTTCAGAATGCTTACATTCGACAATAATTATTATTGTAGTTTTCATAGCATGCACATGTTTGATAGCTGTTTAATTTGTTAAAAAAGTAGTAATTAACAATTTCTGTTTGTATTCAGTTATACTATCCCTTTATTTGTGTGAAGACATCTGAAGGAGATAGAAGTAGTAGGTAAATGCAATTTTGTGATCCTACGAAATATCAAGTTGCCCCTACTACAGTTCAGCGTGTATATATTATTTATTTGCAGTTTTTGCGTTTTATCCATTAGAATGAAACTCAGATTCCGAAATGTTATCTTTGTGATACTCTTCTGTTTATTTGTTTAAGACTGTTGTCGTGGAATGACACACTTTGGCCCAAATACATTCATGAGCGCACATTGTTAATGTTTTCAGATGTCGTATTTGAATTTTCTCTCTGTTTATCATGTTATTGGATTCAATAAGAAACTGACAGTTTTCATAGTCTTTGTCCCATGATTTTTATCTTCTTTGTTGGTTTTTGCCAAAAGTACTATGTCATTGTCAATTCTTATATTTGACATTCTCCTTATATTTGTATGTTATCCATTGTTGTGCTGTTTTTACTTAATGAAATGTTTCCTTTAAATAATTATGGTGAATTGGGCCTCCTTTTTTTTTACATATCCATGAATTATAAATACGAGCGTTGTACAATAAAAAATGATCATATTATTTTACAGGCGTACCTATTCGCTAACATTTAACTCAACAATATTCTGTCAGCTTAATTCGTAATGTACATGTGGTACTAGTTTCACTTTTGTCATTTCTGGTTATCGCCTATGAAAGGTGTACAAGTTGAGACATGTTCAGTTCAACCTACAGTAAAACGGAGGTGACACGCGATGAACAATATGATGCTGAATTTCTGCTTTCGTTTAAAAAAATATTCATTTAAGGTCTATGCAATATTAGAGGAGGTCTAAGGAGAGTTTGTTTTCCCTATAACTTGAACATGGTTTCAAATGTTCAAAGAAAGGAGGCCATCAATTCAAAGGACCGTGGACCCGATTCTCTAGTTTGTCCTCTAACGGAAGAAAGCATTAACACTGCTGTTGTCATTGTAACAGAACTTCGTCAAATAATATTAAAAATATTTTCAGAAATTCTGAAAAGTTCACTAGGTGTAACTGACACTTTGGTAACTGAAAAGTGCACACGAGACGTGTTTGGTGGTACAAAATTGCTAATTGCCAAACAAAAACATGTTTACAAGCAGTTAAAGATGATGTTACAGGAAGAAGCGGTTTTTCTTTCAAAAGTCATAACTGCTGATGAAACTTGGGTACGTACATCATTTCGATCCTGAAAGCAAACAGCAAAGCCCTGTGTGGAAATATCCATCACCATCACACACACATACAAAATTACCTGCAAACACACATGTAACTGGGCAATACTACAGAGATGTTCTGAAAATTATATACTCAAAAGGCTATATTTCCATGAAACATGCTCGATACTGCACCACGATAATGCACGATAATGGCTTTTTCATGAAAATCTGAAGTGTCTATCTTGACCTCCCTATATTCCCGAGGGCCTTTTCCTTTTCCCCGAATTCAAGAAATACATTCGTGGGAGGTATTTTCTATGTTAGAAGCAGTGGTGAAGACTGCGGAGGCGTTTTTGAAGAACCTGTCAAGAATGCTTTCCAGTATGGCTTTGAAGACAGGTGCACTGTATCTTTGAGAAAGATTATCAAAGCGCTTCGTAGTAGGTCTTCTTTGCTTAACTATCTTAAAGTATATTCGCTAGTACCAGTTTGTTCATACAGGTATTTTCATTTCTTCTTTTCTGAAGTATTAAAAAGTTCAACACAGTCCAAGATCTTTTTCAGTTTTCAAAATGCAGCAATTCTTATAGATCAACTTCTTTGAATCATTTTTTTTTTAAATTGGCATATTGCCTGTAAGTGACTGATGAGGTAAAGCCAAGCTGTTCAGGTTGTTGGTTTTTATCCATCATGTTGACCAGCCCCTTGCTTAAGATTTTGAAAAATAGCTTATAAATGTTTAAAGATAAACGAATTGAACAATATGCGATATTTGCTTTCGGTTAAGAGTCGGTCCTGGTGGTGTAGTGGTAGCCATACTTGCCTTATAAACTCAAGATCGAAGGTTGAAACCAGGCCAGTATCGATGGATTTTTTTCGGGCATAAAAATCCTAAGTATGGCTTCCTTGGGAAGGGAAGTAAAGCCGTGGGTCACGTGTCGTACATTTACGGCACGATAGAGAACCTCAAGCCTGAAAGAAGAGGCTTCTGAGCAAAATTTATCGGCCGTTTCACTCCCTGAATAGAATGGGACGCTAATGACCATATATGCTAAAGAACGTCCTAAATAAAACAAATCAACGGAAAGCAAAACGTGTAGATATTAATATACCTATTAGAATGTCCGAAAAAAGATGTTTCGCTGAATGAAAAAAGTATCTCAATTGATGTGATATTTCTAATACAATCGCAAAACATTTCCTGTTTTATGCTCAAGCATATATTTTTGATTAAACTTTAAGAGACATTCGGAGTGTAAATTATTTTCTATATTCAGAACCCGAATTGTTGTCGCTCGATGCTGAGCGTTTAACTGTTACTATTAAATGTGCAGGAATAAATATTTGCACTAAAGTTCCGCTATCCAAAGAAGAAGAAACACAGAACTAGATCACAACCTGCCTTTATTGCAGATGATCAAATTTACTGCTATTATGAATTCAAGAAAAATTCCAGCGAGTCGGAGAGAAAAATAATAAAGATAAAAGAATACAGAGCAGAGGATATGAATATGAGATAGAGCTTTTCTTACATCTTTCGGGACACATAGGAACTGTGTGTTTTTGAGCTTCTGGTGTTTTCCATCATTTCAATTGCAGCTGTATCGCATTGGGGCTACGTGTAGTTTATGGCGCAGTTTAAAGTTTTGCGGTTGCAACTGAAGCCTGCACATTGTGAAATTTTAAAAGTGGCAGGTAAGGGAGGTTGACTCTGTTGCAGGTATGAGAGTGCTGTGTGAGGTGACTTGCGTTTTTGTCCCAGCGTGTGGGAGCGGTTCTTCTTCTACATAGATTTCGTACTTCAACTTGATAATTGAGAGGCTTGCTGGAATAACGAACTAAGTTCACCCATCACACTACACTGTGTGGAGCATGTGTCACCAAAAGTTTATGAATCTGGGGATGTTGAGGGAATTTTTGAAACACATTATTTGAATTAAGAGCAAAAATAACAATGCTTTGTGGATGAAACCTTTCCCGAAAAGAAGAAGAGCATAGGACGAGTTATATAAAACTTGCAAAGAGGATAAAATCTACAAGAAATGCTTTGAACCGGTTTCTGAGCGTTGTCCAAAGCATTGTTTGTGATAAACAGAATATGCTGTTTGTTTGTTTTACTCTCTTGAGAACAAGAGTATTCAATTCCTTCATTTGTCAGGGTGTATTGTGAGAAAAGAAATAAAGTTACGTCGTATTAACATTGAGATTAGCCTATGAAATATTAATGGGAATATAATGTTTCTGCATGTAGGATTCGGTGCTAGGTTTGAGGAAAATTCTATTGAAACTATTTCCCGTGACTAATTGGCGTATTCGTACTGTCCAAGACGTAAAGAAAGAAGTTTACGGTTCACTGAAAATGAGAGGGAAACATGATAATCACCCAAATAAGATTCAGGAATCAGTTTGGTAATTGCTAAGGAGCATTTAGCAACAACAATATACCACATTTCATTTCTAGTTTGCCATATCAAGCAACCTGCAGCCAGGACTTTTAAGACAACGATACAGACAAAAAGAAGATTAAAAGCGGTCTTAAAATGAGACACCACTGACTTTAAACATTTCCAGGCCAATTTACCTTACTCAATAAATAAACCAAGGACTGATGTTTGTGACTTTTACGAAAACAAATACTGCAGGTTGAACCAGAAGACAGAGAAACAAGACACCATATGTAAAGCTAAAGCGGCTGGCAAATCATTAGTTCCAGAGTTTGAATAGCCCAAAAACTCTACTGTATCCAAGCTAAATGTGAATGCACAGTTTGATAAGTGGTATTATGTGGTATTATGTTTTTACATATAAGCGGGTAGGTCCATAAGTTTCCAGTCTCGCCGATAAGGATTATCGCTTTCACAAAACGCTTATCTGGTTTCATACCTTATCTGTTAGATAAATAATTGCAGCTGTAGCTTTATTCAGTTGTTCAGATATGGTTACACAAAGAAGGCTATATGTAGAATATTGTGACATGTTCAAAATGGGGTATCGAGCTGTTATTAAGTTCTTCACAAAAGGACTTACTCCAAACGAAATTAAACAGCGATTGGACGGTGTATATGGGGAACCATCTCCCTCATATTCTGCCGTAAAAGAATGGGCCAAACTTTTTCAAATGGGTTGAAGACGAAGAGCGTGCAGGTCGGCCCTTAGAGGTGCTCACTCCCGAAAACATCGCTCTTGTGGAAGGAGAAATTATGGAAGACCGGCTGCACAAAGTTACAGAAATAGCAGCAAGTTTGGGGCTTTCTAAAACAACAGTCCTTCGAATTATTCATGAACATTTAAACATGAATAAGGTTAGTGCAACATGAGTGTCTAGACTTCTTTCCTCAGTCCAAAAGCAGCAACTAGTCATCTGCTGTCAGGCATTTTTGGAGCTCTGCCGTGGCAACGAGAGAGAAGTTCTGCAAACCATTGTTACAGGAGATGAAACTACAGCCCTCTTCTATGATCCCTCGTCTAAAAGAGAATCAACAGAGTGAGTAAACCTGGCGAAGCACCGCCTCTAAAGGCCAAGGTCACTCAGTCAACCAAGAAGATCATGACCACAATCTTTAGGAACTGTGAAGGAATATTCTTCATTGACTTCAAGGAGAAGAACACCACAGTAAATGTGGAGTACTATACTTGCCTACTGCAAAGACTACGTGCTTTCATCAAAGAGAACAGGCGAGGAAAGCTGAGTGGTGGTGTGCATCTTCTTCATGACAACGCGCCTGTGCACACACACACACACACACACACACACAGAGCTCTTGTTGCAAAGGAAGCTGTGATGAAATGTGGCTTCAAGGAGATCGACTATCCACCCTATAGTCCAGCTCTAGCTCCCAGTGACCATTTCCTCTTCTCAAAACTCAAGAAGAACCTTCGAGGAAGGAAATTTAAGTGTGACGAAGAAGTGATGGATGCTGTTTATGCCCATTTTGCAGACAAGACTTATGACTATTGGGGGGGGGGGTTGAAATGTTAATTCAAAGATATGAGAAGTGTATTGCAATAAATGGTAACTAAATTGAAAAATGAAATATAGTTTTTGCCTTTATCGTATGCACCTATCTCGTACAACCACAATAATGAGAAGAGCGTAATGTACTGTTTGTAGAAACTGAATCAAGAATAAATAGTTGCTTCTTTTCTTTATCATTTCATTGAACAAAAACGCCGAAATTCTAACAAGCCATATGAAGATATAATATTATTATCAGACAATGTAGGGGACTAAAATAAAAGCATGACAATGTACACATTTTGCTCATATTTGATTCAGAAGTTCAAAGTGAAAGTAACTCAGATCTTCCCTGTTACTTTACACCAAAGGCCTCTAAAAAGGAAGGGAAGAGTTCCCAAAGTCCTTGAGTATGATAACATTATTTCTAAAACTTCAGAATTATTTCATGGAAATGGAATAATAAAACTGTAGGGAAGCTGATTTCAGGAAAGGTTGAGAAGGAGCCAGTTTGGGTGGAAAAGTCTCAGGTCTCTTGGCGCGAATCAAACCGTAGATATCTCGTTCACAAGTCCATATCTTAACGAGCTCGATCGCCCATTTCGGTGAATGACATTATGATTATGGAATATCAACGGTACAGTTTTGGGGAAGGTAAGCTGGAAAAAGGCTGAATACATGTCAACAGAGACAAGCTAGCTGACAATAAGAAATCCCATAACCAGAGCTGTAGGTTTCACCAAGGAAAAAGTAGTTATGCTCTTTGACGCTGTAGTTAAGGAGTACGACAAACATCACTGCACTCCTAATTGAATTTACAACGTCGATGAGACTGCACTTTCTGTAGTACAGCACAAGATAGCGCGCCAAAAGGAGCAAGGTAAGTGCACTGATAATCCTGCTATGCTGCATATGCAATGGGAGATTTTGTGCCTTCCTTGATTTTTTCACCAAGTTAGAATGGGAAGAAAAACTTCTTATGAAGAGAACACCTTGCGGATCAATTAGTGTGTATCATTCATCTAATTGAACCCAGGCACCAATCTCACATAATGAACTGAGCACTTTTTGAATTTTGCAAGCCCTTCAAAATGATATCTTATCCAACTGATTATAGCGACACGAAAAACATGCATATTATTGAGATGGCCAGAAACATTGCTGTATCAATTGTGTCCGCAAGAATTAACTTGAGCCTCGAACAGGACATTGAGAACATGTTATAGCAAAAAGGTAAGGCATACTTTTGCGCCAAGAATAATGGGTACTCCTCCGTTTGAACTAACATAACTGCTGGGAAAGGTTTGATTAAAGTTACAAAGAACTAACAGAGCGATAAATAAATTCCGTGGAATGGGAATACTCTCCAAACCAGGATATTTTTTCCAAAGCAGATTTTTATTATTACAGCAACTCAACTATCATTGTTTGTTTCTGAAGAAACACCTCAATCAATATATCTGAAAATAATTAACTACATCCCGCTCTATTCATATCTGCAGCTTACAGATAATCACAGAGTCCAGTGGCCATCAGTCCTTCAACAAACACGTCGGTCCTGGTGGTGTAGTGGTAACCATACTTATCGCCTAAACTCAAGATCGCAGGTTCATCCCTACCAGGGTCAATGGATTTTTTCGGGTATAAAAAGCTTAAGTACAGCTTCCTTCAGAAGGAAAGTAAAGCCGCGGGTCCCGTGTCGTACATTTACGGCACGAAAAAGAACCTCAAGCCTGAAAGAAGAGGCTTCTGAGCAAAATTTGTCGGCCGTTTTCACGCCCTGAATTGAATGGGACGCTGGTGACCTGAGAATTTAAAGAGCGTCCGTAAATAAACCAACATTAAACAAACACCAGTTCCAACGTTTGAACCTAGGTTCACAAACTGCGTACCTAAAACTGGAAGTTTTGTATTGATTAACTCATCACCGTACAAACGAGTTCTAGTTTGCCATATCAAGCAACCTGCAGCCAGGACTTTTAAGACAACGATACCAACTGAAACAGATGTTTTTTTCGCAATGAATAACAATCTCTAATTGCGTCATATAGGTCATGTCCACCATCCTCGATCAATGTTTGAAGATTTGGCCGCGTTCAATGCGATTTTTCGGTGCTTCGACAATAATCATAGTGGTAGTTGATTATGGTCAACCCCACTGATTGCGATCAAGTTACACAAAATGACCACCCGTTTCGATTTTCTTGAAGATATTGAGGATGAGATAATATACCTGAATTACTTAAATCGCGACCAGAGTCAAAACAGTGTGGTGGCTAGTAAATGAATGACTGAGAGGTTAGAGTTTCAAACTAGCCGTGAATAGAATTTTACATTCATGACCCACGCTGTTTTAACAAATAGCAATGAATTATTTATTTGGCAATTAGTACTCGCATGGTGCCATGTTGAAATACATGGGTAAATCATTCCATTCCTCCTTTTCCTTTAAAGAACATGAATCAGCCTTTTATTTTCCACTAATATGAGATAACTACTTCTAACAGAATGTCTGTCTCATGCTGAGAAAAATTTGGAGACCTTCATTTGTTTTCCATTTTCGTTTACCTACATATGGTAATCAAACACAAAACAAAAACCAAGCGATATAGACAAGGAGATTATAGTTGCACCGCAACCTCTTTGGCTATAGAGTTAGATGCTTTTCTTTGAGTAATTATCGTAGAATCGTGATCGTTCAACAACCTAGCGCCCGGTCAGCTGATGGCAGTTTGTTGAACGAGAATTACCTATGATGCATCGCAACTACAATTTCACCCACGTTTCAGTAATCCTCGATTAGCAGGGATTTGATCGAGAATGGTACACATGGCCGATATCAATATACAGTGTTGGCCAAGTTCAGAGGTTGCGGCCTACATATTATGCGAAACAAAATTTTCAGAAGGGTGAATAACAGTAAAGGAGGCCATAATGTTAGTGCAGGTCTAAGAGTGCAATTTACATGTGATTTGCTGTAACACAAAGTGAATGTTAATACTATGTGTATGTATGTGGATAAATATTTACTTTAACATTTTATATAAATTTCTTGGCTTAATTTGATTTAAATATATTATTTCATAATGCTACCTGATTCTAATTTTTTAATGTTGGCTTCATTTAGAAAAAACAATAATAATATTCAAACCTGTATGACACATAAGAGAAATTATTCAACACATTTTTCGTGAAATACGCTTTTTCTTTATTTTCGTTTCTTAACTACGCCTGTTCTGAAACGTTTTAAGCACAAAGATATAATAAGTGTTTCACTCTCTTTTCTATATATGTAATCGAACATTTGCATTTACATTATGCATAATAGGCACCTCTTAATAGTTGAAAAGAACACGGTGCAAACCGGTTGCATTAGCAGGTCTCCGATTCGATTCTTGTTTGAATAAATTTGGCTGGATGTTTTTTCTTCTTTCTTTCCTTAATTTACCCTGACCCTGACAAGGCGAGTGACAAGCTCCGAGCTCATTTGCGTCAACGTTAATTTATTTATTCCATTCTTCATTTCGAAAAATGTGATAGTTGGTTTGGGCTTTTAAATAGTATATATAGGCTGTTAATGAAAAAAACCCGAAATATTTCCACCCTATGGAGGGGTCTTAATCAAGCAATTTGAGATAGGGAAACCAAGGTCAAAGGTTTTAGACTTATATGTTAGGGCTTCAAAAGGGAATACACAGCAGTGACTTTGTTTACACTAAAGCATTCCAGTTCACTCAAACATTTATCATCAGATTAAAAATGTGTTTGATGTGAATGATTTCTATTAGGGGAATCTTTCTCTGTACATCTCTGCAGGTTTTACAGCACAACCTCTTAATTCCCTGAAAATCAGGTCAATGTCGGAAAGTCCAGGAGAACTGTATTCATTTCTTCAATTTGTAATTTATTTAATGAGTTATTTTGTCTTATAACTTTTGGTTACAAAACATATAACTGTGGCATGTAACAATTGACAGATATCCCGCAACATAGGAAAAAGTCCGTCATGCAGGCGCTGCGTAAACTAAGCGAGTTCCTCACTTAGTAGAACTAAGTGAACTAACTGAAATCACACCAGACACTTGTGTAATAGAAAATGAAGTACAACATGGGTTGCTCCTTTAAGTCTTAATTATGGCATTGCATCGCATAATACCATATTTACATTTCGTAAATAGTATTTAAAGGAGTGGATAAAAAGTATAAACCGTGCAAGCTTTGAAATTAATAATGAAACTGTAGAGTAAATTAAACATTTCTTACTAAAACTAAAAGGACGGACACTTTCCTTGTGCAATTTTCCTTAATCTAATATCTTATGTAATTAGTGAGGGCTAATGTAAAGGAAAAACCCGGAAGAAGGTATGAAACTGGTTTTGGAGCAAGATGAAGAGAGTTTTTAATGAATGGTGTGAGCAGGATATTTGACACCTTTGCAAGTGAGATTAAGACAAGGCCGTTGCATTCGCTTATAATTATTATCAAGGAAGACTTATGTCCTTTTACTTAAAATATACGTTGAAAAATGATGCTGTCTCAAATATGTCGACTAGTTTTAAGGTTTTCAGTTCGTGTATTTTATAAAGAGTTTGCTTAGCTGTGGAGAAGTTTTAATTTGTAAAATTTTATATTTCGTTTACATATGAGAGATATTTTTCTAAACAATTTTAGATTCTTAAAAACCATCGAAATATTTTCTAATGACAAATAATTTCATACTACGTAAAAGTTTTGCATTTGCTTTTGGCAGTAATAGAACCACTTCGGCTGCCATTTTCTCCCATATTGGGGTCTGATAAATATAGTTAGTCCTGTTCGCGCTCTGTGCGGACGATAGGTGTTGCCAAGCATTGGATGCTTGTTCAGTTTGAAAGCAGACAATGATGACGCCTAGCTGAACATGTCCAGAGTATTAGACAAGGCCTTATACTGAGGGTTTTTCATTGCAGTACTGGCACCTTTATAGCTGTAGAACTAAAGAAGCAGATTGTGTTGAACTGCAATTACTGCTACAGCATTGCGCTAACAATGAGCGCGTAAAATTTATTTTTCCAAAATTGAAGAGTACTACAGAGAGACTGAGGGTGTATGTCTCGACTTCATGAGAAGCTTCTGAGAGGATCTCGAAGGTTCGGAGAAACCACCATCCTGCCCAAGTAATGGTTTGGTAGGTATAAGCTAAGATGGTGTCACCAAGCTCCATTTATGTGAAAAGCGATTGAAGACAACCTCCACAATGTATGAAGCCACTCTTCTGGCACAACTTTCTCAAGAAGTTTCATTGGAGCTTCCAGCAAGATTCAGCTCCAGCCCACAAGTCAAAATTCATTCAAGTTTATCTTGAGGGAAATGTTCCAGATTTTATTAGTACTCAAGATTGGCCTTCTGGCAACCCAGACTTTACTCCTTGAAATGCAAACTTTGGTTAATATTTGAGGGTATAATTTTCAAAAACAGGCGCCTAATATTGAGAGTGTCAAGTGGCTTGGAGGTAGTAGGTGTGTGCTGCTATTATGAACGGCCAGAGAAGCGTTAGTTATGTGTAAGGGCAAAAGGGAATCATTTTGAGAATTGATTGTACTTAACGTTTGGAATGCATGAGAGCACATCATATCATAAGAACGTAAGAACGTCCAGTTATATGAAAGTTGCTAGCTGGAGTTTACTTTCAATTGCAATTTAATAGGTTAGTCATCAATTCTATTGCACAAAAATAACCTCAGTCTTTGTAACTTCGAGTTTGCAGTAACCGTCAAACCTATGGCAACATCGCGAAATAATAGGGAAAGTCGTGTTTAGAGCGAGTAGATGTTCAACTGTTCAACCCGATAAAAACAATAATTATTCAGTTTTCTCTACTCCTAGTCACATGTTTTTCTTAACATGCCTTCAAAAATGGATAAGAAAAGTTAAAGCGAACGAGAACGGCACATTTTAGCAAACATGAGAAGGTCTGGTGCTAAAATATTAAGAGAATGATTAAAATTTAAAAAAAATCTCAAATAAGGATAAAGAACGTACATGGAGGTAACTTGCTAAAGAATATAATTCTGTTCTGAAGACTTCTGCATTATTATCCCCAGGCGATATACGAGAGGGTAAGTCCATAAGTTTCCGGCCTAACCCCTTTCTAGGTATGATAAAAACAAAACTTATTTCACTTCTCAATATAATTACCCTTTATTGCGATTAACTTCTCACATCTTTTAATTAACATTTGAATCCCCCCTCCCAAATAGTCAAAAGTCGTGTCTGTAAAATGGACATCAACATCATCCATCACTTCTTCGTCACACTTAAATTTCCTTCCTCGAAGGTCCTTTTTGAGTTATGAGAAGAGGAAAGAGTCACTGGGAGCTAGATCTAGACTATAGGGTGTATGGTCCATCTCCTTGAAGCCACATTTCTTCACAGCTTCCTTTGCAACCAGAGCTGTGTGTGCACAGGCGCGTTGTCGTGAAGAAGGCACACACCACCACTCTGCTTTCTTTGATGGAAGCACGTAGTCTATGTAGTAGGCCAGCATAGCACTCCCCATTTACTGTGGTGTTCCTCTCCTTGAAGTCAATGAAGATTATTCCTTTACAGTCCCAACAGATTATGGCCATGATCTTGTTGGTTGACTGTGATCTTGGCCTTTAGAGACGGTGCTTCGTCAGGTTAACGCCACTTCATTGATTCTCTTTTGCTCGAGGGATCATAGTAGAGGACCATAGTTTCATCTCCTATAACAATGGTTTGCAGAACTTCTCTCTCGTTGCCAAGGCAGAGCTCCAAAAATACCTGACAGCAGATGACTCGTTGCTGCTTTTGAACTGAGGAAAGAAGTATAGGCACCATCTTGCACTAACCTTATTCTTGTTTAAATGTTCATGAATAATTCGAAGGGTTGTTGTTTTCGAAAGCCCCAACCTTGCTGCTATTTCTGTAACTTTGAACCGCCGGTCTTCCATAATTTCTCCTTCCACAAGAGCGACGTTTTAAGGAGTGATCACCTCCAAGGGCCGACATGCACGCTCTTCGTCTTCAATGCTTTCTCGACCTATTTTAAAAAGTCTGGCCCGTTTTTTTACGGTAGAATATGAGGGGGATATTTCTCCATATACACCGTCCAATCGCTGTTTAATTTCATTTGGAGTCCTTCTTTTGTGAAGAACTTAATAACAGCTCAGTACTTCATTTTGAACATGTCGCAATCTTCTACACTTAGCCTTTTTTATGCAACTATATCTGAACAGGTGAACGCAGCGGAGCGGAAGTTCAGTTGCAATTATTTACTTAACAGATAAGGTATGACACCAGATAAGGGTTTTGTGAAGGCGATAATTCGTATCGGCGAGGCCGGAAACTAATGGACCTATCCTCGTAATGCATATGTGACCATAGCATCTAAAACTCCAAGAATATTGCCATTGTTATAGAATCCCACTGTCACTTTCCTTATATCATCCTGCAATGCTCTGTCTCAGAGCTGCAATTGCTCTAGTAACTTTGTGCATGGTTCTACTGCTCGTTCCTTTCCCCACTTTGAGTATATCTCCAGTAACTTTTTGGAAGCTCTCTGTCGATTAGAACGTTCTATTTATTACTAGTATCATGAACATAGAATTCAAAGTATAATTTCGCTTAGTTTGTGATTGTAATCCGGGACGTAACATCTGTTCTAGTTCTTCGACATCTTTTGCTAAGCGAAATCTCTTTATGAGTTTGTTTGTCATTTAGTTCTAGGAACGGATTGAAATACACGAGGAGCACGGTAAAATTCGTCATGGATGAGATGTTGGAATAATCAGAAATCTGTAAAGAAATATATACAATATACCGCTTGCAAAGTTAGCCTAACATAACCTACAATTGAATGCAGCTGGTCTGCTGTTATTACGTGGAAATGAAAAGTGAAACATTGAAGAAACTTTATCTACACGAAATTAAAATAAATGTAACTAGTAATTTTATTTATAAATGAAGTTGTTATGCTTCTGTACTCCTGGAAATATTTTACCAGTGTTTGCACTTTAGTTAGTGTTTTAGCTTGTAAGTTTTGCGAGTTAGATTTAATTTGAGGTTATTACAGCCAACATTTCCAGATTGCTGATTTTATCCCGCAAACTGAAGTTAACTCTTTTTACAACTGACCCTAAAAATATTAAAATATTACAGTTACTTATCTAAAACTTTGTAACAGTATTTATAGCAGTATTAGATTTTCAAACTGTAAAGTGCATTTTTTTCCATCATTGTTATCAAGTGGCTTCTCCGATCAGTAATACTAAAACAAGAGGTGAGAATGTATTTTACAAATATTATTCTTTTAACATGTTTATTTACAAATAAATACAATAAATAAGGAAAAGTTCGGCAATGGAGTAGCACTCGAACTTTGAAGGAGGCCTTTGCTAGATGAGTGTAGCCGCGATTACATCATCGCCGTGTTGCAAACACCACGAGGCACAAAGGCCGCGTCCTCTTTCACAGAGCGAGCGAATGGCTTTGCTAATATCAGGTTTTACAGGCCCCCAGACATAATTAAGGAACCTTTTTCTTTGCATGCGTAAGGAAGTTATTAACTCCACTTTTATTAGTTGTTTTATCTCAGCTCGCTTCGGCAATTTAAAGTTGGTTGTCTCAACATCGTCTAGCTTGTCAGAAGCCAATAAGCGATACGAAAGAGAGACTGCAGGCTTGCCAACGTTCTAGGGCTTAGCTAGAAGATGCGCAAACTTTAACCCCAATGCTTTTTGCATTCTTTGATTTGAGCAACGTAAAACTAGCATAAGGAAGAAACCTTTAATCCTCTGCTCAAATCTTCGATATAACGAGATAACACACAAACGCTTACACTTGTTATATTTTATAGTCTGAAAGTAAAGCTTTAAGTGAAAATAGGTAAGACACAAAGGATGACTGAAACAAACATACCAAGGATCTCAGAGAAATTCGCGCACCTACATCAAGTAATAGAGAATAGTTTAGCTTTGTCAACTGTCAAGTTTCCGAGATATTTAGAACCCTACTATGCGGTAAGCATTATAAGATATTTCTCTTTGGAGTACTTTGTTATGTATTTTTATTGTCTTACAACAGCTTTGTTTTTATTTCAAACGGAAATCTGCAGTACAATAGGCACCTCACGAGTACTTTATTTTTTAAAAATTGAAACATTTCGTTATATTTCTGTTTTCAAATGATTACTAAGATTACCTGATTTGTAAATGGGGGGGGGGGTAAACTGTAATAGAAATAGACAAGAAAAACGAAAGGTCTATAAACAATGAGGCATCTGGGAATCCAAAGGTTGTCCTTCTAAAAGTTAATGCACAGCTGTCCTGTTCGTGTCCGGTGAAGGCCTTACCTAGGAGACCTTCAGCATGAAGGTTACAGCTGTAAGGTGGTTCTTAGTAAAAGGATTACCTTCAACTAAAAGAGCCATGCTATCTTATTGAATGATTTGCTTTTATTAAATGGATATCGAAGGCTCATGCAAGCTTTCTGACTGTGGCGGACTGAAATGAACCCTTTACAGTTTATAAGTTCCATTGCTGCTTGCATTACTTCAGAGACTACTTCTCAACTTTAGTGAATAAAAATATCGATCGAATCGAATCTGTGTGCACAATCGTAAATTAAAGTTTCAAGTAAGCATCTTTAACAAGTAAAGATTGCATTTATATATTCGTTTAAGAAAGCGCATAAACTTGCAAAGAAGTAATTAAAGGAGGATCTGGGGCTATGTCAGGGTTTTAAAAATATCCAGTGGCCATAAAAGTGCATTATTTTAATTAAAATGCGCATTGTTTAGCAAAAACTTGTAGCAGTCTATCAACTGCAAGAGGAAAAGTCCGTCACGCAGGAGCTGTGTAAGCTATGCGAATTCCTCACCGAGTTAAATACTTCTTTAAAACAATTAAATTCTCCCGGGCTGTTTTGCCGTGGTCCATGGTTTAAATTACTACCATAGCTTTCACCAACTACTCCGGTTGGCATCTTCAGTACCTGACTGTTAACACGACGACAGTATTGATCCATCTCATGGAACACGGCAAAACAGCCCGGGAGAATTTAATTGTTTTAATGACAACACCGGCCGTGAAAGCCTAAGAAGTATTAAATACTTCTAACAAAAATGAAAATAAAATACAAATTAGACCTTATTAATTAATGAAATGAAACAAGTTATGGCATTACCGTTGGTATTAGGAGAACAAAATTATAATTCTTGCAATCTATAAATACTTTTAGAAAAGAGAAACTACATTTTTAAAATTAAAAATAATAATAATAATAATAATAATAATAATTTTGAGATTAAACTACAAAAGTTAATGGTATACTATTAATTAAAAGTATGACCACTTTTAACCATTTTTAAGTGTAACAATTTTTATTATTTATTTATTCTTGATTGGTGTTTAAAGCCCGTTTTTACTACTGAGGCACCACAGGCGGTGAACACTGATGATATATGAGATGATATATTGGGAAAGAATTTTTTTTTAAGGAAGGAAACGTTCCAGGCCTAAGTTTAGGGTACCTCCCCGGCATTTGCCATTTATGAGGACTGAGGAAAACCTGGGGGAAAAAAATCAGTCAGGGAGGACGGTCCTGGCGGGATTCGAACCCTAGACCTGCCGCTCACGAGTTCGAGCTTTAACGACCTCGGCCACCCGTAATAGTTAACCACGTTTATGAGCTGAGCCCTTGATGTATCTCTACATTCACAAAAATAGAGACAAATAACATAAAGTTTCGAGTTACATTGTGTATTTAACATAGATAACCCTAAGAGTTTGTTCAGATAAAGTAAAAAATTGCGGCTGCTAGAGCTATTTTTTAATTTTTTAATTTCAATTTTAACTGAATTTAGGTTAACCCTCACCCTCAATGCTCCAATTTTGCTGGTTAACGAACTCAACGAATCGTTGTTAATTGATCAGTTATATGCCCAGTTTCGTTGAGGAAAAAAAAAAAAAAAAGAAAAGAAAAAAAAAAAGAAAGAAAATTGCGATCGCTAGAGAGAGAAAGAGAAATGTTTATAATTGTTTTGTTTTTTCGGTGCCTAGTAGGTACGATCAATGGAGATTTGGATAGATTATTTCAAAACGAATTCTATTAGTATAATCTCAATAGTTTTATTCCTTCGGAATTTGCTTACAAGAAGAAGAACAAGAAGAACAAGAAAGAAAGAAAGAAAGAAAGAAAGAAAGAAAGAAACTGATGGTCAATTGACAAACGCAAGCTTAACTGATATGTGAAAATGTGTGCGATTTTATATTCTTGGAAATCTATAAATTATTACGAAACCACAAAATAAAAGAACTCTATTTTTGTGCTCAGTTTTTTGCATGTTTTATATATTTATGTTCAAAGTAATTTGCAAATGGTTTAATAATTGCATAATATTTTCTCACTATATTGCAATGGATTTGTCTTAGATTATTAAAATAAAACGTTTAATTCCTAAGTTTATATTACAGAGGACTGCTTGCAATCCCTGGTAACAAATACAAACAGCTTAAATTGATAAAAACCCACTTCTCAATTAACGGCAATATTCTATGTGGTAGCCTAGAAGTGTAAGCTATCGCTCTATATCGCAGTTTTTACTGCAGCTAGCTGTGCAAAGTACAGTGATGTCCGTTTCACCTACTTTGCATGCAGTCCACATTCTGCTTTCAAGCGCAATTTGTAATAATTGCATAGAAATCCACTGACATGCATGATTCTTCAAAAAATAATGGGTTGAAGCAGATATATGTCTTAAACCTTATGCTGATGTAGTCAGATGACCTTTTTAGGATTCATATCCGGTTAATAATAGTGTTTACAGTTGTAGCTGAGACTTCCATTTTCAATGGCTCTCTATGTTGCTGGATTTGGGCCAGAGGCAAGGGCTTCCAAATTATCTTGCGGTAAGGGCTAGTTATTGGTCACTGATTTGCCTGTTTCTTGCCCTGTCCTATTCTGGCTTACTCCTTATTTTTTTTTTTTTTTATTAAGCGCACACAAGATATCCTTCTAGTTAGTGAAACCAAGCCTCTTATATTGCTTGATAATCTCGAAATAAGAGTATTTTGCCCCGGAAAGGGCTGTAATATATATAAAAATCTGTAATACCACATCCCGGTACCTTGTTTCCTAAATCGGGACGTATATTCCAGAATTTTTATTAATTATTTCACAAATTACATGTTCCATTTGTTTCATTATTATTGTTCAGATGTATTTAAATCTAGAAACTAACTAAAAATAAATTAAAGAGATAAAATTAAATAAACGGATTAAAAATAGACAGAAAGAGATAAATAAGAAAAAGTACTATAAGAATATCTACTTTAACATATACAATAAAACATATACTTAAAAATACCAATATACTACAGTGCGAACTGTGATATTTTCCCCCGTGGCGCGAGCTTTTTCTTCTGAGCTAGCCCGACTCGTTTTCCGCGCCGTGGAGGGAGTAACTTGCTTACTTATTATTTTGACCTTGCTGACTGTCGCAGTCGTAGCGTAGCTGTTCCCGTGTGTGTGTTGTGTTGTTAGTTTATTAATTCGATTATACATAAAGTGTATTATACCTCGTGTGTTTACAATGACACAGGGTGTCTTTATGTACGATTCGTGAGCATACAGTTGATTCTGTTACTTATATTAACCCCCATTTTCACAGAATTAACCCATAGGAAGCGTGATCAGGCGTTTTTTTTTTTTTTTTTTTTTTACACCAGGACTCTGCTACTGCTCACCTGCGAGCAATTCCATTTGTTTCCACAAAACAGAGTTATTAGTAGGGATTTGGTGTCCCTATTTAACAGCCTGCTATTATTATCTATGAGGTAAATTAAAAAATGCCTTGTACAAGAAGAACCATGCAAGAACTCAAAGATAATATTCTTTAGGAAATTGTTCAGATTTCTCAAAATGAACTACAGCGAGAGATTCCTAAAGAGATGCTAAAAATGTGCGGAAAACAAAGGCGGGCAGCTCAACACCTCATTTGATAATTTGGTGGATGTGTCCTTTAAATTGTTGCATGGTTTGTTTTATTGTTTTACCTTTCCGCTAATCACTGAGACCCGGCTGGCCGGCTAACCTGCTGAGCTCGCCCGGGGGAAAACAAAACTGATGGCACAGTGCCTACATGTTGCTAACACTGCAGAACTTAGATACATGTCTTAGAAAGTAATTTTCACATTAAGCGCAGCTAACGCGATTTAAAATATTGTAACTGTAAAACAGATCCTTACATTTTGCATTTACAGACAGTGTACAATAAACGAAATGCTGTTAGTTCTTCTGAACTATAGAAATTAAGGCTTTAATATGAAGGCATATTCTTTACAACTCTTATGAAAAGAAAGAGATATTTATTAGTTTAATAATTATGCACTAAAAATTGGAAAGTTGAATACCGCCCATGTGGAACAAATTGCATACATTTTGAATGTTTCCCGCTATTATATCTCTTTAAAACAAATTCACTTTTATAGCTTTTTGAAATTTTCTTTTCATGCTTGTAAACGTCATTTTCTGATTCAGCAGCCTGGAATAATGCAAATCCTTTTGATCAGTTCAGAAAATTGCAACAAAGGACTTTATTCAAAAACTCGCTTTAACTAAATAGGCAAATTTTTACAATTACACGCATTTAAGTATATTTAGCCGAATGTTTTCGAATGTTTATTCTCGGAAGCATTAAATAACCGGAATTCAGAAACCATTACACAATAAAGTGCAGCCTTGGGAACACATTCTCTTATGACGCTCTGGAAGGTTACTGTTTTCACTTCAGCCGATGAAAATATATATTCAAATAACTTAAACAATAATCTAAGACCGCATATTGGAACAAGGTTGCTACCTAGCAAATTATTAATTACTAATAATTAACTTATTTTTTTTTTGTCTATTAACAGTAATTTTAGAGCCTTGTCACTATTTTTTTCTCACATAACCTGGGAACTTTTCTTTCTTTCTTTCTTTCTTCTTCTTCTTCTTCTTCTTCTTCTTCTTCTTCTTTTTTCATAGTGTTTAACGCCCGTTTTTACTATTGAGGCATCACAGGCGGTGACATTGATGATACATGGAATAAAATGATAAATTTGGGAAGGAATTTTTTTTAAGGGAGAAAGCGTTCCAGGTCTAAGTTTAGGGTACCTCTTCCGGTATTTGCCATTTATGAGCAATGAGGAAAACCTGGAAAAAATCTCGGTCATTGAGGACGGTTCTGGTAGGAATCGAACCCCAAACCTCCCGCTCACGAGTCCAGGCCTTAACGACCTCGGCCACTCGTGGCGGTGAATTTATTCTTAAGTACTTACACCGTTATATTTATTGAAACACCAAATAGAAAAATAAAACAATAATACGTATGCTTTACCACAATAACATACTCAAGAATAACCGACAGCCCAAGAATGTACACTCTAAGACAAAAATAAAGAGTAACTGCAGAAACCATGTACTTCGGAAGCATTCGCTGATGCTGAATTCACAGTGCCGACTTTAGTTTACATTCAAGTTATGCCATAAATGCGTTTGCTCAGATGGCGAGCGAACGAAAGTACATATCTAATCATTACTACTTAGGTTCGAATTTTCTTTATGCTTGAATTTTTTTATTTTTTAGTGTTTACAAGTAAAATAATGTTTACTATACGACAATAACATATATTTTAATAAACAACATATATTTGAATTTTAAAATGTTTGTGCTCAAACACAAAAATGAAATTTATTTATTTTAGTTTTCAAAATAAATTCAACGTTAATAAACATTCTAAAGTGGAAAAGTAAACATAAAACATATACTGTCATTATTTCATTTAAAAAAAATATTCCTTTCTTATTTATTTTAAATACAATGATTATTTTACGTATTATTTTTATAGGAAACATTTATATTTTAAAATTATAATCTTTTATAATTGAATATATTGTCATGTTTTAACTAAACATTATTTCTACCTGAAAAATATAACAAATAAAGCAATTAATGCAGGGTTAAAATTCCAACTTGGGTACTTATCATTTCTAGACATCTGAATCACGTAAACATAAAAATAAACGTACAATTAGACATAAACTTAGAAGCCTGCGAGGTCCGAGTTTTGCGCCTACATCTAACTTAAACTTAAGAAATCAGTCAATCAGAACACAGCTGCTCTGTTTGTAGAGCTCTGTGGTAGAATTTATCCATACGTGGAGTACGGAAATAAAATGCAACTCTTGCTGCCTGCTGCTGCAAGTGCCGAATGACGGCGGAGAGAGCCGAAGGTAGTAACCCACAGATATAGTTAGATAATAAAATACTTTCAAGAGAAGAGTACCACGTACAGAATGCGCTGTAAATTGATGTTTATGATATTTTTCTGCTGCAATCAAAGGAGATTTGCCACCATTACAGTGATTTACCTGCCCCTATAAATTTATATTTAGAAAAATCAAGTGTCCACCGGTTTCTAGGATGTACCCTAGGTTAGCGTTAGGTTACTGTTATATAGAATTAATTGACAAATACAATAAGAGCAGATTTGCCACCGTTACAATATTTTACCCGCCTAACAATCCCCTATCAATTTATATTTAAAAGTTACGCAAGATAACGCATAGGTTACATTATGTTTAACAATAAATTATTCCTGTAACATTTACACCTGGGCCATGCACAGTAATTCGGCTCTCTCCGCTGTCGCTCGGGACTTACAGCAGCTAGTTGCACTTGATTTCCGTGCTCCATGTAAGGGCAAGTTATGGTAGAGAAAGCTGAAGATCAGTGACCCTGTACGCAGAATGGCATCAATGAACAAAAGATTAATTGCATTATAAGAAAGCTAACCTTGCTCCTATTACTCCAAGCAAATTAGTTACTGCACTTTGCATATGCATAAACGCTACCGCCGTCTGCTTAGAAGCAGCCATTTTCAATAAGTTGTTAGTTGATCTTCGCTTGTTCTTATTTTTGATTACGGAAGTTGGCGTCTTTCATTGTGAATGCCTACATACTAAGTTAACGTTACGTCTTATTTTATTATGTTTACGTTTAATTTTCATTGTGAATGGGACCTAAGGCTAAGCACAGAATGGGGCTAAGGGCTGTAACACATGTTGCGAATCAAGCGCTGAACCGAGCATAACTAGAACACAAATTAACGTCTCGAGAATTCACTCAATGTTTGTCTTAGGGTGTGCATAAAATTTGCAAGCGATCTGTCCATATCTTGAGCGGCAAACCTATAACGAACAGAGTAAGCAAAAAAGACGGAAAGAGCAGAGAAAACAAACAGAGCAATTTCAAATTCCTATAATACAGATTTCAATGAATTATTAATTATGATTATCCGGTTTTGTAGATTCTATTTTATATACCCATTCTTGATTGTTCGTGTTCACAAATAGTTCTCCCTCCAGTTCAACTTTGCTTATTTGCGCGATCTATGTAATCTAATCATTTATAGATATTTAAAGATGACTAACAGAGTAACACACATTCCTAACGATTAAGAAACGAACGGTGAGAGTTTTCTAATTCTTCCAATGCAATAATTGCATAACATTATAAACTAATTTCATACGCACCAGAATCATAAAAGGATATTAGTAAAAATAAGCAATGTTATTTGTCGATTTTCTTATTAATTATTCTGAAACAAACGACTTCTTTGATTATCATATGACGTCATTGTAACCACGGAGATTGTTTACTTCGTATGTCTACTGTTATTGTTGTTAGCGAAGATGGATTTGCCGCAAGAAATTTTAGTATGAACTGAAAAAGCTGAATACCAAGGTAATTGTATTGCACATCAGTAAGGAGTAGATTCTGAGCTTTTTTTTTTTTTTTTTTTTTTTGAGCCAAAGCGAGCGCAATGACAAAGCTTGACTAATATTCTTGAACTCAGAACCAGAGAAATAGATTTTAACCCATAACTAAATTCTGATTTTTAGCCTATAACTGGGAAATGCTAAAATGACATTTCATAATGTTAGTTATTAAAATTATCATGTTATAAGTCAACAGTATTACAAATTGAATTTATAAACATTAAAGAACAGCATTTTATATTTTTCTATTATGTGTTACTTTGGAAAATTATTCGTATATTATTTTCATGAAGTGCAAAGGTTTTATAAATTCTTAAAAAGGTTTGCTTGAATGTGTATACCCCCATTACTTATTGTTGCGTTATAAAAATGAATGCTATACAATACACTGGGTGCCCAAAAATTCGTCTTGTTTTAGATTTGTGTAACTCTAAAACAACCAATTTTAGAAATATCCATATAAAAGTCAATCCTAAAATATGAAAACAGTAACATTGTATTACTTTACGGTAGCTTATTAAAAATTTGTTTTAAGATATAAAAATTATTCTAGGTAATGTAGAAATAGAAAGTTTAGCTACTCTAAATGTTGTACTATTTCTAAAATTCAAGACAAGTGGAAGCTGCATTTTTTTTTCTTTTTGCCATCCATTTTTTTTTTTAATTTTCTCCCTCTTCTTTTTGTACAGGAATAAAAGGGATAAAATATTACGATAGAGCAAGAAACCATCGCTACCATTACCACTCTGGAAGAGCAAAGCAATTCAAGAGCTTAGTGGAATAAGGAAGTAGCCCACAAAAGTAAGTTCTTTTTAAACATGTGTGTTTTATTAGATTCTGTGTAACTTAAGCAAAAAAATATATAATATACAGAGGGTGCCAAAAATGTATACACACTTCAAGCAAAGAAACCCCTGTGTTAACATAACAAAACTGAATTCACACAAACAGAAAATGATGAGCACTAATCCTCTTAGACTTTTACAGTTAAAACAGTTGCTCAAAATGTCCACCATCGGCGTCGATACACTTCTGAGTACGTTGAACTACTGATTGAGCAACGTTTGCTTAAGTGTCCTCAGCGATTGCAGCACATGCCGTTTCAATTTCTTCCCGAAGTGCTGTCAGTGTAGCTGGTTTTCTACGGTACACAACATCCTTAAGAGTTCCCCATAGGTAGAAGTCAAACGGCGGTTCTGTTCTGTACATACGTCTCCATTGCCTTTGAACTTCAACAACATTCTCGGTTTTCCAATACCTCTTCAAAATTTCTTTCCGCTGTTCAAACGATAATCTTGAATCCATTTTGTTGTAACAATGCTATTATAACGTAATGTGAGTCACATCTGTTTACAGAACATCATACGATAATCTCGGCTTCATTTGTTCATTGTTGATTTACCTGTCACGTAGCAACGCTATCATAACGTAATGTGAATCACATCTGTTTACAGAACATCATACTTCACATTAATGCTGTTTTGGGGTCCAATTTTGAAATATATAAAATAGATATCTACTGTGAAAATGTGTATATTTTTTGGAACTCTCGATATATATATATATATATATATATATATATAAAGCATAATATGCTGATTTTTTATGATTAGACAATTGCACATACAATATTTGATAAACAAGAAGCAAACTGTTAAAAGACATGAAACAAACTACACTCAAATACAAGACCGTGTTCATAATTTTCTTCTATTTCACGTTTCTCTCTGATCTCAAATTTAAACGAAAAGTTTGATGAATTGGAGGTACAAATTGTAACATTACCAAGGTGTGTTGAAGGTTAGCGGCTTAGATGGGCCTCCCAAAGGGATATTTTGTTTTCATGGCGTTTCCACTGCACTTTTGGAAGCTAATATGTGAATAAGGGCCTATGTGAACCGCAACCACTGAAATCTCGAAACACATGCGTTTCAAAAGTGCACCTCGAAGTGTTTATTTTTGTTAGCTTATTTGTAAACAGAGTTAAACTAACAAAAACATCCTTTACATTGAATCCATGCAATTCGCACAAGAAATGTCCACTCGTGGGGTATATACACATACTGGGTACTTCACTTTAATTTCTCCTTTATGTTGGCGGATGCTATTTTAAGCAATTCATAACATGATGAAAGGTAATGGTTTATTGTTATTTATCTTTATCTAGTACATGTTTAAACACTCTGTAACTTCTCAAGATTTTTAGAAAAAAAATGTAAACGAACGTTTCTTAATTTGTTGAACACAATCAAAATATCTAAACATTACCAAAATATCTAAACATTATACCATCGTTCCATTAAAATTCCAAGGTAACTCTAAGCATTTGTGGCTTAAGTGTTGCCAATGAAGTTATCATGAAGGCCTCTTCCTCCGAAACGTTTGGAAATAGTCATTATTTAGTTATGGTTCATTAAAGAGATATGAACTTTATATGGGTCATCCTGTACAATTTCTAACGCATTGCAATTGTTATATAGCACACTGTTCGATGCTAATGACTCATATACGTGTATTAGGATGGCTCTTATTTTTCAACTTTGTAACAGTTTAGCTCCGACCTCTCTTTCTTGTTCCAATCAACGAAAATGCGATCTTTGGAAATTTTCAGCTCAATCGGACATATCTTCTTGATGACCCTCAAAAAATGACGTTTCAAAAGGAAAGGTTTCATCGAATTTATGTGTTTCATGACAAATCATACACTGCATTATTGGGTTGGTTTCCTCTTCATCTCCAATATGTGTGTGCAACGATATGATAAATAGCTTATTGTGTTGCTTGTATACGGGGCTTTTTCTTGCTTTTTGTCCTCTGTTGGATGCTTAGCATTGGAATTGGTGGCTTCTGACAGAGTGTAATTATTTGAGATTTTGGAGCAGAGTCCTTTAATTAACCCATATTCATGTTCTGGTTTACTTCTTCTGACTCTGGCACAAACTACATAAAAATCGGACAATTTAACAAATAAAATCCTGCACGCAACAACAACAATGTAACTTCTCTGCTTTCTAACTGTAAATGTGTCTCGCAGCTCAACAATTGACAAAATGTATCCCATTGTTGTCTGATCAAATGTATTCGACTTGCGCTCTGTCATTGTCGTAGGACTATAATGGGACTTCAAGTATTTGCTGTTTGTGAAATGAATGTTAATTTATCTTATTTGCTAAAAGTTTCAAGTATCACCCAGCAGTACTTCCGTACCATATACGCGTACCTTAGGTTCAGAAATCCTGGCGCAGACATTTATATGGCACACAAAACTCACATGTTTATGTTATAAAGTTTATATAAATGAGTTATTAGGACAGGGGAAACTACATCCATGCATGTGATAAAATGGTAAGCGCGGGTAAGGCAAGGGTAATTACAGGAACAATGATGTTAAGTGGTGTAAAAGTTGACAAAGAATTGTGCCAATTGTGTGGTAAGGCAGACGAGAATTTTATATTAGAATGTACAGAAACCGCAGAATGGAGACAGGAAATATGGATCAAGAAGTGGATAATTTGAGGCAGAAATTTTGGCATTAAACATTTTTGGTATTAGCAGAAATAAATGTTTAATCAGTTTGGAAATTATGTAGGGAAAGTAAGGAAGAAATAATGGAGGGAAAAAAATAATGAACGAAAGATAACCCGATTTAAGGAAGTAATTGTAGCGTTCACTTTATAATATGTTTAGTTAAAGTAGGCTTCATAAACTCAACAACTGGGCCGTTAGTTGTATAGGAACCTGAAACAACAAGCACTCAGGATCAATGAAACATTGTTAAGAGTGTGGTTGTAAGTGTATAGAAATATAAAAGTATAAATGAGTTAATACTGTAGATTTTATCAAAAGCTATACCCCGCAAACCATTTATACTGAATTATCATACAACGTGCATTTGTTTGCATTGTACAAGATTTTTTAATGGTGTTTAACGCCCGTTTTTACTACCGAGGCACCGCAGGCGGTAGGCACTGATGATACATGAGGTGAAATGATAAATGGGAAAGGAGTTTTTTTTATAAGGAAGGAAACGTTCCAGGCCTAAGGTTAGGGTACCTCCCCGGCATTTGCCATTTATGAGGACTGAGGAAAACCTGGAAAAAAAACTCAGTCAGGGAGGATGTTCCTCCTGGCGGGATTCGAACCCCAGACCTCCCGCTCATGAGTCCGCACCTTAACGACCTCGGCCACCCGTGGCGGTTTTATACAGAATGAAAAATAAGCGCTTAGAGATAGGCCAAGTCATTGTTTGGTTTTAAGCCTCTAGTGTTTCGTATCTACAATAATCAAGTCTTAAAACTATGTAGTGACCAACTGCAGATAAGTGAATATATCTACAGACACTACATTTTAAAACATTTCTGCTTGAACACGATTTCCGTGACAGCGGGAACAGCTAGGACTCCTCACGTCATGTGTAAAGTTTGTTTGCTTTTGTAAGCGTTTAACATTCTGCCAGCTTCCAAGGTCTTTCGCGATGATGAATGAAATTATGAGGCAAATGAGTTCGGAGACCTTAGCTGTACTTCACCGTTACAGAGTAAGGGAAAAATCCTAGAAATCCCTATCCAGGCAACATATCTCGACCGGGACTCGAGTTGACCTGAACTAAGGGGGTGGACACCTACGAGAGTGACACAGCTCAAGGTAACAAAGAAATGAAAGGAATGAAAAAACACTCTCTACTACCGAATGATTCATTTTACTTTACGTAAGTTGTTATGTTCTTCAAAGGCAACGGAAAACGAATCAGATTATTTTCTTCAAGGACATTTTTTTCAGGTCTATGCAATAGACAGGATTAATGTCGTCTCTGGTAGATTTTTTTCTGTGTCTGGAATTTTCTACGCAAGGATTGTTTTCGAAAAATGCTGTTTGTTCTTAGATTTTGTGTGGTCAAAATGACACATTGATAATAATTAGAATATTTTGGAAAGTCACGGCTTGTTATTAGTTACTAAGGATCGAAAACTGTAAGATGTTTATATAATTCTGCTTAACCGTTGGATGGCTAATTATCAAGATTTCCTAAAAGAGAATACCTTGTCTTAGAAAAGAACTGCAAGTAAAATACTAGATTTTAGGCTAAACCCAGAAGTATTAAATTATTTAAATCTTCGGTAATTCGTGCGTAATTTTGAAACTCCATTTACAAAAAATATGAACTTTCAATAATGATTTTGTTTAATAAAGTAATATATTATATTCTCCCATAGAAGCTTTATAACTTTTAGCGAATTCCAAATTAATCCAGCGATTGAGGTTGTATCCATGAACATTTCACATCGATTCTGCCTACTTGGCCAAAAATTAGGATTTAATATTGTGTGTGTGTGTGTGTGTTGGGAAGGTTTATTCAGAATGTTTTTAAACAAATGCTGAGGCTACCTGGATATCCACATACATTTACCTAAGAAGAAGAAATCTAATGGTCCAAATAGGAAAGGGTATATATATTTTGAACGAAATTAATAGTTGTGGATACTAAGTTCTAACTTCAAAGCGTTTGAGGGTCACCAAGAAGTCCGTAGTTCGTATTTTTTTCTCAATAAAACTCGGCTTATAAAGTTCAACTAACAAACAATTCACCGAGTTCTTTTTATAAGCTGCCACCCCCAAATTGAATTAAGTGAGTAATTTTATGTAATGAATGCATGAATGAGTAGTGTTTAACGCCCTTTTTACTACTGAGGCACCACAGGCGATGGATACACTGGTGATACATGAGATGCAATTATATATTGGGAAAGAATTTATTTTTAAGGAAGGAAACGTTCCAGGCCTAAGTTTAGGGTACCTCCCCGGCTTTTGCCATTTATGAGGACTGAGGAAAACCTGAAGAAACCCCAGTCAAGGAGGGCGGTCCTGGCGGGATACGAACCTCAGACCTGCCGCTCACGAGTCCGCGCCTTAACGACCTCGGCCACCCGTGGCGGTATCAATGAGTAGTAGGCAGTTGCGTCTCAGAATTAGTTGAGTTTAGTGGGGCTTAGGATCAGAGTTTTAGAGGCATTAAAGTGCGTTAACGTCAGTGATCGTTATAGCTAGAGCGAAAGTGGCACGTGTTCTACAGAAAATAACGGTGGCACATTTTTAAATGGAATAGAATGTGAGCGATAAATTGTGTTTCATCTCCTATAACGAGAAATCTCATTAACCTCCAATGCTCCTTCCCCTGTGGTCACAGGACCATAAAAGTATCCAGCAGCCGTGTCTCAACAGCCGTGGCAAAATATAAGTCAGCGGAAATCAATCGTCGGAGAGGAGATGAAGAAAATTACCCTGAGATCTCAATTATTAATCCAATCCTTAATGTAAAAAATTAATCTAATCCTTCCAAAATATTTCCCCCACATATTTAATTAACACCCTTCTAATAAAAGCCGCTGCAGAAGTAACCTCACTGCACACAAGGAGCTTCAAGAGTATGCAATCCTCAGATGCTGAGATCTACCGACGTTATTCGTAAACTTCAAAAGCTACGGCGCGATACCTCGTGTCAAGGATCAAGAACATGACATTGCAGCCAGGGAAGAGAGAAGGAGGAAAAGTTGAGAAAGTAATAGGCAAGCAAAGTTAGTAAACTTTGGAAAACATTCAGTGAGCTCAAAGCCTTAGGCCAAGGTTGCTGCTACCAAGAAGCAGCAAATTACTGGGTAGACCAAAATGCCCAGGGTTGATACAAGTTGGCGTTTGCACTCGCACGTATTGATGGTCGCGTCATGTAACCGCTTTTGCAAAATGAAAAAAAAAAATACTGAACCGCTATCTTGAAATGTAAAAGAAAACAATATGGAACTTTCATTTTATTCACCTTTGGACGTTCCCAATGATACTGCTATTTGTTCCCATCAGCGTCTTGTCATTTAAGAATTTGTTGCACCTTTGTAACACAACTACACGTTTCAGAACCGTTTTCTTCAAAGATTTTATTTGACTTTCACTGTACTAGGTTGTTTATGAAAGGGCATAAATCGCCATTTTTATAATGTATTGATTTGTTTTATTTACGGACGCTCTTCAACATCTCAGGTCATCAGCGTCCCATTCAAATCAGGGCGTGAAACGGCCGACAAATTTTGCTCAGAGGCCTCTCTTTCAGGCTTGAGGTTCTTTTTCGTGCCGTAAATGTACGACACGGAACCCACGACTTTACTTCCCTTTCTAAGGAAGCCATACAGAATTTTTACGCCTGAAAAAAATCCATCAGTGTTTCCCGGGATCGAATCCGCGATCTTGGATTTAGTAGGCAAGTCTGGCTACCACTACACCACCAGGACCGACTCTGTTTCATAAAACTTGAGTTTATAATGTAATACTGCTTTTTGGGTATAGGTGCATTTATTTATATAGAAGAGAACCAAGTCTCACACTCTAATGCGTGCAACTATATTCCCGAATTTGTCGTTATATTTAGAAAAGAACTAAATCATTACTTGGTTCGTTTCATAACGAAACAAGCTGTCAACATGTGGCAACGCTGAGATTTGAAATTAACACATTCAGTTTTCTTTCTTATATTATTACTGTTTTTCCATTGTTGTGTATTCTTTATTGATGGCGAGAGTCTTTATATCCCGTGAGGAAATAAAATATAATAATTAATTTACAACGAATATTGAAAAGAGAGATGTAAGAATCATTAGTGATTATAAAAATGGAAAGTATGCGAATTATAAGGGAAACGTGGTGCCTGCATGAAAAATAGGAGAAGCTTGCAGGTTAGTGTCATTATTTTATGTTAATTTTAATATTAATTTCAACTTTAATATTTGGTGGATAATTACTTTACTTTTATAAGTATCCAAAGACATTTTAACGTATTTGAGAAATTATTATTATTATTATTATTATTATTATTATTATTATTATTATTGCTTCTAAAATAGTGACCTGTCATCCCAGGGTAGGTTTTTGGACCACTTACACCGTTTTCACTACAAAAAATGAGCAGGGTGAACTTCTGCAAGGTCTAATCGAGTATCCAAGCATCAAATAAAGTCAACCAAGGATAGCTGATGATTTCGGGCAGAGATCAAATTCTTACAGGTTTTATATTTGGGTAGATGAGAAACTCTAACTGTGCAAGATTTATTATAGAGTTCATATGCTGCAACCTGAATATTGCTTTCAGTTTAAAGGCTGGTGGCCCAAATACTTATAAAAAGAATTGCAACTCCGTAGAAGGGAATGGTTTCCTGACACGCTTCATTGCTTTTGGCCTATAAGCAGTTTATTTTAATTGTAAAAAATTTAGTATTTAAGAAAAGTAAATTCGCGGAGTTCCAGTATGAACATGAAAATCGGTCCTCGTAAACCCAAGATGGCGGGTTCAAACCCATAGGGTCAATGGATTTTTCGGGAGTAAAAAACCTAAGTATGGCTTATTTCGGAAGGTAAGTAAACCCATGGACCCTTAATCGTAGATTTACGGCACGAAAAAGAACCTCGAGCCTAAAAGAAAGGCCTCTGAGCAAAATTTACCGGCTCTTTCATGCACTGAATTGAATGGGACGCTAATGACTTGAGATGTTAAAGATCGTCCGTATAGAGTTCTACCTTTCGTTTTTCCACGTCTAACTTTTTGGCAACCTCGGAAACAGATACACAGCTCTTATCGACTTCAAACGAGCATTTTTAACTAGGAAGCGGATTTTTAGGTAAGTAAATGCTTTTTCTTTTCGCGCACATGCTTGCAATTAAGTTTAAAATCTGTAACAGGGTGCCACTAGTGAAAATACAATTTTATTTCGCCGCCGCCCCTGAAGAAAAATATGTTTCTAGAATAAAAATATATAACTAAATATTTTTAAAATTGAGCTATTAGCACGGGTTTTTCTGTTTTTACATTTTTTGAGCAATAATTTTTTGGGTGAAATTAAAACGCGAAAGAACCTGCATATGTCATCGTATCCAGTATTGCATCATGTAGTGTAAATGCGTGGTAAGAATAGTTGGGGAAGTCGGGCTCCTCCCCTCTTCAGGCCCCAGTAGCCACAAGATTTCCCTTTCTCTTTCCGAACACAAGGAAAACAATTATGTCAATATATTTTTATTCGTTCCGTTGAGAATGACGTGTTTAGTGGATGTCGTTAACATTATGTGATTGCCATTATGCCAAAAGTAAAATTTGGTGTAAGTAGCTAATTGCAGCAATATATTCGACAAAGATGAACCACCTCCTTGGTCTAGTGGTTGCTGGCTGCTGGCCAGGAGGCCCGGGTTAGATTCCCGGTACCTGCGTAGGAATTTTGTTGAGCTAGGAAAGATTTGAAACGGGGTCCTGCCAGCCTCGCGAGGACAATTGGGAAGCTTCCTGATGGTGCTATCTTCGATCTAGTAAGGCGCGATATAGCTATCGGCGGGATGCAGCCTGCAATACTGCACTCTACCAATGATATCATGTGATAGAGGTAGAGAACGCAGCGGTCGTCGTGGTAAGCTAAGGCCCACATCGGGATGTGACGCAGGCTTCGAATTCATTCGGCACGGATGGAAAAATGTTATACATTGTGGAAAATCCATAAAGGCGATCTGTGCTCCCAAGTAACTTAGCAACGTTGGTATTTCACATTTACGTGAAATACGACCCTCCAGCTAAAGATACTACCACGAGTGGCCAAGGTCGTTAAGGCGCTGACTCGTGAGCGGGAAGACTGGGGTTCGATTCCCACCAGCATCGTCCTCCCTGACTGTCGTTTTTTCCAGGCTTTCTTCAGTCCTCATAAATGGCGAATGCCTGGAACATTTCCTTTCTTTATATAAAAAAAAAAACGTTCCCAATATATAATTTCATCTCACGCATTCCGGGTCCACCACCTATGATACCTCAGTGATTTTTGTTTTTTTTAATGTTTAACACCCGTTTTTACTACTGAGGCACCACAGGCTGTGACACTGATGATACATGAGATGAAATGATATATTGGGGAAAGGATTTTTTTTAAGGACGGAAGCGTTCCAGACCTAAGTTCTAAGTTTAAGGTAACTTCCCGGCATTTGCCAGTTATGATGACTGAGGAAATCCTGGAAAAAATCTCAGTCAGGGAGGACGGTTCTGGCGGGATTCGAACCCTAGACCTCCCGCTCACGAGTCCGCGCCTTAACGACTTCGGCCACCCGTGGCGGTCCCTCAGTAGTTTAAACGGGCGCTACACACTATTCAACAGTGTCGTGACATTTATTCGGATTTACGCAGAACTTTTATTTCGGTAGATATTTCTGTATTTAAAGTGAATATTGCAGAGAAATAAAATATTCTTGTGAGGTACATGAACTTCGATCCCCCAGATAAATCCACTTTAAGGAAACATTACCTTACAAAGTGCCATGAAGAAACGTTAGAAAATATACAGCTACATGCGAAAACGAGAAGATATGGGGCGCTTGATGAAACTATAGACTCACCAGGTATAAAAGTGGAGAATTTGGTTGTTTTTGTGCTTAAAATGAGGTGATTTGTAAATCTAACAAAGGTACGACTCTAGAACCACAAGAAAGCGAATGATGACGAGTCCTCTCGAGAGCTTGTGACTATGAAGACCATCATGGATGAGGCATTGAATATTATTCCAGTGTTTTGGATTTAAAATAAGTGAATACCTGCAGCGTGGAGAGACGACAACATTACTGTAATATTACTGTATGCAATTAAGGAGAAAAGGCGTGGCAATTTCAGTGATAAAGTGCTGTTTCATCAAGGCAACGTCCTTGTATATAGGTCCTTTATTGTCATGGTTCCCATTCGCCGTGTTGAATTCAAACTGCTGGAACGTAATCTTTTTTACTTGACCTTGTTCCCAGCTACTGTGAGATTGCCGCTGAGGAATGAGTGTTTTGAGTAAGTGCAATGTATCCTCCATTTTATAGTTGTCCATTTTACAACCCCTTTGATGCCTGGACAAGAGTTGAAACAGCGAGTATACTGGAAAGAAAACTTTAAAATATGGGAGAAGTTAATTAACAAATATTGTGATATATTCCACTTTGAACAAAATGTAATTACCTTGCAAAATGAGTTTTAAATTAGCTCGCTCACAATCATATACTTAACAATTTAAAGTTTTGATAGTTTGACTCAGTACCAAATATCTAGTATTATTTAAAAAAAATTAAAACGTCAAATTAATTACCTGGTTATACACTTTACAAATGCAAATAATTTTAAAAGAGCTTTAGTGCTAGCCTGCTCTGGCTCTGGCAACAACTTGAAATTATTATACAGAGGGTGCCAAAGCTTTGTATACAAACTTCAAGCAAAGAAAAAACTGTGTTAACATAACAAAACTGAATTCACACAATTAGAACTGATTACTACTGATGCACCACAGGTGGTGGACACTGATGATACATGAGATGAAATAATATATTCGGAAAGAATTTTTTTTTAAAGGAAGGAAACGTTCCTGGCCCTAGTTTAGGGAACATCCCCGGCATTTGTCAATTATGAGGATTGAGGAAAAACTGGAAAAAACCTCAGTCAGAGAGGACGGTCCTGGTGGGATTCGAACCCCAGACCTTCCACTCACGAGTCCGCGCCTTAACGACCTCGGCCACCCCTGGCGGTATAGAAAATGATGAGCACTAATCATCTTAGACTTTTACAGTTATAACAGTTGCTCAAAATGCTCACCATCGGAGCCGATACACTTCTGAGTACGTTGAACTGCTGATTGAGCAACGTTTGCGAAAGTGTCCTCAGCGATTACAGCACATGCCGTTTCAGGACCATCTTCGTTTAAAGCTTGGAAAAGTCTTGGGATGAAAACTTTCAACTTTGCTGTTTTAATAATACCACGTACGCTGCTGTTCTGCTAATCCCAGTCTCACGTGTACATTGCTTTATAGATTTCTGCGGTGAGTGCTCAAAACTTCCATAGTCGAGGACGCGGGGCTTGTTGCTATGCTAGCTCCCAGATCTGCCCTTGTGAACATCGCATACAGTACCATGAGTCTCAAATTTGTCTCGAATGCGTGCAATTGTTACTCACGTTGGCGGTTCTGTTCTGTACACACGTCTCCATTGCCTTTGAACTTTAACAACATTCTCGGTTTTCCAATACCACTTCAAAATTGCTTTCCGCTGTTCAAACGATAATCTTGTCTCAATTTTGTTGTAGCAACGCTAGCATAACGTAATGTGAGTCACGTCTGTTTACAGAACATCATACGATAGTGTTGGCTTCATTTGTTCATTGTTGATTTACCTGTCACGTAGCAACGCTATCATAATGTATGTGAGTCACATCTGTTTACAGAACATCATACTACACATTACTGTTGTTTTTCGGTCCAATTTTGAAATATATTAAATAAATATCTACTGTGAAAGTGTGCATACAATTTTTGACACCCTCGGTATATATTGCGCAAATTCCTATGTCAATAGAACAGACCAGATCGCCTCCATGGTCAAGTGTTAGCCCTTGCGGCTACTAATCCGGAGGTGCTGGGTTCGAATCCCTGTTAGGTTAAGCTGTTTGCGTTAACTTTTTTTCGGAGTTTTTTCTTACTCTGAGAAGACGAATGCCAAATAGGTTTAAGGCGCCTACAATTCCGAGCACACTTGTGCCACCATTAATTCATTTCGTTTCATTCGTCCCTACAGATTTACATTTATAATATTCAAGTCCACAATCTACAGACGTCGCGAGAAAACCAAAGCAATGAAAGTGAAAATAAATACAAAATAAAAATAAAAACAGGAACTAAAAACAACGTTAATACAAGCCATGGATAAAACGCTTGCAAACCTTAATAAAAATACTATGGTCACTGGGGTCCTTGCAATTTTGAATAATGACCAAAACATGCTACTTAATGATTCCCGAAGCCCCCTCTCTGTTGACGGAGAATACAAAAGACGTGAATGATTACGTTACAGGATTTTTCAAATAATGCCTGGTTGTAACAAGGCTTCCAGCTTGAGTACGAAAATGAGAATGGAAAAGAAACACGTATTAGATAAATGGAGACAGGAATACGTGCAAGAACAGCTAACATGGATGACATGAGGCTGAAATGATTGGTTGGAAGTTAGGACAAAGAATTTCATGGAATGCATAAAGATGTCGCTACATGTTTTTCGCAAGAGCGTTTAGTTAATTAAAAATAAATTGGTATCAGATTTGTCATTTAAATTTTTATTGGAAATAGAGCTGTTTGATCTTCACTGAAAAACTGAATTACATACAAAATAAAATATATAACATTTGGATCGTTATTGTTTGCATGAATACATATTTTAGTACAAAAGCAGTTCATACCTTCTGTTTTACATTTATTTTGCTCTATATTTTGACCGCAACTGTAACCGCAGTGCTAGCCCAGCTAGGTATCAGAAATATAATTTAAAATGTAAGGCCCCATTCACAATGAAAATTAAACGTAAATATAATAATATAACACTAACACGTTAAATTAGTAGTATGTAGGCATTCACAATGAAAGGCGCAAACGTAAGTATTATCCAATCAAAAATAAGAACAAGCGAAGATGAACTAACAGCTGATTATAAATGGCTGCTTCTGAGCAGACGGCGGTAGCGTTTTTTATGCATACACAAAGTGCAGTAACTAATTAGCTTGGAGTGATATAAGCAAGGATGGCTTTCTTATAATGCAAGTAATCGTTTGTCCATTGACGCCTTTCTGCCTACAGAGTCACTGATCTTCAGCTCTCTCTACCATAACTTGCCCTTACACGGAACACGAAAATCAAGTGCAACTCTTGCTGCTAGCTGCTGTAAATCCCGAGCGACAGCGGAGAGAGCCGAACTACTGTGCGTGGCCGCAGTGTAAATGTTGCATGTATTATTTTTTGTTAAACATAATGTAACATATGCTTGTCCTCCGTAACTTTTAAATATAAATTGATAGAGGATTGTTAGGCGGGTAAAATATTGTAACGGCGGCAAATCTCCTTTGATTGCAGCAGAAAAAAATCATAAATATTTATAGCGCATTCTGTACGTGGTACTATTCACTTGAAAGTCTTATAAGTTTAAGTTAGACGTAGACGCAAAACCTTGGACCTTGCAAACTTCTAAGTTTACGTCTAATTGTACGTTTATTTTTATGTTTGCGTGATCCATTGTGAATGGTTCCAATACAATACGCAGATTAAGTTTACGTTACGTTTAATTTTCATTGTCAATGGGGCCTAACATTACCTAAAAACCAACACCTGCTTCAATAATAAAACGCATACTCTTTCCTGCAAAATATTTCACTAGCTATAATGCAATACAATTTAAAATAAGTTGTGCACACTGAAACCTTATTAAATAAAAACTATAACCATGCCTAACTGATGAGAGTGCGGAGCACTGTAATTTCGCAATAATTAAGAGAGCTCTAGAAATTGTCCATAGACACTCAAATATATGTTTCCTACTCCTAACTGCGGAATACTCGGAAGTAAAATATTATTTGCTGCTTAAAAAGTGCGGATAGATTTGCTAAAAGTACTAAAACAGCATAAAATTGTCACTAATAAAATTATAGGAACAATTTTAATTATTTATATATAACTTTGAAAATTAATAACGAGAATTAAAATAAAAGCGTCTTTTTATAAAATATTTCTTTGTTTTTAATATAAATTTCACTAAATGAAACTCTTATACCTCATTAAAATCATTAATTAAGAGAGGGAGTGAATTTTCAAAGTTCCAAAATGTTGTATGAATTTTTCTGAAAACTTTACTGTGTTTGCATTGCTGTTAAATATATGTATACCAAATTTCATTCAGTTTGGATAAATATTTAGCGAACTACAAATTATTTCATAAATTTTATTAAATAAATATGTCCCAAGCTTTCCAGGAGTTGATAAAATTGGTAGGCATTTTTGCAATTAGAGCTTTGAACCACACACAAAAAGTGTACCAACAGATATTTTTGTCGGGGTAACCATGCTTGCCCTCTAAACCCAAGATCGCGGGTTCGTACCCGGCAGGATCGATGGATTTTTTCGGGTGTAAAATTCCTAAGTATAACTGCCTTCGGAAGGGAAGTAAAGCCGTGAGTCCCGTGTCGTACATTTACGGCACGAAGAAGAACCTCAAGTCTGAAAGAGAGGCCTCTGTCGGCCGTTTCACGCCCTGATGGCATGTTGATAACCTGAGATGTTAAAGAGCGTCCGTAAATAAATCAATTCAAAAAAAAAAAAAAAAAAAACCAAGAGATATTTTAAATAAAACTGATGAGTGAGCTGTGATCACTTTTTCAATCTATAAAAATTATAAACTGAGACATGTGGGACATTTTGAAAGTGTGAAAATGAAATTTTGAGAAAAACGCTTTATAAAACAATATGGTGGGAAACAGTGAATTGTGCGCTATACACATTAGAGCCTTCCAGATTTATAGTTGTGTTCCTTTCGTGTTCTTCTGCTGTTGTGCTACTTTTTCCATCTGCAGGTCCTTTTCTGCTTGTGGCAGCTGACCAGCTCTAGTAGAATCGTATTACGAGCTGTTACTGATCTTTGAAGCTGCCGCCGAACATTCCTCACCCCTTACCACAGACCTCAGCTCCTGAGAAGCTGAACGGCCCATGTTAAAAATGTAACAGCATCTAATGCCCCAATTTCAAGCCGCTTCTTAGAAACAAAAATTTGTTTGGGACAGTTTTTTTCCAAATGAGTGAATGAGCACTTTCATTTGAATGTTGTGTCCCTCCACAAACAGCATGTCAGTAGTTCAGTGCAGTAGATGGGGAGAATTCTCCTAATCAAACTGAACAGACACCTTGCAATAGTTCTGCGGAATCTCACAGAGAGCTATGCTCCTATTATAGAAACACTAAGAGCCTGGCTTCTGGTCTGTTAATCATGGCATATGCTTCTGAATGGCCAGTCTGTAGTGGCTGGTTAGTGTTCTATAGTTTCTAACTTCATACCACGGCCCCCTTATCTAGCGTCAGTAGTGTTTTACTTTAGCTTGAGGAAAGCTGTAGTCAACCTCTTTGCTACATGATTGGCACATTCTTCCTTCACTATTTCCACATTAGCACCATATACCGTCACTTCCTTTAGGGTCTGGTGAGTCTTTGCCACTCCATCAGACAGTATAGTTGTGTCTCATTCTATTGTTCTTATTTTATTTAAATGGTACATACTGAATTTTGTTGTGAAGAAACAAATATGGTACTACTAGAAGGATTTTTAAATGTTGAGTTTCAGGTAACTCCCCCCTCCTAATGACCTATTTCCCTGATTTTCAGAAACTACTTTTCTTATTTTATTTAAATGGTATACACGGAGTACTGTTGTGAAAAAACAAATATGGCACTGCTAGAGCGATTTTTAAATTTTGGATTTCAGGCAAACCCCCACTCATAATGGCCCAATTTTCCTGATTTTCAGAAAATATTTGTGTTATTTTATTTCGGTGGCATATACCGAGTTTCCTTTAAATGTTTTGAAATTGCGACCACTAGAGCAAATTTTAAATAACCCCCACTCGTTTTTCAGGTATACCCCCACCCCTAAGAGCCCCATTGTTACGATTTTCATGAAAGTAATTTTATAAATTTATTTTAAAGAAAACTGCCGTGTTTCTCGTTGGGGAAAAAATTGGGGCTGCTAGAGCGAATTTTCATTATTTTTAAAAAAAATTGTTGCTTTTGGTTAATTCCCATCTCCAATGATTGAACTTAGCTGGTTAACGGATCGTTTGTTAATTGGTGGTGGTTATATGCAGAGTTTCGTTGAGGAAAAAACATGGGACCACTACGTTAACATACACACATTTACATGTAGTTTTTTTTAATTGTTATTTTCGGTGCCTAGTAGGTAGGATCTATTGAGATTTGAAGTTTTTTTTTTTTTTTTTTTTTCAAAAATCTGTTCATGGATACAATCGCAATAGCTACGTTCCTTTAGAATTCGCTAATAAGAAAAAATACAGTTCAAAGGTCTAAAATTATATAATTTACTTTTTAATGTAACTTTAGCAAATAAACTTGAATCAAATGAATTGGTCTTATATAATCATGTTATTTCTAATTTTTGTAATTTGCCCACTCACATTCTTCAACTCACATTATCAGAATTTCACAGTATCTTTCAGTGAAGATCAGAAACAGAAGAAGCCTGTGTCCTGTGTGCTTTGACTGAAACGTATTAGGATGAAGATTATAACAAGTGAGCTCAAAAATGGAACTCTATTTATCTAACTTATTAATTGAGTATTTACTTAATGAATCCGCATTTACTCGTTCCGAATCCTAAGCACAAATCACCCGAGTCCAACACTAATACGGGCAACTTCCGCGCGGCACCCCCTGGATTGTATGCATCATGCAGGAACATCTTTTATGTCCACTTAATCTGTTGAAGGTATTAATGTCACCAAGCGGAGTAACTCAGGCAGTAACGCTTAGCACTCCCATTCGAGAAATCCTGGGTTCAAATACCTTGGGCTGGCCAACTTGACCTTGGGTTTTTTCATAGTTTCTCCTGGTCACTGAAGCGAATGGTGCGATGGACATTTCCTTTCATTTCATTCCGTTGGTTCTGTTACGGTGTTGAAAGTGCCAGGGCGAGGTGGATTGGTGCGGTGTGACGGTGGCTTGCGGTTTGGAAGGACTTCTGCCCAGGCGTCTCGAACACCTTGCAGGGAAGGGAGTGTTTTACCTGGAAATGTTAGGAAACCGACTATGTCCATACGGGCGGAGGGCGCGACTTCGGTCGTTGCTCTTCGGATGCTCCAGGTGCGGGCTCTGCGGACTCTTGAGTACTCGCGGTACTTCTGACGTTACTAGAAGGAGCCGGGCCGGACTTATTCGAGCCCGTCCCTGCGGGGGGTGTCCGGATGAGTTGGACTGGACGTGGAAGTGGTCCCGTAACTCACGGGTAAGTGAGTACCCGCGGCGGCAGTGTGCACCAGGGGAGTGCCTATGGCGTGTACCTTGGGGGCAGGTGATACCTGAGTCACTTGTCGTAGGGTGGATGGTGGCTATCTTAATGGTGGAGAAACTCACCTCTTAAATTTATGTCTATGCTAGACGTGACCTAATCACAAGTGAGAACCTGGTAGCTACGTTTACTTGTGCGACGAGATCGTCTATGCCGAAAGGCGGGTCGGTTTAGACTCTAGGTACCGTCCTAAATGTAAAATGCCACTGGACTGCACAGATCTCTTTGTATAATCCCCTGGTTAGGGGAGGGATCCCTCATGCAAAGGTCTCCCTCACTACTGGGAGTGTAGGCACAAAGGAGAGTCATTGAGCAGCGCTCAAGTACCGAAACATCTTCCTCTGACCCTAACAATCCAGTTTAATCTAACCCCAGCAAGGAATTTTTAAAGCTGTGCTCGAAATCGCGAAAAACGGCAAGCAAAATTTTCAGTTCATTTCTGGAGCTGGTTCTTTTAACTCTCATGATCGTCGAACTCTCTGTTGCTTTATTCCTGAGCGCCTCAAGGGGGTAACAATTTGTATGTGAAATACTGTCATCAAATAACTACGAACTTGCAAAAGCAACCTTTAGCAGTAGCGAAATTCAGCAGGAAGTCATCTTTGTCTATTCAAAATGTCGTGCAAGATGTTGAAACCTGATACATGACTGAATACACCTTTACCATTATCGCCTCGATTGTAATACATAGGTCTTCGAGTATCAGGGCCTCCATTTCTCTTCGTATCCCTGTTCTTCACAGAGAGATGGTCATCGTCATTCAGACTTGTTGGACCACATTGAAAGCGTCTGAACCACCTAATCACTGTGCCATATGATGGTGCCTTGTTACCGTACACTTCCACCAACGCAACATGGATTGTTGCAACGTCGTTCCCCTTGAAATGTAGAAAACGAATTACCGCACAATACCTCACTTTATCAATGGGCTGCGCCAAAAAAAAAAAAAAAAAAAAAAAGTTCTTCTAGCGGCGTGCTACGGTACTGTGGCGCGGGGATTTCAATGCATACCAGGACATGTACATGCAAAAAAAAAAAAAAAAAAAAAAAAAAAAAAAAAAAAAAAAAATACTAATTAAATTAATTTTTTCCTAAGTTATAGTTAAAACTTTATGACTACCCCTCATATTATGCTCTCTGAAATCGATATTGTGAACATTCTGAAAATACGAGGTGAGGTTCATAAGTTTCCGGCCTAACCATTTTCTAGGTATGATAAAGACAAAAATTATATTTCACTTCTCAATATAGTTACAATTTATTGCAATACACGTCTCACATCTTTCAATTAACATTTCAACCCCCCCTGGAAAAAAAAAATAATCAGAAGTCTTGTCTGCAAAATGGGCATGAACAGCATCCAGAATTTCTTCGTCACATTTAAATTTCTTCCTCGAGGGTCCTTATTGAGTTTTAGGAAGAGGAACGGGTCACTGGGAGGTAGATCTGGGCTGTACGGTGAATGATTGATCTACTTGAAGCCACATTTCTTCACAGCTTCCTTTGCAACAAGAGCTGTGTGCACGGACGCGTTGTCGTTAAGAAGGCGCACACCACCACTTACCTTTCCTCACCTTTTCTCTTTGATGGAAGCCACGTAATCTGTGTAGAAGACCAGCACAGTACTCCCCATTTACTGTGGTGTTCCTCTCCTTGAAGTAAATGAAGAGTATTCCTTCATAGTCCCAAACGATTGTAGCCATGATTTTCTTGGTTGACTGAGTGACCTTGGCCTTTAGAGATGGTGCTTCGCCAGATTTACGCCACTCCATTGATTCTCTTTTAGACAAGGGATCATAGTAGAGGACCACAGTTTCATTTCCTGTAACAATGGTTTGCAGAACTGCTCTCTCATTGCCACGGCAGAGCTCCAAAAATGCCTGAAACAGATGACTCGTTGGTGCTTTTGGACTGAGGAAAGAAGTCTAGGCACCCATCTTGCACTAACCTTATTCATGTTTAAATGTTCATAAATAATTTGAAAGACTGTTGTTTTAGAAAGGCCCAATCTTGCTGCTATTTCTGTAACTTTGAGCCGCCGGTCTTCCATAATTTCTCCTTCCACAAGCGCGATATTTTCACGAGTGAACACCTCCAAGGGCCGACCTGCTCCGAAAAAGTTTGGCCCATTCTTTTACGGTAGAACCTGAGGGAGATGCCTCCCAATATACACCGTCCTATCGCTGTTTAATTTCATTTGGAGTAAGTGCTTCTTTACGAAGAACTTAATAACAGGTCTATACTCCATTTTGAACATGTCACAATCTTCTATACATAGCCTTCTTTATGCAACTATATCTGAACAGCTGAACACAGTGGAGCTACGTTAATCCTTATCGCGAGGCCGGAAACTTATGGACCTACTCTTGTAGATGGTTGTTATTTCCAAGTAAATTGCCAGAAATTGTAGATGCTTCTGGTTAAGTACTTTGTGGTAGCTTAGTGTGGTACTGATATTTGTTTGTGTAGAGATAGGACTGTTGAATCTGTTTGAAATATTCTGATATGAGGATATCCAGATTATAGTTATTTCCCTCCCTTGTTTATCAGAATTGTAGACTTTAATTAATGCATATGTAGAGAGGAAGTTTTTTTTTAAGTAGTGTTTAACACCCGTTTTTACTACTGAGGCGCCACAGGCGGTAGTGAGGACGTCTTGAACGCTCATTTACAGTATACGGAGTATAGAGCTGGTAATGTGTACAGCATCCTGTTATCGGGATAAACACAGCCCATCCACTGCCGTTTTCAGTCTGTGATTCATCGGTGTATTTGTGGAGATAATTAGGATCTGATGCCATTGTTATTTTATTAACTGTTGGTATGTGAAGATTTTTAATGAAATATGACATTTCTGTATTAATTTCTGGTAGCATTGTTCTCCAAGGAGGAATACCAATGTCTTGATTAAGTTTAGAAATGTTGTGTGAAGGTATGTATATTTCCTGGAGTGTTTCTTTTGTGGGTTTTCTTTCGAGAAAATAAAAGCAAATACTGTACGTGCAACTCGGTTCATAAGACAATAACAACTTAGCTTAGCTGGTACAAGAAGTTTTTGTGTTTGTTGCTTCCCCCTCCTTCCTTCTTTTTGTTAATCACTATTACAATTCAAATGAGCGTTAGCTTGTTGAAGGAACTGTCACTTTATCGACATTTAATTTTCTTCATAATTTCATACCATAAAATTCTCCCTCCTAATCTTTCATTTACCTCCCTTGCCATCACAATAGAATTGCTGCATTTAGGATTACCATCTAAGTACGTCTCGAAATAGTCTTTAAATTCTGTATAGTTTTTTTTAGGAGTTTTCTTATCACTCCTGTGTTCTCTTATAGTTTAAAAGTATACCTACATTTAGAAAATTCTTTGCGTTCTCTCTACCGTTTTTAGAAGGCAGCATTCACAGCGCTACGTCGCACCGGCAAGCAGTTCCAACAGACAAGAATCCTATTAAATGGCAAGGAACCTGCAGCGGTATTAACGAAGAGATAAGGAAATAATTAATATGGGAAGATGTATGGAAGTATTTTGATTGATTGGATTCTCAGGGAGTGATGTTTTTCTTCTTCTCCTCTCCTATGACATTTCCACTAACTTATATAGTTACGCCGACTAGCTGGAAATTTTGTGATTAGGAAATCACAGGAGAATGATTACATTCGTAGTATTATGCAATGCAGCACGGCTTATTAACAAAGTTTGTTACACTTAAACAATCACCGTTATTCCCTGTAAAATTAAACTGTTACATGTGCCACTTTATCACTAGCTATGACGACCATTCTGACGACATGACATACTTTAATAACTCTAAAACTTCCTAACTTATACAAATATAATAACGACCGATTCTGAACTACACTAATTCTGAGACATGATTACTTTGAAACTAGCTCTGAGAGACACGAGTGCCCTTTCACTGTCTGAACTGAGCTGACAATGCCCCTCGCACTGCAAAATTACAAGCCTAAATAAACATGGCAGTCTGATAGTCTCCCAAAGCTCTTCTTATTCTTTCAAAATATGATTTCAGAAAACTCCAGAATATTTTCTTCCATCTTCGCCTTATTATTGGATAAATATTTTCACTCCGATCCTTTTCTGCTATATTATTGGTCATATGTACTACGTGTCTTCTTGCATGCCACCCACATCTCTCACGTATTAAATGAAATCGTTAGGATCTATTTTCGAGAGGTTATTACCCCCATAGTTGTGATGCGTTTTATAACGCCTACCATTCTTTACAATTCTCTAACAATATACAAAAATAAACATATTTTTCAAGGGCTTTGCTTTAAAATTTTTCTCCAGGAAGTATTGGTCTTACTTGGGTCATGCTTACAAATATTTTTACAATGCGCAATACGTTTTCAGGTCAAGAACAGAAAATAAGGACTGTTCTTACTCTGGTAATATAATCATAAACATAACATTCCAAAACATTCACAAATGATAGAAATGATATTACATTCATGACTATAATAAGGAAGTTACGTAACATTGATTAATATAATAACTCTGATTTAATTTGGGGCGGCAGCTCATTAATTTCGTCTTAACCTCTTCTTGTGTCTCTTTAAAAACCTGTAACTCGATTTCTATATCAAGTATATTAGATTTTTCCACGCGCTCTGTCGAATGGTGTGACGTTTATACTTTTTAAACCTTGATTGATGTTCCCTTGTGAGCCAAGGCAAAATCTGTCTCTGTCTTGGATAGTAGAATGTGAACCATCAGATATAGATAGATGCCCATGACTGTGAGTTAGCCAAACACGAGATTTGTTTGTTAAGAGTGTTTTGTGGCAGTTACGAAGTTGCCATTGCTTATGTTGCTAAGCAAACATTAGAGATGGTCTCTCCTGTAATGGAGTTTGAACTACTGAGCCATATGCCGAGCCTCCGACATGCCAGTTGATTGTAGCAGTGCGAGTAGCTCACCAGCGCCAAATACTATTATTGAGTTTGCCTTTTATATCTTGTATCTTCCTTCCTGATATATGGCCTCCTAATATGGCTACCGGTTTACCTTTCACATTTTCCTTGTTCGCGCAGTTTAAGAATTAGTTATTACTGAAACATGCGAAGAAGTCAGCTAAGCTATGCTCTTATTAATCAAGAGCCTACGTTAGTGCTATCACGTAACGTTCTATTGATACGAGCTGCGAGGCTGCTAAGGCATGAACGAGAATACTCACAGGTTTTTCTAAGACCTTATCAATGCAAAATGCCGGAAAATACCCTAATCTTAAACCTGGAAACCTTCCTTTCTCCCCTGAAATATTATTTTCAATTTCTCGTTCCTCATATATCACCAGTGTAATGCCACAGTAGTAAAAATACACGTTAAACTCTATTAAACAAGTGACGGCCTAGAGTACCCTTAATGCAATGCTTGGGGATTGCTTTTCGGTGACCAAACGCTGAAACAGAACTCATGAATAATAGTAATAGTTTTCGCAAATCATATAATATATACCGTCAGAAGATGCTGTTCTTATTATCTCCTGACACTACCTCATCCATATTTATTTATATGAGCTTTTAAAGTCATTTGCTGTCAGCTGTAAGTTTTCAGGAGAGATTGAATGATTTGTTTTATTTACGGACGCTCTTCAACATCTCAGGTCATCAGCATCCCATTCAATCCATAACCTGAAACGGCCGACAAAATTTGCTCATATGCCTCTTCTTTCAGACTTGAGGTCTTTTACCTGCCGTAAATCTATGACTCTCGGCTTTACTTCCCTTGCGAAGGAAGCCATACTTACGATTTTGGGTCTATGAGGTAAAAATGGCTACCACTAGACCATCAGGATCGACTTCAGGTACGATTTTTTTTAATGGTGTTTAATGCCCGTTATTATTACTGAAGCATCACAGGCGGCGGACACTGATGACACATGAGATGAAATGATGTATTGGGAAAGAATGTTTTTTAAGGAAGGAAGCGTTCCAGGGTGGGAATCGGGCCCCAGACCTTTCGCTCACGAGTCCGCGCCTTAACAATCTCGGTCACCCATAGCGGTTTCAGGTACAATGAAAATACTGTACATGAATACGGGAATCGACTATACCTATATTATTTGATAGTACCTACCAAGGAAAATCCTAAACCCAAGATCGCGGGTTCAAACCCGGCCAGGATCGATGGCATTTTTTCGGGCGTAAAAATCCTAAGTATGGCTTCCTTCGGAAGGGAAGTAAAGCCGTGGGTCCCGTATCGTACATTTACGGTACGATAAAGAACCTCAAGCTTGAAAGAAGAGGCCTCTGAGCAAAATTTGTTGGCCGTTTCACGCTCTGAATTGAATAGAACGCTGATGACCTGAGATGTTAAAGAGCGTTCATAAATAAATAAATAAAAAAAATTTAAAAAAAAAAGCAAGGAAAACTCCGTGAAACATTTTTTTCCCAGGCAACTGTCCTTGGTAGGTGCTACCAATATACTTTAGATTGGGTATATCCTTTCATAATATATTACATATTTCATAGACAATAAATACTACTCAAAAAAATAGGCAATAAACAGTCTAGAACACTTCACCAATGTAATTTATATACACTATTGCACAAGAAACAAGGAAATGGGGTCATAAAACAGCTGTAAATAGAAAGCAGAAACCAATGTCTTGTACACTCAGCGATAAAAATGTTTTTAGCGCTTAAAATTATGTCAAGCAATTGATATAAGCTTATATATGCATTTATATGTAGCTAAAATAACAAGAACTAAAGAACTAAACAGAAAAAAAAAAAAAAAAAAAGAACGCTTAAACAGTAACACAAATAGCGCAATACTTCCAACCGCTTGTGTTCTTCTAAAGCAGAAGACAAGTGAAGGTGATGTTGATTTGTTTTATTTACGGGCACTATAACAGCTCAGGTCATAGCGTCCCATTCAACTCAGGGCGTGAAACGGACGACAAATTTTGCTTAGAGGCCTCTTCTTTCAGGCTTGAGGTTCTTTTTCTGCCGTAAATGTACGACACGGGACCCAAGAATTTACTTCCCTTACGAAGGAAGCCATACTTAAGATTTTTACGCCCGAAAAAAAAAATCCATCGATCCGGCCGGGTTTGAACCCGCGATCTTGGGTTTAGAAGGTAAGTATGGTTACCACTACACCACCAGGACCGACTTGAAGGTAATGAAAGTACAACGGAGAGTTTCCAGCATTGTTTTTTCTGCCAATAACAGTTCATATATGGCATGCACAGGTTTAAAGAGCATTAAAATACCAAATTTGCTTCGGCCTGGAAATTATTCTGAGCGATTTGCACATGAGGGTAAGCTTTTTCAGGTATTAAAATAGCGTGGGTCGAAATTTCATTCCTAGCTGATAAGACTTTGTCTGGACGAGTATATTAAAATGTTCCTCATTCTAGAAAGATAATCTAGGTAACTTTAGATGACGACTTTAGGTACCGACAAATTTATTTGCTCGAATTAGTTCAGTTTATTCACAATTCGAAGATGATTAATCTTAAAAATCCACGCACTTCACCAACTCTCATGCTCTGGTCTTTAACAACACCGTATTCTAGCTTTGAGAATCCCAAACCTGATCTTTGTCACATACGACAAAGTCCTTGAATGTCAGCGCGTTCATTGAATCTAGCCGGTTAGTGTTTTGCTTAGTCATAAAATGAACAGCGCTTACCTTGAATACGTATAACTTTTTTTCTTGAGTTTCCTTTGTCTTTATCTGAATAACCCCGTGCTGGTCACTAACATGAAAGTATTGAGTTCCAAACCCAAGAATATCCCAGAATAGCATTTTCCTTCATCTCTAGATCCTCCCACTCTTCTTATATTTATTTGGAATATCAGACTCCTAAGGTCATCACTGCGTCCTATTTCTTCTCTGTCATATCTATAGCGCCATTTTCCAACTTTGACTCAGTCTTTCTGGATTAGTGTTTTTTTTTTTTTTTTAATCTATGTAAAATTTTTCGTATACTTTTCCTTAAGGTTTCTGTGTTAATTTATTTTACATATGTTGCTCAAAATAATTACAGAAATATATTTTCTTAGATAGTATTTTTCCAAATTTGGTTTGATTTGTTTTATTTACGGACGCTCTTTAACCTCTCATGTCATCAGCGTCCCATTCAAATCAGGGCGTGAAACGGGCGATAAATTTTGCTCAGAAGCCTCTTTTTTCAGATTTGAGGTTCTTTATCGTGCCGTAAATGTACGATACGGGACTCACGGCTTTATTTCCCTTCCGAAGGATTTTACGCCCGAAAAAAATCCATCGGTTCTGGCCGGGATTTTTTCCAAATTAAAATGTTCTCTATAGTTCATGCAGTTTTGAAACGTTAAAATTAAACTGTCTACCATTTTAGCCTTCTGAGATTTACTTTGAAAATAAGACTTAAATTTATCTTCGCATGCATAAAATCAAAGTGGCAGTGCAAGAATTCCTAGTGATTTAAAGTTTGTGTTTAATTGCCGTTTTAGACCACCTCTTGGTTTAGTGGTTAGCGTTGCTGACTGCTGGCCAGGAGGCCCGGGTTCGATTCGCTGCCTGATGAAAAGACGGCGTTCTTCGAACATAAAAGCCGCGTAACAGGTGAGGTGCCGGCATGCTGTTCACATACCTCCCAGCAGTACTGCCCTCTATCAATGAAGTCGTAAGACGGAGGTAGAAGAAGCAGAGGTCGCCGCGTCAGGCCATGGCTCACTCCAAGCTGTACCGCCAAATTAGAAGAACATACGCTTTAATTACTGAGGCATCACAGGCGGCGAACTGATGATAAATGAGATGAAACGCTGTGGACGTTTTTTTTTTAAAGAAGGAAGTGTTCCAGGCCTGAGTTTAGGGTAACTCCCCGGCATTTGCCATTTATGAGGAAAACCTGAAAAATGAACCCTCGGGAGGACGATCCTAGCGTAAATGGAACCCCAGACCTTCCGCTCACAAGTCCGCGACTTAACGACCGCTGCCACCCGTAGCGGTATAGTTCACGTTACCCCACAACACAGCTTAAGTTTAATTGGATTGAGTTGTCCAAATGCTGTAGGAGCATAAACAGAAAACTTTAACATACTCCTTTCGTTATTGCTTGGCTGTAGAAATATCGGCTGAGGGTGTCAGTGCGCGTTTGTGGGAAATTTAAGTAAATAACTACTAGATACACAGCATTAACGTACAAAGTTAATGTGTGATAAGCGCATCAAATAAAGGAACAAAGTGTACAGATGTTCAGAGAGGATTTACCTTTCCCACACGCTTTAAGTTCCTTTAATACGGAGTCTCAAGGGACAAGCTCAAATTGAATTTAGAGTTTTGTTTTTTATTGCAAATTATTTGAATTATTTATTCCAATTTTATAATTTACTCCACACACACGCTGATTTTATTTTTTGAATAGTGTTTACCACTGAGGAACCACAGGGGTGAAATGATTGATATATGAGGCGAAATGACAAATAGAAAAAAATATTTTTTTAAGCAAGGAAGCGCTCCAAGCCCCCTCCCGGTACTTGCCATCTATAGGGACTGAGGAAAACCTGGGGGAAAAAAACCTTAGTTAGGGAGGACGGTCCTGACGGGAATCGAGCTCCAGACTTTCCGCTTACGAGTCCGTACCTTAACAACCTCGGCCACCCTTGCCGGCCTATTTTATCCTAGATTTGTTGTATTTATTTTAATAATAATAATAATGATAATATACAAATAGCGATTTAATAACTTTTTAATTTTGCATACTCGTGAATACTCTTTCTGTCGTGTACCGAATGTAACATCTTATTTTATTCGTCGAGCGTTCCCTATAAAGGGAACAGAGTATGATGGTCTATGTTCAGTTAATTTTCGTTCCGTTCCGTTTTCTGTTGATAGCTATGATTTAAACATAGACGTTACTCTATTTTGCATTTAAAAGAATATTTTTCGTTTACAATTGTGTAATATTTAATTAGAATAGCAATGCTCAGGTAGTACTAATGTGATATATAGGACACTCCTTATTATGTCGTTATTTATTCGCGACTTAAATAACAGAGATATTACACTACATTTAGACATATTTCCAAAGAGCTTAGCCCAGAAATATCACACTACACCTGTTCGCCACAACCCCCATCTATCTCCAGCTGGATTGTTTATGTTTTATTTACGGACGCTTCAAGGCTGTAAATTTTGCTCCTAGGCTCCTAGAAAAGTCTTTCAAGCTTGAGGTTCATTTACAACACGGGACCCACTGCTTTACTTACCTTCCGAAGGAAGCTATACTTATTATTTTACACCAGAAAAACAATCCATCAACCCTGTCCGGGATTGAACCCGCGATCTAGGATGTACGAGGTCAGCTGTATTGAATGCGTTATCCTAAGCCGACTAGAGTTCCTAACTATCCTGACCACTGCCTCCCTTCCGGTTCAAAGTTCTTCGTTACGGCCCTTCCCCTACCTCTGTCTCACACCAAGGTCCTCCTGGAGGACTCTCCTTTGGAAGTTTCTCAGCCCAGCGTGAGTCCAACGCTTCCAGATATCAGCTGTGAACTTCTGACATATTGACAGCTCCTTTGTCAGGTTTGTGTTCAAGACTGATGTAGTGCAGTTAAGTCATCTGGATCGTCTTCCCTGACTGAAGCTTTTTTTTTTTTTTCCAGGTTTTCCTCAATTCTCATTAATAACAAATGCCGGAATGTTACTCTATACTTAGTCAAATGCTTTCTGCCCCCCTTCCAATGATCCTTTCCTAATTTATAATTTATCTATCGTCAGTGTCCACCGCCTGTGATGCCTCAATAGTAAAGAAGGATGTTAAACACTACTAATTAAAAGAGATCCTCTCTCACTGTCCTTCTCACCAAGCTTGATTAAATACAGGTGGATTGAGGAGGCCATGAGATGTTCCCAAATGATGAAAGTCGAGATAAGGTTTTCTTTCATAATGGGTTTGTTGAGATGTATGCTTACATATTTGGTAGTTTACTTTTTCTGAAGTGGGAAATTTGCTATTTGTAGATTGAAGACATGGTCATAATGTTTCAATGAGAAAAATTAATATGACTACTCTGTTATACTAATTTTATTAGTTTTCTCTCTCCAGTGTTGCAGTTTAGTATGAGCTTCTGTCATTTCTATGTATTGTAATTGATGTGGCAGGTCGTTAGTATAGATTTTGAATAATGTGTGGTTATGTTGGTTCTTTTTGTTAGTCCAACTTTCATGTTTCCATAGTCTTATGCTAAAGTTCTATTTTTAATTGCTATTTGCTGGAATGATAGGAATTTTGATGCGCTCTTTGTATTGCAGGCCCCAAGTTGGGCATCAACTGTTTCTTTGATAATGGTGACATAATAATTGCCTTGGTTATTGATATGCTTCGTGACATCATCTCAGGGAATTTTCTGACATTTTGTTAGCCCCTGCTCAACAGGACTGGGAGAGAATATTAATTGTCATAATATTCACAACGACGTATCAATGTATTTTGTGATTTAATGATTTAAATGTTCTTTAGGTGTTCATTAGAATGATCATATTTGGTATGACCTTGGCCTACTTTCAATATGGTTAAATTTACTTCGCTGCAGAGATGGTAGTTGTAATCTTGCTTTGGTCTTATGAACTTCTTCTGGCATTAGATTAGAGTTACCAACATGCTAATTACTATATGTAAATGTTCCGCGACTTGCATGGTACTTGAAGTATAGACTTTCTATGCAAGCGTGCCACCAACATATTAACTCTCTACTTCAATGATGAAACTCATACAGTCGTGCATAATAACTTGGGAAAATGAGGCTTATACCCATAGACTAAAGATGTTAGAAAATGTGCCTCATACATATGTACATGTGTAATGAGATTTGAAAAAATGAACTTGAGAGCAGAGAAACTACCTGTCTATATATCCTTTACAAAACTCCTAAGTGTGTGGCCAGTGGGGTTCATAAATGTAAGTGCAAGCCCCCAAGCCCCCTGTGATACTTCAGAAATTCAAAATATATAAAAACGATTGGCTTGCTTAAAAGAAGCAAATAATGTCATATGGCAGGAAAAATTGGCATTCTAAGGTGACCCAAGTTCGGATTCCAATTGCCATCTACTGCTGTCAGGTCATCAATACACACATATACAAAAAAAACTTCTCTCACTTTTCCACTCTTGGTTACAACAGTGATTTAGTATTTCTGTAACTCTTCCCTTCTAAGCTTTAAGTTAACATCAGAAAAACTCTGATTCTAGGTGTGCCTCAATGCAGTGAAAACATCTGCATCACCTACATAAAAATGTTTAAAGTTACACCATCTACCTGGAAAGTTATGCTCACATTCTTGTGGGATCATGAAGGCTTACTACCCACCACCTTTCAGTCTCTAGAACAAATCAAAAATGCGAACTTTTTCTGTAATATACTTAGGAAACTTCATAAAGCCATTTAATGGAAGAGCCCAGGACTCCTCAAAGGCATGTTGCTCTTGCATGAAAATGCATGTCCTCATACTGCAAGCAAGAGGTTGATTTCAAGTGGGAAGTTGACAAGTGTCCCCTGTATAACATATGTAATATAATTTGATGTATATTACATTTACAAACCCTCCAAAAAGTCTTATGTTCCTCCAGAGAAAAGTGGTTAATAATGATTCTTCTTCCTCCCTCACCCAAGACTTTTATTCCAAAATTACCTGGATCTACCCTAACTTCTTTCATTACAGCAATATTGAATTTGAATGAATGAGTTTATTTTCAAATAACATTGCAGTTAAATACATTTGTTTACACTTCTTATTCTCTAGGTTCTAGAACCAACATCTAAACCCTCTCTTAATCATCTGGTTGTACGAGTGTAGAAATCTCTGATTCTTCCCATCCTTATGTTTATTTCTTACTATTTCTTCCTATTTCTCCCCCACTTCTCAACTTTTCCCAAATACCCTCCCTATTTTCTGGATTTTTCAGTGTCCTCTATATAGCCCTGATTTTGCTCCATGAGACTTTCATTTCTTCGACCCTATTAAACATCTTTCAGGTGAACATTTTCTTACAATGGATCTGTAGAAAGGGAAGCCACTGCCTGGTTCCGACAGTAGCCCAAAGAATTTTATGTTGCTGGATTTCAGGGACTTAGGAAATTATTTTTTTTATTTTTTCGAATGGTGTTTAACACCTGTTTTTACTACTGAGGCATCATAAATGGTGAATACTGATGATACATGAGATGAAATAATAAATTTGGAAAGGATTTTCTTTTAAGGAAGGAAATGTTCCAGGCCCAAGTTTAGGGTACCTCAATGGCATTTGCCCTTTATGAGGACTGATGAGGACTGAGGAAAACCTGGAAAAAACCTCAGTCAGGGAGGAAGGCCCTGGTAGGATTCGAACCTCAGACCTCGTGCTCATGAGTCTGCACTTTATGACCTCGGCCATCTGTGGCAGTTTGGGAAATGATGGGACAAGTGTCTCAATGTACAGGAAGATTAGGTTAAAAAATAAAAAGTATTTTTCAAATCAGTACTTTTCAGTTGTATATCCATTTGTAACTTAATTACTTATCTTCGTATGTTACATTACATTATTTGACATGGCTAATTGTGCATAAATACCATATTAAGTTGCAGTAACTGAAATGATACTGCATTATATACCAAGCATAATTTCTGCTTCTGAAACATTTAAAATAATATGACCTTGCACAGTATTTTTAGACAGTTCAGCAGTATTTATAAAATCTGTGCCTAATTTTCAAATTACTATCTGGTGAAAAAACCACTTCTATTAAGTATCCTACTTCATTACACAGAATTACATCCAGTGTCTCATCTCATAACCATTATCTTTATGATAGATTTCATGTCTTATTTACAAGTATAAATGAATTGCAAGTGGCTTTGGAATCTCAGGGGTAAAAAAATAATGTAGGTCTTCCTTTTAGTTTGTTTTATTATGAAACAATTTTAAAAATCAACAAAACATTACAAAAATAATTTATAAAACAGAATATTATATCTACAAGGCCAATAAATATTAGAAAAATATTCAGTCACTAGGCAGCTGTGTTCTGATCTGGTGGCTGCCTGTATAGGTGTGATCTTATAAAGCGCTTCCTTCCCACTACAAAGAATCCTACAACAACAATCACAGCAATAGTTGCAGTAATGCTGAACAGCAATATTGTACCAGTCCCAGATTTTTCAGCCTCTTTGTTGTCAGTCTCTGTGTTTGAAGGAATCTCTACAGAGACGTTCTGATTCTGAATATCTGAAAGCATTATCCCTGCAAGTGTAACTGTCTCCGTCTCTGTCTCTGTCTCCGCCTCTGCTGAAGTAGCTTCATCATTTGTCATCTCATCAATATTGGTGGCAACAGGTAGAATGCTATCTATTTGTTCCTCCAGGGCATCTTCTAATTCACTGAAGAAGTTCAATAATGGACTTGCATCTATGTAATCTACTGCAATGACATCTTCTAATACACTAGGCCATGGCCTAGAGAAGCCAGTTTCAAACAGTGTCCTGCAAACAGAGTTTCTGCAATTAATCTCAACCTCAAGAGTACTATGAATAATTTTGCCTCTCTTAAAACAGAATGCCAATTTAGTTTTGAGAATTTAGCCAATTTAGTAAATTACAATAATGGATGCTAAATATTAAAATTTATACTCATATTTAGCACTGATCTACTAAAGCATATTTCAGTTTCACAAAAATATGTTATTAAAATTTTACCAACATTCATACTTAAAATTAAACATTTTAATTGCTTATTCCTTTAAGGATTCTCCTACAAATGCAATGATAGGCATACACAAAAGAAACCGCCACGGGTGGCCAAGGTCATTAAGGCGTGAACTCTTGAGCGGGAGGTCTAGGGTTCAAGTCCCACCAGGACCGTCCTCCCTGACGTGTGGTTTTTTTCCAGGTTTTCCTCAGTTCTCATAACTGGCAAATGCCGGGGAGGTACCCTAAACTTAGGCCTGGAATGTTTCCTTCCTTAAAAAAAAAATCCTTTCCCAATTTATCATTTCATTTCATGTATCATCAGTGTTCACCGCCTGTGGTGCCACAGTAGTAAAAACGGACGTTAAACACCATTAAAAAAAAAATACACAATAGACGAGCTGCCTGAAAGGAAAAGATATGATTATACCTTATAAAATATAAGTGAAAATATGATATAATAAATGTTTGCTGTACTAAAACTTTTCAAGTCTGCCATCTAATACTATGTCAAAGTAGGCTGAAAATCAAGAATTGGAATGTAATGGGCTTCTCTTAATATACTAATGTTGTAAATAAAGCATACACAACAAAGCTAATATTAACATTTGAATGGGAAGATCTAAAGTAGTAAATATTCCAATCAACATGGGGTAATGAAAATATACAAATCAGAAGTTCTCCTGGAAAGAACATACAAAGGTATGTGTGCATAATAATACAGAGAAACACATAGCTTTACAGTCTTTTTTCTCCTGCTATTAATGAAAAGTGGTATTCACCAAGAGCAATAATTTAGATACAAAAGGAGAGTGTTAAAAATAATATTGTAAATTTTTGCTGTTACGCTATAGGATAAATTTTATTAATAAAATATAATGTTCATTTATGCAAAATAATGCATTTTGCATCCCATCTTTTGAATGCCATTTCATGGGTATTTGATTGTTAAAATGAAAGAAAAACCTGCTTTCTTATCTTTTTTTTTTTTTAATAGTGTTTAACACCCGTTTTAATTACTGAGGCATCACAGGCATGGACATTGATGATACACGAGATGAAAAGATAAATTGGGAAAGGATATTTTCTAAGAAAGAAAGTGTTCCAGGCCTAAGTTTAGGGTACCTCTCCAGCAATTGTCAGTTATGAGGACTGAGGAAAACCTGAAAAAACCCCAGTTAGGGAGGACAGTCCTGGTGGGATTTGAACCCCCAAACCTTCTGCTCACGAGTTCATGCCTTAATGACCTTGATCACCTGTGGCAGTTTCATATTCTCCATGTAAGCCCTATGTAATTGTGACTATGTTTGAAAATGTTAATGGTGGATGCCATAATTCTTAACACTTTGACTGCCCAGATCAACATAATTTTCAGATTAACAAATGTGTGTTTAAATTAGCAAATTGAGAAAATTACTTTTCTCAACTTAAATTTTCTCTTCTTTCTTGCCTTCAGCAGGCCACTTATATAGCAACTTTTGCCAAAAAGTGCACTGTGCATGTTTACTAAGCCTTTCAGAATGTAGCTAGAAACATTATTCAACTTTTATTATGGACCAAGCCATTAGTAACACCATAAACATGTCAAGATAAGTCTTTTCAAACTCAATGACGAAATTTGCATGTATACGAAAAATTGAAATCAAATATATGTGAGCTTAAGTACATCAAATTATATGAACCTTTATTGTGGGGCTAGTTATAAACATATGTATTCATTGCACACAGGTCAGAAGACATTAAATTGTGCTGTTGCAAAATTATAAAACCAGGCTGAATATTTTATAACTTTCATATGAAAACACTGTTCTACACCTGTACAGTGAACAGCCTTGTGTATGTTGTGTTTATGAAGAGTTTACTAACAAGTAAGTATGCTTCAAAAGGTACAGTTGCCCAGCTTTGAACAAAGTCAAGTTAAAGTCTACCAAGAAGAAGGATTTTCATTTGGGAAATTGCAAGAAGGCTTGGTAGACCACCATGTGTAACTAAAATTACTCCCCGAAGCTAGGAAATAATTATGGAATGAAAAAGTTGTTTGAAAGACCTCAAAAACTTTGCCTCAACAAAAGAGGCAAGTGATCAGAAAGAGCCATGGTGGTGGATCATTATTGCGACAACATGACCATGATTCCACTGTTAATGTTCACAAATCAATGTTGTCCAAACAAACATATTCAAATATAAGATAAACAAGAGATAGAATAACTGGGCGTAGTAACACATCACGTGGAAGGAAGAATGGAAGGCTATAATATCAGTGATGAAAATAAATTATACTTGGATGGTCCTGATGGTTGGGCACACTACTGGCAGACCTCAAAAAAAGAAAAAGTATTTGCAAAGAGGCAGCAAGGAGGAAAGTCAGATGGTCTAGGGTGGATTTGGGTATGGATGGAAAGCACATTCTGCATTTCCTACAGGTAGGTAGCCTGAAGAGCACCTTTTACCTACTGTGGACAGGATTGGAACAGAGAATTGGATATTTCAGAAGGACCATGTAATCATCCACACTGCCAGATCCATAAGGGAGTGGTTTCCCTGCAAAAGTGTTAGTGTCATGGAATGGCCCATCAGACATATGGAGAATATCTGGAGAATCTAATGCAGATCAATTTATCATGATGGGAAGCAATATGCCTGTGTGCAAGAATTAAGGGTTCATTTAAATGATATTAATGACAAGTGGTCTTATTGTTTTGCAATGGATGTTTTTTGTATTCTGCAGTCTGAAAGTAGTGCATTTGTTTGTGACTATGATAAAGAGTATATAATTTTATGTACTCAGGTTAAAACATATTTGATTTCAATTTTTCTCTTTTCATAATGAAATTCGTCAATTGGTCCTCTCATTTTGCAAGTTAGGGTTATTCAGAGCTGTACACCTGTGGAAACATCTTAGCCAGTACAATGTTATGCAAAGGTGGCATACGTTGATGTTACATGTATGTGAATGACCGTGACTTCAAGGAAAAGAACATTCCTTTGAAATGAAAAGAAAATCAAAGCTGTTATTCAAGAGAAGCTTGAAAATTAAGAGTGATTCAGATGCATATTTTGTTCTGGATCTATCAAATAGTTAGAAAAGTGATGATGAAAATGAAGTTTCAGATTCAGGGTAGATCCATAATATAGATGCATTTTCTAAAATAGATTGCCAGTCAAGCATTCTAGTTTTTGTTAAAAATTCAGGGATATAATTTCAAGTACAAATTTCAGCAGATATTATGGAATATTAAGTAAAAAATGTACTTACGAAGCTGTAGACAATGGAGTGGTAATATATCCTACATTAATGTGTTCTAGATGTTAACACTAACTCCACTTACTTTTTTAAAACTTTGGACTAGTTTCGGGAGAAGTTCCTCCCATCATCGGCTGCTGTTGACTGAATGCCACTGTTCGAAACGGGGGAAGGACGCCCATTCCCTCCTATGGTGGTATCTTGTGGTTCTAGTAGGAACTTGCCAAGTTCATCCAGCGGCAGAAAATCGAAATTCATTAAGTTCTTCTTATTTTTTAAAATAAAAATTCTCTCCCATGTGGATAGTTCTATTGGGTTGTGAAGTTGTTTCAGTAATTTAATTCCTGGTTTTATTTCATGATTTTTGTTCCAAAAATGAGCTGCTATTGCTGATTTGTCTATCTGTTTCAATCTAATGTTCCTAAAGTGTTCTTTTCTTCAAATTTCTAAATTTCTTTTTTGTTTTCCCAATGTAGCTCTGCTCACAATCTGCACATTTAATCTCATATATTCCTGATTTTTGCTCTGTAGGGATGGTATCTTTCATTGTGCAATGTACTAAATTTTTTATATTATATTTGTTCTTTGGGGCTAACATAATTCCATGTTCTTTGAATATCTTCTTAAATATGTTGTGGTAAGTTGGGTGGTATGTGAAACTTTTGAATTTATATCTTTCTTCGGAATTCTTAAGTGTGGAAACTTCCTTAATTGATTTTTGTCTTTTAGCTTTATTGATGATTTTTGTTACTGAGTCTGTGTTGAAACCGTTGGTTATAGCCGTCTTCATTATGTGTTAGTGTTCCATTCTGTACTCAGTTTCAGTCAATGGGATGTTGATTAGTCTGTGTGCTAAACTGTGAAACACTGCATGTTTATGTGGGATGGGGTTATAATTATAATTTTTTATCAAAAGTAGACAAACCTGACAGAATTAATGATAAAATCAAAAACCACAAACTTCAACACAACCACGAAGTAACTGAAGACACCTACATAAAATAAACATCAAGAAGAGAGACCAGATTTTTTTCTGTACTTCCTCTACATACAAAATGCTGCTACATCCAGTGTTAAACACTCTTATCTTACTAAAGATATGTTGCAAATAATTTTAGTCTTATTTAGTTTTCTAAAAATTCCATTTTTAATGAAATAGTATGCCACTACTCAAAGAGTACTCAAATGCTCAGCAATTTAAATGGGTGAGTATTTTAATATCTGGGAGTCGGAGTGTTAAAATCTGTATTTGAAATAAATTAAACAGTTAATTATTATAAAAACTTGGAATTTACTGCAAGTCATTTGAAATGAATGATATCACTATTGCAGAGTAAGTTTCTTTCAGGGGTAACCACGCTGAGTAGTCCCAAGTATACCATGACCTCAAACAGCAGCAAAGAGTGTCATAATGTGTTATTGATTGATGGCATTATGAGTATGAGTTATCCATCACTTCAAATTAAAGTAATACAGGTTGCAAACCTCTAGTTTGACTAAGAATTCACCATTCCTGGTATAATAAGTTCAATTAGCTTTAAGAATTCATCATGATGATTGAGAGTACACTTTGGAAAGGGAGAGAGAGCAAGAGACTGTTACCACATTAGTTTTGAGTCCATTTGTTCACAAAATGTGGTCATGCTAGTTCTTTAATCACTCACTATATTGTAAAGTAGTGTACTCTTGGCACTGGTATCCTTCAAGAAAAGGTACACTCAGTAGCAATTATATCAGACTTTCGAACTGATTTGTGGTAAAGTCTGCAAAAATATTTGATTACACAATACTTATCCTACATATAATCATATATTTTGTTGAAATACTGTTATAGGTTTATTTTAAAATTTAAAATTTATGTAAATTGTTATTAAAAAGATTCATCTTACATAAATATTTTTTTCTTGCTTTTAATAAAATTATACTTTTATATTTTAAAGCTTGCATTCTGCAACAAAACACATAATTGAATGCAAATATAGTATTTGTCCTTGAAGCAATTAGCCAATTCAAAGAATTTGAGATTATATAAATTTATATCTGAATGTATAAGAGTAAAATTATCCTTAACTGTGATAATAACTCATTATTTAAGAAATAAAATTACTTGCATGTCTACTGATTGGAACGTTGCTTTAACTGCTTATATTTCTGTATAGATTGTATATATGCTCCAAGGAGTTTTAATTAATTAATGTTTTAAATAAAAACATATATATAATAATGAAGTATAATATTGAGATAAAAGTCTTACTTCAAATTATCATTAGAGCCGATGGCATCCACTGCATCTTCAAGTTCAATGTCCATACCATCCATAAAATATTCAAGTAATTGGAATTCCAAGATTATTCCGATGAATTTTCTGCAAAGAAGTTTGCATATATTACTTTCAGACAGAGTTGATAACATGAAATCGCTTAACACTAACAGATTTAAAAACAAAATAATATGGAAATGAACGAATTAGCTTTTGTTCCTCAATCTTATTTGATTTCTTAACATCTATAGCTAACCCCAGTAATTATCACAATTTACCCATTGACTATATTACTTTTTTTTTTTTTGTTTTTTTCCTTTCTTTCTCTAGAGAAGTTGCTGCCTTTCAAAGCCATGTATACATTAAATGAGCAAACAGCATGTAGTGCACAGAAAGCGATGGAGAAAACTGTGTGTGTGTGGGGGGGGGAGGCATAAACACACTTGCTCATGTCTAGTTAAGTTAGTACAGTCCCGTGACTAAAACCTAATATACTCAGCAAAAATAAAAATACCTGTTTTTTTCTCTTTTTAGTTAACATTCTGATCATTTTAGTGAACTGAATCTTCTGGGCTGTAAGGCTGTGTCCAATGGGATTCTTCTCCATAATCCTAGATGTTTCATTCATGGCTGCGGTGGATATCTTTAATGGTGTGCTCGTCATGATCTTCTGAGAGACAAGGCAGTGACTGGCCCATTGTTGGTATTGGTGGCATTATATACAGTGGGGATGCCTGTGGAACTGGGCTCTGATTGGTTTGCTTTGCACCCTTTGCTGGGGGTTTCCAGCAGGGTGTTTGTTGCTGATTGGTTCATGTGGTGTCTTAGTCTTAGTATTTTGTAAGGTCAGATACCATGCTGAGGGCAATTTCAGAGCTGCTTCTTTCCTGTTGAAACTGTTTCTATGTTTGTAAATTTCAATTTCCTCCCGGTATAGACGAGGATGATAATGAGAAGTTGAAGCTAATATGTCAGTATGCTCTCCATCAGCTAGGAGGGCATGCTCAGCAACTGCTGATTTGTCTGTTTGACTTAGGCAGTAATGTTTGTTATGTTCTGTAAATCAAGTATTAATGCAGATTGCTGGAGCTCCAGGCTAGATCCATTCCCCTTAACCAAGTGAACCAATCAGAGCTCAGTTTCCACAGGCACCCCCCTCTATATATAATGACACCAATTCCAGCAACGAGTCAGTTACTGCCTCAGTTCTGAGATCATGACAAGCACCACCAAAGATGTCCACTGCAGTTGTGGACAAAATGTCTGTGAAATGGATACGAATCCCATTAGACCATGGCCCTACAGCCCAAAAGACTCATTTCACATAATTGACACAAGCCATCAAAGCCTATGTTCTACAATATTCATCGCTTATAATGAAATATTCAGTTATTGTTTCATACTTACAAAACAGATGCCTGTGCTTATACTAACACAATATATCTTTTCCATTATTTTACAATATAATTTATCGTATGCTTTATTTCCTCTGATACAATTGTTAATAGACAATAGTCTGCTCTCTGCCTATGCCCTATGTCAGTTTAGCATGCTCTTGTGCATATAGTTTATGGCTTGAATTGTAGAATGAGCGGCAAATATATAGGTAAAGGAGACACTTGCTTTCCTATTGTACTAAAAAGGTAAAATCTGAAATTATCTAATAGTGATGCTTCTGGCGTGAAGGTTAATAATTATCCTTTAAACCACAAGATAACATGCAAGCACATCTCATAAGCTGCAGCCAGTACCTGCTTCATCTTTTCAGAGCCCACAAATGAAGTCTATAATTTTAAGTCTTTGTGGTGGCAAAGTATAGATGACTTTTTTTTTTTTTTGGCTAAACTAAAGAATGTATTGTAATCTTAAAAGAAGTTAGGAACAGTGAAGTTGTTAAATATACAAATGAGTGACAATAACCAAAGAACACTTTAGAAATGTAAGATATAAACAAGTGGATAAATCGGCGGTTGCAGATCATTTTTGGACTTACAACCAAATGACATTCTGAGAGAAGCCAAACTGTTAAAAGCTACCACCAATCCCAAGGAATTGGTAATATGGGAAAAGATTTATATTTTAAAAAATATAACATAGAGCCATGAATTTTGACATTCCACCAATCGACTTCCTGTTCCGTTATCTAATGGAACCACTAGAGGTCACTACATCACCTGCCAGGGTTAGTTGGCACCCAGCTGAGGATGAGAGCAAATGCTCTTGAAACATGTTCTGAAGAATTAACCAGTTAGTGAAGTTTTAGTATCACCTAATACTGACTCATTTGTATAAAGAATGTATGTTCAGTGTACTGTCAAAGTTACTTATCCATTCCCTCCCCCTCCCCAAATAAAGTCTTTTTTATTAATGTGCTAATTACAAATTTTAGAAAAGCAACTAGAGACATTGGAAAATTCCAAAAACATGACAACTTTTCAGTTTATAAGATTAATTTATGATAACTGTAAATTTCATAGTGATGCAGTTGCAAAAGAAAACTTTGTCGTAATGTGTGAAAATAAGCCTATTCCCTTTATGTTACAGCAGCAGACTAAAGCTGAAATTGAAGAAAATAGGAATGCATTTAAAATTCTAATGAGGAGTTTGTAAGTATAAATTATTTGTCCATGGTTTTATAGCACCATGTGTTTAAAGTTTAAATGGCTGGCTTCAGAGACAGAGGGAGCAGTAACATGTTTATGGAATGTCGGAATCCACACAATGAAACTTTTGTTAATCTTATTTTGATTTAAAGTAAAACACTAAAAAATTATGTTGTCACATTAAAACTCTCTTTAAGTTTCATAAACACACTCTTTAAAACTTAACTCTTTGTGAAACTTAAAGAGAGTTTTAATGTGACGACATGATTTTTAGTGTTTTACTTTAAATCAAAATAAGATTAGCAGTAACATGTTGAGCACATGAATTATTATATTGCATGAGAAAAGAAATTGATTAAATTACATCAATTGAACATAGGGAAAGCTTTTTTCTTTAATGGTTAATTAATCTACAGATTCTAAAAATATCAATGTCAATAAATTTCCTAAACAAGAGACTGTTCTTTATGAACTACGTGTTATATCATTTTAAAGCATTTAAAACTCTGGAACCAACAGCAATTTTAATACACAATTAAAGTGAATAATGATGATGTGTGAGCATTTTCATATGAATATGGTAGACTTAGCTTCTATGCATAAGTAACTTACAGTCTACTGATGGAGTAGTTCAGAACTGTCTCTAACTGCACTTTTTATTTAATTTTTGCGCATTGAGTTGTTTTACATCTAATTCCTGTTTCATTTTTTTTTCTCCCAATCTAGAATACACTTTCCTATAGTTTATTTCTAGTTTTCCTATTATTATATTATTCCTATTATTTTATTATGTACAGAGTGCATAAAATTATATTTTTCAGCACCATATAATTGTATTTCGTGGACATTTAAATTGTAGTAATAATTTAAAGAGTGATTTTTTCCAAACCATTGCAAATGTTTTAAAGTCTGAATTGCTAAGAAGCATTAATTTATTTTTATGCCTTCTAATGTAGATGCCTAATAAATCATTGAATAACCGCTAAAGTCTCCAAAACATTGAAACTATAATATTATAACTTATTTATGAGGGATTCATTCAAATTTCACTAGTTGGACATGTTTTGAAAGCCGGTGCCTTCATCATCAGCATGGTTCCACTCACTATGGACTTTATGAACTTTGTGATGAGGTTACTGTTGTTTGGAAGATCAAAATTAATTACATTTTCCTTTAATTGATATTATTGTATGATTTAGTTGAACTACATACCTTAATGCTTCACTTACTTCATTTACTTGTTTACAAGTAAGTGAAGCATTAAGAGTGTGCAGTTCAACTAAATCATACAATAATATCAATTATATGATTGGTTTCACTGTGCAAGTTCCATTTTACATTTTCCTTGTTTTCTTTTATGAATATATTTTCCCATATAGATAAATCTATGGGTTTTTGAAGAGCTTTTAAGAGTTTAGATTTATTATGGAATTCTTCCTTCATTCCTTTCTTCCTTTTTGGGGGGGGGGGGTTCAGAAATAGCATGCTACTGCTAATTTTTCTCTGTGTTTATATTTTACATTTCTCCTGTGTTCTTTAAATCATTGTGTAATGTTCCTTTTTGTTTTACCTATATATTTCATATTGCAGCTGATTTTGTAAATGCCTGATTACTTAGTTTTTTGTATTGGTTTTTATGAGATTTTTTTAAGCTACATTTGTTCAATGGAGCCAAAATAATGTTGGCATCTTTAAAAATCTCCTGGGATTTTGGGTGTGCCCAAGGATGGAATGTAAATGTCTTATATATATATGATCTCCTTCATTGCCTTTCATTGTTGTGATGTCTTTTATTTGTTTTTGTTTTTTGAAATTTTCTATTTTCTTTTTGACCAGATCTGTTGTGTAGCCATTTTTCTGTGGTATATCTATGATTTTTTTGGTACTCTGATTCATATTCTATCTTGCTTATTAGTAGGTTAGTTAATTAATCTGAATGTGAGGTTATTGATTATTGCAAGTTTGTGTTGTTTTGGATTGTGGTTGTTGCTTTGTTATATAATTACCTATATGGATATTTTTTCTGAATATGCCAAATTTGTCATTTTTTATAATTTTTATATCCAGGAAGAGAAGAACCTTGTTTTTTTCTATTTTCATTGTGAAATTAATGGTGCTGTCTTGTAGATCGAGTAGTTTTATTGCATCATCTTTCCATTTTTCATTTACTATTGCAAAGACATTGTCAACATAATGGTATCAACATTAGTGGGAAAGCCTTAACTAATTTTGTTTTCAAGAAACTCATGTATATATCTGCTAAGAATGGTGAGAGTGAATTTCCCATTGCTAAACCCGTGTGTCTGTGTCTGTGTCTGTGTCTGTCTGTCTCTGTCTCTGTCTCTCTCTCTCTCTCTATATGTGTATATATATTGGGTTTGCTAGCAAACAGAGAGACCACATCATAAGAAACTAGCAAATCCCTCTTTCCAGTTTCACATATCTGATTTTTTCCATTAATCCTGATGAGTTTTTTATGCTTTGGCTTTTGTATTTCAGTAACCTGTTGGATTTTTTTAAAAGGTAATTGGCTAAATTGTATGTAGGTGAATTTATTGTATTTATTACAGAACTAATTTTATTACCCAGTTTATGTATTTTTGGTAGGCCATAGATTCTGGGTGTGGTATGTTGTCTGGTATAATCTTCTTTTTTTGTTCCTGATTTAGAATGGTTACTTTTTTAGTAGTTTGCTTACTGAACTAATATATTTTTGTGTAGAATTAGTTTTTATTTTTTCATAATCCTGGCTATCTAGTAAATTGTACAAGCTGTTTTCATAGCCTGTCTCATTCTTTATGATGATTTTGTTTCCTTTGTCAGCCCTACTATAAATTATGCCTTTTTGCTTTTAGGGATATGGGTATCCAAAGATATGGTTTTTTTTTTATTATTTTCTTTTGTTTTCAACCACTCTAGGACTTTCCTACATTTTGATCTGATGCTGGAAAGCTGACAGTGGAACTGTGCTGGTAATGAAGGCAACAGCATTCAAAACATGTCAAAGTGGAACAAAATTAGTGAAATTTGAGTGAATTCCTGATAAATTGTTGTTATATTATACTATATTTCACTGTGAAAATCCCCTCTATTTAAATCTATAATAAAACTATGCTTCTGCCGATATTTTAGCAGTGTGTAAATTGATATGTTTATTTTATCATCTTACTTCATCTTATTCTATATTTAATTTCATTTATAAGATTATCATATTTGCAATTTACTTTGAAAAGCATATAGTTGACTTTAGCTATACATTAGAAAAAAAAAATCAATAGAGAGCTTTTGGTGCATTTTTGTGTTTTCTGTTCACATAATATAATTCTTTCACAGAATAATATGCATCATATTTCAAAGGTACAGTTTTGCTACAAAGGTATAATATTACTAAATAATTTTTTTTCTCATTGTTTTCTTTCAAAGTTTTACAGTGTTATTTATTACTTTTTTTCAAATATCATAAACATTGGAGTTAATGTGTGTCACGTTCACTTTCTTTGAAACCATAGGTTTTATACACTTTATTTCTCTTGTCTAGAATACAGCTAAATTACCATAATGTGTATTATATTTGCTCTCATATGTATTAATTCAGATTCTACTTACCCAAGATATGGTTTATTATTAACAATATAGGGATCAGTGAGAAGCTGAAACCAGTCATCTGCATTTTCAGGAACAGATACCATTTGCATACTTTCTCTGGAAATTTTAAGAACAGATCAATATTAGAAAGCAGATATCTTCTTAAAATAAGTTAAATTATGTCTCCATTGTGATCATTAACACTACTTGCACTGCTAACACTGTCATTGTTCTTTTTCTGACTAGCGCTATTAAAAAATGAATGCAGTGTTGCCTTGTTGCTTAATTGAATTTTTTTACTTGAATTTATTTTGGCATTCTCAGAATCAAACATGAAACACTTCACAACATCTGCACTCAGATGCACACACAAAGATCTCTAACTTAATATTAAATCCACATGCTGTCGCTGCATTTTTTAACAAGTTAATATTATGGAATTGACAAAGACCTGCATTTTATTGTAATATGTACAATTGTATGTTGATGTAAAGAGAAATAAATTAAAATTCAAACACAGTAATAAAATGGACAGTCTTTCCGCAAAGCCCTTGTGCAGTCGGCATCTTTATTGCATAAGATCCTACTGGACAACAATATATGATAGGTCAGTTAATCTTCAATAAGACTAGGTAAAGCAGGGTTTACCAGAAAAAAATTTGGAGAGTATTTACAATAGTAAATAGTACCTGCACAACAGTAACAAAATATAGTTATTTACATTATAAATGTAAAGTTCTCTTACTAGAGAAAGTTTGTTAGAATATTTTCAGCAGGAGGGTACATAACAGCAATAAAAATGCAGTTTTAATTAAATGGTAAAGTTCCCTTATCCAAGAAATTTTGCTAAAATATCTATGATAGGAGGGTGCCTGGTTGCCTGTGTAACAGGAACAATATATATATAAATTCTGTAACTAGTTCAGCAAAGAGACTTTTCAATGTATGATTAACAAACAATAATGGTACTTTTATATATATATATATATATTAGTATAACTAGTTCAGCAAAGAGACTTTTCAATGTATGATTAACAAACAATAATGGTACTTTTATATATATATATTTATAAGTACCATTATTGTTTGTTAATCATATATATATATATATATATATATATATATATATATATATAAAAGTACCATTATTGTTTGTTAATCATACATTGAAAAGTCTCTTTGCTGAACGAGTTATAGAATTTTCTTAAAACAGAAAAATATAATTTTAGTCAGCTTAGGGGGGCAGGGTCCCCTAAATTTGCTGTCCCAGGGGTGTTGAAAAGTATCTGCAGAATAGGGTGAAGGGGAAATACCACATATACTTTCAAATACTTTAGGTGAGGGACCATACACATGTTCGAAATAACCAAGCTCTAAACAATGTAAAAACTGCGGCACACAATGTTTTGAATTATATGTGATTTCAAGTTAACAGAGGTTTAATAATTCTGTATTAGGTTGCAACTATCTATCAAGTTATGGGGAAAATAATCTAGGTTCTTAATTAAATTTAAAATTAATTTCGTGTCTGAACTAATATCGTAAAGCAATTAATTTATTCTTAATTACATAGTGAGTTGATTTAACACACTTATGTTCTACTTACCATTGAATAATACAGCACATGGTAAGTGGAGCATAAGAGTATTAATTAAGAATAGGTTCTTAATGTTTTACAAGAGAGAATGGGTGCACAAATACAACTTATAGTTCTGGAAAAAAAAAATATGTAAACATACCTAAATTTTATCCATGAATTCTTCAATTTCTTAGCATCTGTTTCATTATTCTTAAGCACTTCCAATCTCCACATATCTGCAGCAAGATAATAAGGTAGCTGAGGCAAAGTTCGGAGGGCAGTGAGAATTAGAAGAGTATATTTTATATCTTCTCCCAGTTCATTTCCGTAGGATGGTAAAATTCCCTGAAGCTCAAGATATTTAGGTGTAGAAGCCAATAAGGATCCCAATCTTGATACTGCCTCATATAGTGCTAGATAAACAAATGTTGCCATTATTATGTAGAATAATAATTTAGTTATAAAACTATAAGCATAAAATAAATAATTAATATTATTGTATGATTTAGTTGAACTATACACTCTTAATGCTTCACTTACTTGTCATAATATATTGAACCTGTTTCGAAAACATTGCATTGTCATCATCAGCCAGGCTAAAATTAAACTGAATTCAACGAAATGTTCTGGAAACCAGTCCTATATATTATGACAAGTAAGTGAAGCATAAAGAGTTTGTAGTTCAACTAAATCATACAATAATATCAATTATATGATTAGCTTCACTGTGCAAGTTCCAATTTACATTTTAATTTTAATAAAACAAATAGTTTTTTAACATATTTATTCAAGATATGACTCCCAATATCATTCTCAAGACATAGCTTAACTTTTAAAACCTCAGAAACAAATGTTTAGCAACAATATTTTACATATATTTTGAAATCAAAGAGATATTAGCACTTGATATTTTGTAAATTCATTTCCTGAAGAAAGGACAATACTTGCCAAGCTGAAGATTCAGATTAATACACTTTAACATCATTTAGGTTGCATTTATAAATTGTTGGTTTTTCTGCATCTGTAACATGTAAAATATTAATGTATGCTGTTTGTTTTAATAATTTATCTATTTCTGTGTAATATGTACATATTTCAGTCATTTGTGTTACATATTTTTTTAATTTTTACCAATATTATACATATTTTGACTCTTACATCTTTATAAGGTGGCTACTGCTTTACATTTCTGGCTATCAGAAAGAGTCAATCATATATTTTAACTGCTTGCCCTGCTATTGTTCAGAGTTCCTTTTCAATAAGACGTTTATAAGATTTTTTAATTTTAGATTCTGTTGTGCTATAAAATACTATCATCTTTACATTCCCTTTTTAGGAAGTAATAGTTTCGCTCACAGTAGCCAGGAATCTTTTTTGTCTACTGATTTAAGGCACTATTATACCATCACATTTGTGTGCTCATGGCTGTTAAGTAGCCTTTAAACTGATACAGTGGCCAAGGCCTTTATGGCATAGACTTATGAGTGGGAGCTCTGCAGTTTTAACCTCCTTGACTTAGGTTTCCTCCTGGTTTTCCTCAGTCCTCATCAATGGCAAATGTCTGGAGGTAGGGTAGCCTAAATACCTTCCTCCCAAAATTCCTCACCTCCCAAAATTCCTCACCAAATTTATCACTTCATTTTATGCATGTTATTAGAGTGTGCTATCCATGATGCCCCAGTAGAAAAAATGAACATTAAAACACTATTAAAAATTATTAGGTAGTCTTGTTGCTTTCTGTGGCCTGAATTTCAAATTTTGAATGTATTAATGCAACAAAGAGACTTTGTTACTATTTATGCACTGCTAGCTTAGTATTTCAACAACTGTAACTTCATCCAAAGTGGTTCTTCCACTTCTTGCTGATGTATTCTCTTTATTTTAAATATATGCAGTCAATCAGTTACAGAATATTTTCTGTGTGTGGTTTCTAATAACTGTTATAAATGTCTATACTGACTTCCAGTTTCCTTTCTTATTCATATAAATGGGAAGAACATTCTATTGATTCAATTTTCATTCCAGTATGAGACAGTGAAAAAGGATAATTTATAATATCATGAAAATTTTAATTTATATTGCAATTCCAAATTTTATTAAAAACAAATTGTTATTTATCTTTAATTAAGGACCATTTTCAAAACTGAACATCTACATAAAATAAAATGTTCAGGAAATATGTTCTATTGAATAACTGTAGAAATACAAGAAATAGAAATTTTACAAAATAATTCCTTATTACTGGATTAAAGAAGACAATAGCTCCCAAATATTATCATTTATGTACTACAAGGAGAAAATCTTGAAATTTCAGTTTTTTCTAAACAGAACTAAAATAACACATGTTTTAAAATATAAATTTAAAATATAAATATAAATAATAACCTGTCACAAAATTCAAGCTAAATATTGAACGTTCACTAATTAATTGGTTCCTTGGGATACTCAGCTTCATTATTGCCAAATGTCATTGTTACTGCAATCTTGAAAAAGCCTCTGGATAAAACATTTTTGCTTCATTTAAAGAGTTGATAAAAGCTTGAATAATTTCTTTAACATTTTCAACTTTAAGATCATTGTGTGATTGAGTCAAACTAACTCTCTTTTGCTCTACTTGTTTAAATATGTGGGACCAGGTTTCACAAACCCTTTATTCGCATCATTAGTGCAATATTGACTGGATGATAAACTGTTATGCTGTGGAAATGTGTAATCTGCTCTGGCTGAGGTGTAATGAACTTGTTTTCATCACCAGAAGTGTCGAAGTTCATTAGATTTTCTCCCATGTTGTTAATTCTGTAGGTCCTTGCACTGATATTAATGATTTTGTTTTATTCAATATGTCATGGTTTTCTGTCCAGCAATTAGATGCCACGGCTGATTTCTCCAGCTCTTTATTTTATGTTTCTGAAATGTTCTTTTAGCCATGTGTCTATGTTTCTCTTTGTTTTTCCAATGTAGATTTTTTGCATTCTGCACAATTTATTTTATAAATACCTGCTTTTTTTTTCTTTTGTGGAACACTGTCATTAACATTATCAATCAGGAGATTTTTAATATTAAATCTGTTTATAGGTGCTAACCTGATATTAAAATCTTTAAAATACCAACGATTTTAGTTAATTTTCAACCTTCTTAAAAGTGATTTAATTTTCCATTCCTTGAATTGGAGCATAGTCCATTTCCCTGAAATTGACAACATTTTTATTTTCCCAATACTTCAACCAAGATTGGAAATCCATGATATGAAGTTTTCACTTTGCATTCAATGGGATTTTTTAAGTCTTCTGATATATGAACACTGTTGCTTCACTAAATCTCAAATGATAATTTCTCTTTGACAATGTTGATGCAAGCAGATTTCATACCATGAGCTTCCCAATTCTTCCAAAAGTCATTTAAGTGCCATGTTGATTTAACAATATGGTACTATGAAGGCACTGTGATGTTTTAAAATTGTTCTAGTTGTTTCTCCAAAACCAAGTCTGGAAAATAGTGTACAATTTCTTTGAAAACTTTTAATGATTCACAAAACTAAAGAAGCATTACCATCATCACTGAATGTTTAATTTGTGAACCATATAAGTCTGAGAATAGCCTCAATGTTAGCCTCCAAGTTTTTGCTTCCCTCTATTTATTCACAAAATATATTAAAAATATCACTGCAAAAGCAATTTGATTAGTCCTATGAGACATTTGTGTTTTGAGCTATGTGTAATGGCAAGTATTTTATTAATGTGCATTTACCTCTGTTATTGTACACTTATATAACAGATCTGTCATGAGTAAAAGATTTCCCTTACAGTTAGTTTAGCGAGGGGCTGATTCAGCTGGCAATCAAAACATACATTGATGTGTCTGGTTTTAAAATGATTTCATGAAATCCTGAAACTTTAGTTGAAAAAGAATACATAAGTAGAGTTGAAACTATGTTAAAAGGACAAGATTACAAACCAATTGATAAGAATCTGCTCAATAAATGCAATAAAAAGTTAAACAAAACATTAAACGAAGTAAAAACACTATCCACTACTGAAAAACAGAATATCACACAGAGTAATCCAGTACTACCCAGGCTTTATGCACTATCTAAAATACGTAAAAATGATAACAGCATGAGATCAATAATAAACAATATCAATTTACCCACATACCAGGTAGTAAAAAAATTTATCAAAGTTATCACTTCTTTTAAGAGATTCCAAAGTTTGAGCACTAAAAATTCAGTCGATCTAGTTAAAAAACTTAAAAATAGCAGAATTATGGCTGGAGATATAATGATATCATTTGATGTAAAAGCCTTATTCCCAAGCATACATACAGAGAAACTTATGCTTATGCTAAAGAAATGGTTAACATCAATGAAATTAAAAACAGAAGAAATAAAAGACTTATTAAAACTTACTAATATTTGCATTAAACAAAATTATTTCAGCTTCAATATTAAATATTACCAACAAGTTTCAGGCCTAACTATGGAAACCCTTTGTCACCTTTTCTAGCAGAGTTATTCATGAGCTAATTTGAAATACGTATCACAAAAGCCTTTCCTTTAATTTTCAAGTCATGGTATAGGTATGTGGATGACATTTTTGCAATAATACTGAAGAAACACTCAATAGATACCCTGAAACTTCTTAATTTGCAACATGAATCTATACAATTTACCAAGAAATGGGTGGCTACCAGTTCTAGATTTAAAAATCATAAGAAATGGAGATTGTTTGAATTTACAGAAAAGAAACACACACAGAAAACAACATAATAGATGAGAGTTATAACCCCATTCCACATAAATATGCAGTGGCACACAGATTGATGAATATTCCACTCACAGAAGCAGAGTACAAAACAGAATACAAACAAATAATAAAGACAACTATAATCAATGGTTTCAACAAAGACACAGTGATAAAAATTATCAATAAATCTAATAGCAAAAAAGGGATAAGGGAATTTTCCATACTGAAAAACACAAAAGAAGAATACAAATTCAAAAGTTTCACTTCCATCCAATTTACCACAACAAGTTCAAGAAAATTTTCAAAGAACATGGGACAATGTTAGCCACAAAGAACAGATACAACATCAAGAGTTTATTAGGTTGTACAGTAAAAGACTCCATACCAACAGAACAGAAATCAGGAATTTACAAAATAAAATGTGCAGATTGTGAACAGAGCTGCATAAGCAAAACAAAGAGAAATTTGGAAATTCGAAGGAAAGAACATTTTAGGAATATTCAGTAGCAGCTCACTTTTGGACCAAAAAATCATGAAATAAAATGGGAAATTAAACTGCTGAAACATCTTCATAACCATTGGACCTATCCACTAGCAAAAACATTTTCATATTAAAAAATAGAGAAAACCTAACGAACTTCGAGTTTCCTCGTATGAACTCAGCAATTTCCTACTTCAACCAACAGAGAGCACCACAGGAATATCAGTTTGTCCAGCCATCGTTTTGAGTAACAGTGATTCAGTGAGCAACTGAAGATGGAAGAGAGAAATGCATCTTACTTTTATGTTAGTGGAGTTTAGTGTAAAAAATGAATACCTAAGTTTAGGATATATTACCATTCCATTGTCAACAGCTTCTTAAGTACAACATTTATACACAGGGTTGTTTCATTAGTTTAGAATAATCAGTATTGTAAGTATTTCATTTACCTGAATGGTGGCTGTTTTCTCTAAAAACAAAACTTTGGTCCACAGCTTGTCTGTGAGCCTGCAGCATTGCTTCATGGGCATTCAAATATTCCACCCAACTTGGGTCCTTGCATGTTGTAATCCTACAATGAAGCAAGTATTACAATTGAATTGTTCTCCTCAATAGCATTATATGCAATAAGAATAGCAAAGTAAATATTACTAAAGATAAAAGTTACAGCATTGTGGCTCTTATTAACTATTTCATTGATGAATAATAATACAAATTCAACTATTTTAAGGAAAAACTACCTGTAAATAATGTCATGTCAATTACACAATGTTTTATCTTTATTTTACTTTTAAGAAAATAGCTAATTACAGTGGAATGTGGTCTCTCTTCAGATAGGCGAAGCACTGATGTTCAATAAACAATTATATATAAGCACTCCACGATAAAATAAAAAATAAGTACTTATTATTAAATAATATTACTTTTACTGTAATTAAAAGCATCGACAATATAGCTTCATAAATAAATTTAATCTGCTTCCTAGTAATCAGCATGGATTTATAAAAAACAAGTCTACCATAACTGCGTTATCAAATTAGTTAAATATGGTGGACTTTTGCAACAGTGATGTTTAACACTAATCATTTTAAATTCTTTGCTTTATCAAAATTTATTATTCTCAGCCAGTTCAATTAAGCTCGCAAAACACATAAAGCAAGGTCATGAAGTTTTAAGAGAAGTTTATGAAACCACACCACTCGTGGCAAAAATGCAAGGCCATGCTCTTCCCTTGTCACTCAAAGACAGTTTAATTGTTAGGAGTTACTACTAATACAAGATTTATCTGGACTCAAATGTTGAAAACCTGGCCACTAAGATCTCAAATGATCTCTTTGTGCTTAGATATCTATCATAACTAGTCTGTTAAGTACTGCTAAATTTATATACTTCCTCAATACAAATACAAAGACAGTATAAAGAACTTCGACATTGCCGGGGATGAAAACATAAACTACAAGTTTATCACACCGCCACCAGAGCAGAATATACATTCCCACAGTTCAATGAATGATCCGACAGTTGAACTTTAGCCTGGCTGAAGATAGGAACTAAATGTTCTCGAAACCGGTTCCATACATTTATGAAAAATAAGTGAAGCTTTAAGAGAGTGTAGTTCAACTGAATCATACAATGATATCAATTAATATGATTAGCTTTACTGTGCAAGTTCCAATTTACATTTAAGTAGTAAATACCAACAATATAAATTTGAATAGTTTGGGATTTTCACAGTGAAATATAGTATCATATAACCAATTATTTATGAGGAAGTCACTTAAATTTCACTAGTTTTATTCCACTTACTTAGACATTCAAAGGCAAATTTCCTTCATCGTCAGCATGGTTCCACTATCAGCTTTCCAGCATGGTATTAAGATATCGCTCTTAGGATTTTATAAATTTTTTAATGAGGTTGCTGTTGTTTGGAAGATCAAAATTAACTAAGTTTTGTTTGTTTTTGTTCAAGAATATACACCGATAAATCTATGGGTTTTTGAAGAGCTTTTAAGAGTTTTGGTTCATTTTTGCCAGAAATGGTATGATACTGCTGATTTTTCCATATGGTTATATTTTACACTTCTCACATGTTCCTTAAACCGTATGGTAATGTTCCTTTTTGTTTTGTCTATATATTTATTATTGCAGTTTTTGCAACTGATTTCATAAATGCCTGATTGTTTTCCTGGCCGGATTTTGTACTTTGTGTTGGTTTTTAAGCTGACAGCGGAACCATGTCAGCTAACTGGAAAGCTGACAGTGGAACAATGCCGACGATGAAGGAAATTTGCCTTTGAAACATATCCAAGTGGAATAAAACTAGTAAAATTTGAGTGACTATTGGTATATAATACCAATAATGTTCCTTCAAGTAAGATATGCCAATAAGGCTATTAGATATTGTTGTTGTTGTTGTTATTGTTATCATCATCATCATCATCATCATCATCATCATCATCAAAACTATGAGATAAATGCTTTTATTCTTTATCAATGCAATATGAAGAAGTAAATGATTTGCAGAAAAATGGACCAAAAATATGTAAATTAATGACTCATTTGTGATTATGTATCATATTTTGAAAGTTCATTCAATTGCTAATTTTGAGTAGAACTGGTTGGCTCCATTAGTTCAGGGAGAAGGATGGCATATGCCATAAAACAATAAATGGCAAAGTTAAACAAACTTACAAATAGTGTTCTTATCAAACAAGAACAGAATATTTGTCCTCAATTTTCAGTATTTGCAGAATGGTTATGTCTGGAGTGCAGCATGTAAGCAAGAAACAAAGAATCCTGTTTATAATTAACAACTAAGATTTGTGCCTTATTATATGGAGCATGTGAAAGTTATTTTGTTGTCCCCAAAAGGTGCCTCAATCTCTCACTTCCTGGATAGGGAATTATTCATATATGCATATCATTCATGTGGTTGCAATATATACTGCATTACATTACCTTGGGATAGGGATGCTAGCATTAATATAATTGAACAATACAAATGTTAAATGCTACATGGAAAATACTGAAGGTAGGTGTTAGGATGTATTACTATACCAAAGGTGGTGAAGATTATTCAGAAAGAGATGTCCAGGGAAAGCAATGACCCAGAAGCAAGGATGATTGGATACTTCTATATGGTAAACTAAAAGTGTCTGCAAATGTGACCATGAAAGACTTTGCTAATGAAGGCACAAATGTAATATACAAAACAAAGAGAAAGAGGAACACTTGGTAGCTGAAATAATTTATGATAAAAATCACCTGAAGAGGTAAAATAAGAAATACACAGACTGTCTCCCTGATCTTGTAGTGACTTTTGTGACTACTAATTCAGAGGTCCTGGGCTCAATAACCAGTCAAGTCAAGCTGAGTATGGTTTTTTTTAGAGTTTTTGCTTACTATGAGAAGGTGAATACCATACAGCTTTAAGGCACCAAGGGCTTCGAGCTTATTTGTGTCATCATCAATTAAATTCATTGCATTCCATTCATAACTACAGATTTAAACCTACAGTATTCACATCCAATCTACAGATGCTGCAAGAAGACTAAAGCAATCAAAGCAACAAATAACACAGCATTAAACATTTTTTTTAAAAAAAATATGCACTATCCCGATTGGGAGTACAAGAGTTTAAGCCTATTGCAAGGTACAAGCATTGAGCAGAATTTTCAGCAATTTTTAATATTGCATAATGATGTGCCAGATGCTGTAACAAACTCTTGTGAAAAAATAGATGATTTCCAAGGACTGTTTAAATAACATATAGAAAACATGACAGATTTCTTTTATAAATATCATGGGTGAAAGTGAGTCTTCTTCTTCTTCTTCTGCTCCTTCTCTTTTACAGCCTCCTCACCAGCCTTTTTTTCTATTCCATTCTGTTCTGAAAATATATGTCAATTCACTATTTTAAGTTTATTTAATATTTTCTGTAATATGACCTGCCAATTTGTTATGTAGTCCTGATATTCTTCAGGTTATAGATTTCCACTTATACATTTTCTTTACTAATTTAATCTAATCTTCTTCTTTCTCCATCTCTTATGCCCTTTAAGTGTCATATTTTTTTCAGTCACTTTCAAAACTGTCCTCTATCTTCTGTCATTTCTCATGGTTCTCTTATAGACTTCCCATGACTGTGCGCCAATCTATCCACGTATTGTTTCCATTCTAATTTTGGTCTTCCACTCCTTCTTCCACCTTCCTCCTTCCAACTTTGCTTCATATATTCTACAGCAACCTACCTTCTGTCATTGTTACCACATGCCCAAACCATCTTAACTACTTTCTTTCCATTGTACTAATTATGTGTTCTTCATTTAAACTCTCCCTTATTATTCTATTTCTTACTTATCTCTTCTAGTCTTTCCAACCATTTTTATTAAAATACTTTGTCTGAGCTGCTTCCATAGAATGTCTGCCTAGAACGATCCAGTTTACGCTCCCATACAGTAAAATTGCTTAATATTTTGCTTTATATACTCTAATTTTTGTTTTCAAACTAATTTCTCTTTTTCCTACTATTTTTATATATATTTGATAATATACATTTGTTGTTTTCTGTACCCTGTTATTAATTTCCTGGTCTATTTTTCCATCATTTTTTACTAGTATTCCCAAATATTCAAAATTTTCCACATTTTCCAATAATTCTTACTTCTATACTATTTTAAATTTCTTTTTTTCCTTCTTTACTTATCACCATTACCTTATTCTTTTTTATATTCACTTTAATCCCTCATTCCTCTAAAGCAATTGTCCATTCTGTTATCGATGATTTGTAATTTTTCTTCATTCTCGGCCAATAAACACTATATCATATGTCTGTACTGTCATTTATACGTTTATTAATCTCAGTTTCTTATTCCCTAATTTCATTCTGGCTGTTCTATTACAGTGTATAATAATTTGATTATAACAGAGGACTCCCTGTTTCATCCATTTTTTTTATCTCAAACTCCTCTAATATTTTCCCTGACAATCTCACTGCCCCCACTACTTTTTCATACAACCTTTTGATAACCCTAGTTGTTTTCATATTTATATTAGCTCCTCTAGTCTTTCTATATTTTTTCTCTGTATACTGTATCAAATGCTGCATATATTTTCTTTTTCCTGTTCATTCTACGGTGCATTATTTGATTCATTATGAAAAATATGATCTTATGTTTGGCATTCTAAAAGCATGGAACTTTTAAGTTATTATACTTATCCCATCAAGCTAGTTAAATTACTGTTGCTTGATTCCATTAAATTGAAGTGGCAGACTTTGTCTCTTTTTATTTTGACACTTATTGTTACAGGTTTGTAATTAGTTCACTTTTTATTTGAAATGAGACTATAAATATTCCTCAGCACCAGTTCTTTGCAATCTCTACACCACAAAATAAGTGAACTCACTCACTCACTCACTCTAATCCAATGGGCCTCTATGAGAAATTTTGTCCATAGATAATCAAGCTTGGAAACATTAAAAGTTCATTGTTTTATCTTTGGCAGCACAATGCAATGTTTCAGGTTACTAATAAAAAATAAGTCTAGCAGAAAAAATTACAGAACTTTATATTTTGATGATCTTTTAAGACTGTTTAGTTCCATATACAGAAATATTACCTCATTTCTTTGCAGAAGCTGGTTGCCTTTGTAGGACAGCTAAGATCAAATCTTGATTCATTCCAAAAATTTGGACTTAATTTGCCTAGACCAAGCTTTTCAGCCATGATCTCTGTAGCATGGTAAAGACTTACACCACTTAGTTCCTGTAACATATGAAATAAAAAGTTTATATATTCTTTTCAAATAAAATGAAGTTTGACTTAACCCTGGAACATAAACATTCATTATTTTTACAATGCCTGATTGGTTATATGCTTCTTTATCTTTTAGGCTTTTCATGAACACAGTTTTCCTTTTCAGTAGCTTCCTGAATTACCATGAGGTTTGAATGATTGACTTTAGTTTAGCTATGGATGCTCTTTTAACATCTCAGATCATCAGCGTCCCATTCAATTCAGGATGTGAAACAGCTGACAAATTTTGCTGAGGCCTCTTCTTTCAGGCTTGAGGTTCTTTATCTTGCTGTAAATCTACAACACAGAACCCCATAGCTTTACTTCCCTTCCGTAGGAAGCCATCCTTAGGACTTTTACACCTGAAAAAATCCATCGGTCCTGGCCAGATTTGAACCCATGATCTTGGTTTTAGAAGGCAAGTATGGTTACCACTAAACTACCAGGACTGACACCATGAGGTGAATAAGCATTGTTTGAGATCATCGGTTTGTTTTAAAGTTATTGAGCATAGCATAATAAATTTTATAAGCTTTGTAATTATGTATTAGTAACTTAAAAAAGGCCAGTAGTTCAGTAAACTTCAGCAGCATATCTTATGTACCAATACAGGACACATCTAAAAGTACCAGTATGTAAATGAAATGTTATTTGCATTATTTTAGATGAGCATTTTATGTGAAGATGACCCAAATTTTATGAAAAGAGCTATGAACTTTTTTTTTTAAATGAAGATTATTCTGATAATGGTTCTAGCTTATGAAGAAACTGATAATGTAAGATTAGTGACATAATATTGACAGATATGGATGCAGAAAATATGCCACCTACAACATTGATTTAGACACAAGTAACTGTAAAGTTTCGCCTATAATAGGGCAAAGAGGACAGAAGTATTGAAGATTTGCACTTGACAGTTTCTCGAGCTCTGCATTTGAATCTGAAGGAAATGAATAAATTGCCTCCTCATCAAAAAGCACCCCTTGAATGATTCTAAGAGAAAAAATACATCACTGCTGGTCTGTAACACCAAGATGTCATGCACCCAGTAGAAACAATTCACTTTGTTCAAGCCTCTATTGGACAGGTAAAGGAAGCATTATCTTCACTTATTTTTGTTTTTTTTCTCTGATAACATGATAAATGCCATAGTAATAAGGAAATAGAAAGTAAGAGGACAAAGTACAAATTACAACCCACACACAAAATCCAGCTTGCCTGGCTGAGATGAAAGCTATATTTGGAAAATTTGTTTTCAGTGCTGCTTTGAAAAATAATCACCTCTCAGCCTTAAAATGTACAGAATGTGTGATTCTAAGTACAAAGGCACCTTCTGAAAGATCTGAATTTCTTGAGTCATGCTTGAGATTTGATGACAAAAGTACCTGTCAGGCAAGGAGGGAATATTATCATTTTTTTTTTTTTTGGTTTATTTATGGACACTCTTTAACATCTCACATCATCAGCATTCCATTCTATTCAGGGCATGAAACAGCTGACAAATTTTGGTCAGGGGCCTCTTTTTTCAGGCTTGAGGTTCTTTTTCTTGCCATAAATGTACGACACGGGACCCATGGCTTTACTTCCATTCTGAAGGAATCAATACTTAGGATTTTTACGCCCGAAAATATCCATCGATCCTGGCCGGATTTGAACCTGCGATCTTGGGTTTAGGAAGCAAGCATGGTTATCACTACACCACCAGAACCGACAAGGAGGGAGAATGATTCCTTTGTATCAATATGCAAAATTTGAAAACAGTTTGTTCACAAATGCAAAACATACTATAAAGCAGGCTCATATGTCATAGTGGATAAGCAAATTTTTGGTTTTCATGAAAGATGCACTTTCTGCATATACATTTTAAATAAAAATGGGATCAAAATAGTAATGGCTTGCGACACAAAAATCAAGTACATGATTGATACTCTACTTTATCTAGGAAGTCTCTCTTAGAGAATTCTTTGTAAAGGAACTGACCAAAGACTTTGCATGGATCAAATAGAAAAATCACCATAAGAAAAGTTGTTTACTTTGCTAAAAATTGTGGATTATCTTTTGAGAAATCACTTACTTTAATTGACACCATTTGCACTAATAAACTGATATACTTGTATCTCCTGAACTTCTGTTGGCATATTTATATTTGGTTTTGATTGGAAAAAAATTGTGGTTTCATTCAAAGTAAAATCAAATAAAATGTTTGTTTTACTATCAATTGCTTATGACCAGTCCACATAAGTGATACCAGTAAGAAACCATAATAGAGGGGATTATATCACTATCAAGCATGGGGTGAATACTCTCAAACAGATGTGCAGTCTTACAGCTGGAAAACCAGGTGATGCATGTTTTATGGAATATTGCTTGTGTGAACTCATGCGTTGTCTATAGTCTCAATAATCAGTACCAGAGAGGACACCTGTTGCTAAGAAAATACTTTCTTACACATGAAATGAAGATTTGACAAGTCATGGTGAAAAGATCAAAACCCCTAACTTACAAACTCATCTTTGAATAAGGATATAGGGATATTATTTCAGGAACACTCATGATGTATATTAATTTTTTCAGCATATATGAATACTGAAAACTGGGATAACTGAAACATGACTTTTGGAACAAAAAAAAATGGATGATTCTAAAAACTAAGCTCAGTCATCATTATTATTAAATTAATTCTACTCCTGTTCTTTATTTTATATATTCCATGTTCATTTGTTAGCTCTTACTTTGTAATAATATTTGCTCAGTTTTCTTTATCTCATTAATATACTTCCATTACTACATTTTATATTATTATTCTTATATTAATTGCTACATGTAATATATTTCTTGTTATTTGATTCTATGAGCCATAAAGTTTACAACAACAATAATCATCATCATCACATCATCATCACCATCACCACCACCATCACCACCACCACCACAGAATTTATGTTCCATTCACATTCCAAATTATTTAAACTCTTTTTACCAGCAAATAATGCCAATGCCCATGTATATTCATAAATTCCACACAAATGGATAAATATAATCCTTTTATAAAGAGCTAACTTAAAAACAAATTAATTATGGAATACTCTATTCTTCAAGAAGAACCAGCAGCCAATACTAACCAAGAAGAAGAAAAAAAGAAGAAGAAATTGTTTATTGTTGTTATTATATTTTGTTGTTATAAAAATTAAACCATTACTTTCCTTTACTTTACTGGCTATTGTGATTTGTGTTCTGTTATCTACCTACTAAGGCTAATGTGTGTTACGGTTTCCATCATTGCATCTAAGGCATAATTTAAATAACTGTATTTCTTTCAGTTTAATGAACTAATTTAATTAAAACAGCAAAATAGCATATTTGAAATTGTATTTTATTTTTTTATAACTAGTATTGACATGGTTTAGGGAGAAATCCTGCAATTTACATGGGAGTATCTTTAAAGCCCTCTCTCCCCCCTCATATAATAAATTCTAATAAAACATTTTGAAAGAAACAGTCAATGGCAATTGGGTGCCAAAATTGAGGGATTGGCAAGGATCTAGATAGGAGGAGATTGAAAGTGTAATCAAATACCTGAGAGTACAATGGTCGTCATGTATCTTTTGCTCTAACATACTAGGTGGGCACAATACTTTGCATAGGGAATTTTTGTAAGAAGTTGGAAGTGAGTCTACCATTCTCAAGAAAACTCATAATGAAAAGCGATTTGCATGAAAGCTGCTAAATTCTGCACAATTGAAAACTTCAGTTACAAAGAAGATGCAAGAAATGGCCCCAAAACAAAAAGAGCAATAATAATGATGATGACGATAATCTACTTGGGTTGATCTAACATTGCTACATAATGACTAATTTTTTTGCAAAATATATACATATTTTAATTTTAAGTAGAAACATTATTTGTAAATAAGTCATACAAATAATGTCTACACAAATGTCACATAGAAAAACAATCATTGGTTATTAATTAGCGTTTTGTCAACAACTCCTGCGAGTGCTAACATTATATAGCTTCCTCCAGGTTAAAGCAATATTATGTCCTAGTTTTCACCATATTTGAATGAAATAAGGTTATGTTACCTTTTCTTTTAGCTTTCCTATTATATACTGGTACTGATTGTTAGAACTTCTGTATATCATATCAGCAATACTTGTCCAGTCTGCACCTGTCACAGACCCTGCAAAATGAATAAATATGTGTAATAAATTGTTTCTCATTTGAAATTTGCAACATTAGTAAATATTTCTTGCTGACTTAAATGTTAAGTTAAAACACTAACACAATGGGAAATTTGCTGTAATTTATTATTTTTCTTTCTTTCCCAAGAATGAAGGTACTTCCTGGTTAACATGTTGTAGCAACAAAATGCTGTCAGCACAAAGGTGGTATTTTTACATATGTGCAAAGAAAATGTAATTAAATACAATTACAATAATATTCCTATAATTTGAGCATTCATATGTAGTTCTTTTCTTAAACATAAGAATTTTCAAGGATCAGTATCTGTGATAGAGGAAACCTGATTTTCCTCAGCTATTTATAAGATCCAATTGATATATGCTGGATGTAACAAAAAGATACAGCCAAACTTTAGGAACACATTCCTCACACTTAGAAGAAGAAAATATGTTATATAGACTTAGGACCATGTTAGAACTCTCTTTTTCTGCAACTCTTCATAGTATATTAATCATGGGAAAAACACAGGAACAGAACAGCATACCACATGAAACTTTCTTACATGAAATGTTCAAAATGCTCTCTTTGTTATGTCTGGTTAAGTTGTGATTCTTAGGCTTACTGCAAGTGTTTTGTATTCCATTTGAATGAAAGAAATGCTGATGCATGTATCAATGCTAGTGGAGGGCATTTTGAGCATTTCATGTAAGAGTTTCATGTGTTATGTTGATAAGTTCTGTTCTGTGTGTTTCGCATGATTAATGTACTATGAAAAGTTGTAAAAAATGAGTTCTAATATTGAAATAAAGTGTTTCCGGACCCATGTCCATATAACTTATTTTCTTCTTCTACATGTGAGGAATGTGTAATGAAAGTTTGGCCATTCCTTATTGTTACACCTGGTATTTGAAATCTAATGCAATTGAGCTCTCCTTTCCCTATCTAAAATTTATTGCTGTAAAATTGAGAAAGTGTCTCTGGATTTGGTGAAAAAAATCTGGTAACCTTGATGTATAACTTACCTAAATAAGCAAGTGATATTGTTTCATTTTGCATTCTATGTTGCTTTGTAATCAGTCTTGAAATGGAGTTATGCAGCTTCTTATACAATGGTTGTATTCTTTTCCATAGAGAGTTAGCTTTCTTATAGCCCTCTTGTAACTCAGTGATGTTTTCCCAGTACTTCTGTATGTTTGGTGCCCCTGTATTTGAAAAACATTACACATGCACAATTAGCTATGATAATAGCAGTTATCCAGGTATTGTTTGATAAAGTATTCATGTAAGACAATACAGACTTTTCATAACAAAACCTATGTAACTTACACCATATAATGGTATTTGCTCATTGCAAAATATTAGAAAGCTTTATATGCTAAATAAAACATTGAATATTTAATTCCTATTGTATTAGAATTTAATAAATATTTTGGCACTAACTCTATTTATATATATATATATATATATATATATATATATATATATATATAACATTGGGACATGTTTTGGGGGCAATTGCTCCATTAACATATTTATTAAACTCTAATAGAATATTTAACCACTATTGTCTATAGCTTCCTAGGCACAATATAAATAACTTAATTCATAATTAGCATAAAGTACCTTTTGAATTAAAGACATTTAATTATATACAATCAAATTGGTAGCTGCAAAATTTTATGTACTTCAACTTAATTAATTTCTTTGCTCCCTGGGCTATAAAAGTAATAACACTAAGTACATAAATATATTAATACACAAAACAATGTCCTAGAAACATTCACGGTCAAGACATAATTAACAGATTTTCCACTCACTACAAATTTGCACATAAATTGAATAGAGACAATGGGAAATTAAACAAAACATTAAAAAGGCATAGGCCTAAGGAACCTGCAGCCCAACAACATCAATTTCATGACAACTTTACAATTCAAGAACTCAACCAAGCAGTATTATCTCTTAAGAACAAAAAGAGCCCTGGACCACACAAAATTCATAGTCAATACATCTAGACTTTAGGGTGCAGAGCCAAAAAAGTACTATTGAACATACTCAACAAGATCCGGGACAGTAAAAATAGTATTCCTGCTATATGGAAAAAAACCATAATCTTTCCATTTAAGAAGAAAGGCAAACCAGCAGGCCAGTTAGACAGTTATATGCATATATCCTTAATCTCAGTACTTGCTAAAACAATGGAGAAAATGGTCACTAAAAGATTAACTTACTATCTGGAATCTCAAAAATCTCATTTCAGAACATCAAGCAGTTTTCAGAAAGCACTATTCAACAATCATTCAGGTTTTACATTTAACACAAGATGATCAAAATGCCTTCAGCAAAAAAGAAACAATGCTTACTCTCTTTGTTAACTATAAAAATGCTTTTGACAAAGTGTGGAGAGAGAATTATTTATAAGATGAGTAATATTGGGATAAGAGGAAACACATTGAGATGGTTCATGGACCTATTATCACAAAGGTACATTGCTGTAAAATGGAACAATATCCTCTCTAAATGGCATATGACTAAAGTAGGCCTTTCCTCAAGATGGTGTCTTCAGTCCAATTCTTTTTAATATTTTCATTGATGACATCAACACAATATTGGCTGACTTCCCAAAGGCAAATATGGGATTGTTTGCAGATGATATGGCCATATGGATTAGCCAAAAAATAAGCAGAATAAACTTGAAAATGAAATAAGAAAATTATCAATAGCATGGAAACTGAGCATCCACCAACAATATGGAAATAAACACTAAAAAGACAGTTTTCCAGCTTTTCAGTCTTCCAACACACTACAGATGATTTAGAACTGAAAATCAATAATGAACTACTACAAGAGAAAGAACATACTAGATATCTACATAACACTTGACAAAAAACTTTCCTTCTCTGAACAGATCAACAATATAACTAAAAACGTGAACAAGAAGAACAACATAGCAGGAGTCGAATGGGGAGGATCCATAGGCCTCCTAAATGACATGTACAAAAGATACATAAAGCCCAATTTGCTCTATGAAAGTGAGACAATAAACACCAACTTAAAACTAAATTGGATATAATACAATCTAGGTCCTTAAGAATAATAACAAGAGCCACTAAAACATCACCAATTGCTACAATGCAGAGCATAATTAACAACCTGCCAATTAAAATAGAGCTAGATATTAAAACAGCTATACATGGAAGAAATTAAAAAGTAATTAACATAGGAATAAATGGTTTCAAAATCCTGAGAGCACACAGCGATTAAAAACACAACAGACTTAAAAATACAGAAAGAAGATTTAGAAAATTTTTTATAAAATAAGCACTAAACCAGTCATCATACCAACTGATCCCTTACAATATATAGATATCAACATGAAACTAAATCTGGATACAATGGTCTCCAACAAGAACAACCACCTGAGGTATTAAGATTGGCAGCACTTAGTACTTTAAACAACTATTATCCGACTGATTCAAGGTTTAGAGTGTACACAGATGGATCTCTTAAAAATGAAGAAGCAGTCTTTGGAATATACTGTGAAGAATTCTCTCAATATGCACCTTTGGGACAGTAGCTAACAATTTTGATGGTGAAATAATGGCCATTAAAGCAGCTTTACAAAATCTACTTTATAAACCTAAAATAAATAAAAGAATTGTTACCTTAAGTGACTCTAAAGCAGCACAACAAAGTATAATAAATTACAGCTACCCACCAACATACACTGTAAATGAAATAAGAAAACTATATCATACAATCCAGATCAGAAATACAGAAATAGTTTTACAATGAATCTTGAGCCATGTGGGATTAAATGGGAATGAGATTGCTGATACCTCGGAAAGAAAAGGAGCCACCATAAAATTAAAACCACCTTTCGAAGTAGAACTTCCCTTTAAATTGAAACTCATAAAAATATTAATATCTGAACAAGAACAACAAAATATCAAACAAAAACTTACAGGAAAACCATATGAAGAACTAAATACTTTCAAGCATCTTTTATTGAAACCAAGAAAAATTGGAATTGCCCAATTCCGCCTAATTGTTGGACATGAATGCCTATCAGAATGTCTATTCAGAATGAAATTAATCAAGGACAATCACTGCCCACTGTGTAAGGATGTGAATACTCTCTTAAATAAAGAACATCTACTGAAATGCAGCCACTAGATAGCAATAAACAAATGAAAAATAATTTGGGTTCTTTATTGGGAAGCTAGTGAAAAAATGTTTAATATCAGAATCTGGACCCAACCATCCAACCCGACATGTTTCCCGAACCCTGGTTCCCATCCTCAGCTTTTGACCCACTGTTTCTTGGAGCTCGTGTTGGTCCGGTGGGAGCTATTGTGTTGCATGTGGTGTATATGAAATGAATTTGGAAAGATAATCCCACGGAGAAAGGTTGAAATTCATTGCAGTTTTTTATAATGAAGGTATTCTCCCAGGCAGCCAATTCATATGGGTTGTTTAATTCTTTAAGAAGCTTTTTCTCTGAGTCTATTTCATAGTTTAGGCTCCAATAATGTTGTGCTACAGCAGATTTTTCCATTTGTTTCAATTTGATATTTCTAAATGTTCTTTCTTCCAAATTTTCAAATTTCTTTTAGTTTTACCTATGTATTTCAATTCACAGTTTAAGCATTCTATGGCATATATTCCTGAGTTAATTTCTATAGGTAACTTGTCTTTTAATTTTGATCCTAGGAGGAGTCTGATGTTGTATCTGTTGATCTGGGCTAAGGTAATATTGAACTTTTTGAAAACCTTTTGGAATTTGTAGTGTAATTGTAGGTTACATGTGAATTTGCAATATCTTTGCATGTCTTTGATTACTTCGATGGTCGAAGTCTCTTTTATGGATTTTATGTGTTTCTATTCATTGCTTCTTTTTATTATCGCAGAGGTGTTAAAACCATTGTTCTAGAGTAAGCGAAATATGTAAGAAATTTACCCACATTATATAAATTAATATATAATACCTTCACTGTAAACAGCTTCAAAATTAAACAAATATGTTATATTTTTATTGCTTTGTGGACAATTCTCTAAACAATAGGGGATTACTAAATTTTAAAGTAACATAGTATAAAGAACCAATGTGGTCAAAGATTAACAAAATTGTTTGGAAAATTGTAAAAGAAAAAATGACAACAAGCAATCATGATCAGGATGATAGTATCAAGTTGCTTCACAATGGGGCATATATATGTGACCCTAATAAAGTATGCTCAAATTTAGTTCTATCTTTGTTTTTACATTAATGACGATGAAGGTGATAAGACAATTTGCAGTTTTAAAAATAAACATCTTCAGGTTGGGATGGCTTGTCGCCAAAAGTATTAAAACACTGTAAAAATGCTTTGTTAAATATTTTAACTTATAAATTACTCACTTGATGATGGAATGTTTCCTGAGTTTAATATTAGGCATAGTAAAACCTATATTTAAGAAAGATAACAAACATTATGTTAACATTAAGTTAATAAATTGTGCTTATGATGCTGTAGACAATGGAGTGGTAATATATCCTACATTAATGTATTCAACCTGTTCACACTAATTCCATTTACTTGCATAACACTAGGAAATGTTTCGGAACCTAAATGTTAACAATTACAGACAAATAACATTAACTTCTGTTTTTGGTAAACTATATGAAAAGATTTTGTTAGTAAGGTTAGTAAGTTTCCTAACAAGTACGATATACTAAATAGATAGCAATATGGTTTTACAAAGGGACTTTCTACTATAACAGCAACATCAGACTTTATTCAACAAATTTTTGACAGTCTTGATAATGGTTTCAAAACTGCTGGGATATTCTTAGATTCAAATAAGGCATTTGTTGTGTCTCTCATGAGAAACTGATAAATAAATTGGAACTTATGGAAGTAGAGGTAAAATATGTAAAATTTTAGTCATATTTAAGCAATAGGAAGAGTGTCAGAAATTGTTTATAAAACAGGTAAAAAGAAAACAAAATATACTTCCAAATCTAAATTGATAAGTGCAGGTGTGCCACAGGGTTAAATTTTTGGGACCTTTGCTTTTTCTGATATATGTTAATGATTTACATAAATCCACAACAAGCAAACTAGTATCTTATGCTGATGATACCTCGATGATGTGCCATAAAAATCCTTGACCCAGTTAGAAACCATCTTTAAAAGCAGTATCTGATTAATTTATATGTTAGAATTTAAAGGTTAATCCTAATAAAAGTAAGCTAATGGTATTTGATTATGGTATAAATAGGGAGCGTGAAGTTGTAATTATGTAAAATAATAAAAAAAATTGAAAAGATAGATTGTTACAAATTTTTAGGAATATAAGTATACTTATAATTTGTCCTGGAATCCACATGAAGACTTAATATGTAAAAAGATTAGTTTTTGTATACATACTTTAACGCATCTTGCACTGAATTTAGACCATGAAGTTCTATAAAATGTATACTATGGAACTATATATCCAATTTAATCTAATGGTATTGAATTATGGGGAAACTGTAGTATAAATAACATGAATAGAATATTGTTACTACAAAAGTGGTGTTTAAGATGTATATTTGGGTTAAAACCAAGAGACTCCTGTAGGGATATTTTTATAATTAACAAGCTATTTACTGGATTGCATATAAAGAGTTATACAACTACAATTTCAAAATATGAAAACAGCTTAACCAATGATCATTGATATTCTTATAATACAAGAATTACCATAGAATAATGCTAAGCATGAAATCAATAAAAGTCCCAAAATTCAATGATTAATATTACCCTTATGTATAAAAAATTGTAAAGGAACTAGATTTAAGCTCAATCTAAAAACCTATATAATTGATAAATGTATTTATAAGCTGAACGAGTTTTAAATTGATTGTAAATATAAAATGACAATGTCATAAACTTGCATGAAGTCTATTGACAGTAAATAATAATAATAATAATAATAATAATAATAATAATAATAATAATAATAATCATCATCATCATCATCATCCAGAAATTCCACCGAAAAAATATGGATTTTATCAATTTTGTATGTTTGAAAACTGCTGCTGTCTGTATCCTTCATATGTTAGCCAGCTATTATGTTATTTTGCATTGTTAATGAACTGTGCAATCTAAAATTAATGCAAGCTTGAAGTCTTACCATTGAGAGTAGCTTCATCATTGGCAAAATAAAGAATTTTTGAGAAATTCTGTCCCATATCTGACCATTTAGCAGAATATTCTTTCCATATATGATGGAGCACTTTAATATTATAGGGTTTCACAAGAGCATTTTTCATATCTGAAATTAAAAAAAAAAGTATAAGGTTACAAAGAAAACACTACTGTCAACAACTTACTTATTAACATAGTGACAATATTCATATTTGCATTCCCTTCTCTCCTCAGATTTCATACATTGAGCACTTCCAACATATGGTGAATAATCTGAACAGTTAAAGCTCTAAACCTGATTTGTCATCTATAAATAAAACACAGAATATAGATGTCTGTCTAAAATGCCATTCAGGCTATCATATAGCTCAGGAAATATGATGAATACATATCAAACAAATGAACAAATAGGCAAATCTTACGCAAGCAACTGACCTTACAGGATTTGAACCTGGGGCCTCTAGATTTGCAGGCTTGCTGACCACAGAGATGGTCTATAGGCACCTCCTGGATAGGATATGGATTCATAAATAGTCTTCCCCTTGAATATACTAACAATAAACAAAATAGGAGTGCAAAAGTAATCCACTGTTAAAACAATGCTGGTGAATTACCTTTATTACCAAAGTATGAAGGTGTCTCACCTATCTTTCAAGAGCAAAATAAATTGATTTATGAATTTATTAGTTAACTAATTGTATATTTTGAAGGTGGTGGTGGTGGTGGTGGTATTAATATGAATGCCTGTTAAAGAAATTAACTTTTTTATTTTCTCTTTCTCTCTTACCTCCTCTTTCCTTTTCCCCTGCTTAAGTGTTCTTGTTTCACTTATAAGCAAGGACCAAGGAATTAAACTATAAATGTTTTAAGATTACTTTAAATCTTGAGGAGACTTTAATGACAACCTCCCTTCCCCCTCATTTTCTTACAATTTTGAGTAAAAGCATTGAAAACATAAGAGATAGTTGAGAAAAAGCTACATGCCAATGATTCATTTACATCTTAATGCTTTATTATTCAGGTTATGCAATTAATGAAATGAATTACTGACCTTGTAGGTTCATTTCACATGGATCTTTAATAGTATTCTCAGAGCAGATGTTATACTTGGTATATTTTCTTTCTTCTAGACGGTTTGAGAAAAGCACCATCTAAGTCAGAAGAAGGAAACAAAATTAATATAAATTTTTGTATCAGTAATGCATTGCATTACTGGAAATTAATTTTCTACTTTTGTTTATATGCATGTACAGTTATTTATTTGACCATTGTAAACTCAGTGTTAATAAATTGTACATCAATGAACATACAAATACCTTTCAAAAAGTATTGCTTTATTTTGTGAAGTGTATGTCAAACACAGATACACTTGTATACAAGCCTCATACTATGCAAGAAATGAAAGTATGAACTCAAGTATTTGGTTAAATACTTGACCAATGATCTACATAGGGTCAAATATTAACAAAGAAATATTTATGATTAAGCTGACACAGCTTCTTTACAGCGAGTTAGAAATATACTATTTCAATTCAGATAATTAGTAGCACCTTATGCTGTATTATTACAATTCTTAAATTATTTCACAAGCTGATAATCATACACATTCTAATTAGCTATTTATTTTCATATTTTAGTAATCAAAATTATTTTGAAACTTTGAGAGAGACACTATAAGTGTCTACAGACTTTTCACATAACTAAAATATGATTATCTATGATGTACTAAATTACTTTTTATTTTAAAATAATTATTGTACTTACAAAGCTGTAAACAATGGTGTGGTAATATATCCTACACTAATATAATCATCTTATTCCCACTAACTTCATTTACTTACTTAACACTAGAACATGTTTCGAAAGCACTGGCTCCTATCATCGGCTGTTGAACGACTGCAATGCCAGTGCTTCTGAAGCATATCCTAGCATTATATAAGTAAATGGAGTAAGTATGTTCTTATTTACAGTTGATTACATTAGTGTAGGATTTACTTTTTATTTTATTTAAAATTATTTGCACTAATTACTTTACTGCCTCTACTAGAGTTTTTCCCAAGGAACTATGAGCTCATGGAAGTGTGTAACTATCTGAAATAAGCTCAGTTAATTCAAGTAAGGCAACACTGGAAGGGTCGAAGTTCATTAAACTCTCTTTTTGTAAATGTACATTTTCTCCCATGTTGCTAATTCTGTAGGTCCTTGCACTGATTTATTTTTCAAGAAAACCATGAGAGACAAAAGCAGGAGTTTATAAAACAAGTTGTGCAGAATGTGAAAAAAATCTATATTGGTAAAACAAAGAGAAACATAGGCACATGGTTAAAAGAACATTTCAGAAACATAAAATACAAACAGTTGGAGAAATTAGCAGTGGTATCTCATTTCTGGACAGAAAACCATGACATATTAAATAAAACAAAATTATTCAAATCAGTACAAGGACCTACAGAATTAGCAGCCTGGGAGAAAATCTACCTTTACAAGTACAAAGACAGTTTAATGAACTTCCAACACTTTCAGTCATGAAAACAAACTTTTAGTTCATCACACCTCCACCAGAGCAGATTACACATTCCCACAGCATAACTGTTTATCCTCCAGTCAGCTAAGGGCTGACGATGTGAATGAAGTGTTCGTGAAACCGGTCCTACATATTTAAACAAGTGTAGCAAAAGAGTGTTAGTTAATATGATTAGCTTCACTGTGCAATGTTCCAATTTACAATTTTAGTTATTAATTTTTTAACTATTCATCTGTCTTCATTACCATCTATATCTATAGATGCTCACCCACTTAAGATTGCAGTAACATTAGTAAGAGTGTGATGTTATGGTATTGAAAAAGTAGCAATTCAACATCCCAGTGTCAATTACCTCATTGAAATCTTCTCTGCCAAGCAGAGAAGCTCCAGGTTTAGTGAGAAGTTCTATTTTTCTTCGCAGTTCTGAACTTCTTAGTTGCAATCCTAGATTGTGTGACATCCTTTCTGCTTCATTTCTTTGGTCATCACCGTATTTCTGTTCCTCTTCTATCTATAAAAAGAGTATAGATAAGTGCTATAACACCCCTCTTGCACACAAATAAATTGCCAACTAGGTAACAAAGTACATTTACAGACATGTTTCACAAATATTGGAAAGAGAAACATTAGTGCATAATATATCATAGATATTCCTCACTTGTTCTACTTTTTATTCTATTTTATACTTCTTCTCCTCCTACCCTTCTCTCTCTCTTTCTATCTCTTTTAGGTTTAAAAATATTGCTTTTGATAAAATGATATTACCAGTTTTCATACACTTATGTACTGAACCTTTGAAATTTATTAGTTTACTTTGTGATTATGCTACTTTATAACTTAACATTTTTACTTGGAGTGAGGTTTGTAATAATAGAAGATGGAAGGCACAGGTAAAATGTGAAAGGCATACAGGCGATGAGAGCTGCTAGAATAAGTTTATATAGGACTCCAACATTACCTGTGAAATGGTTGGTGGTAGTACATGAGGCAGTGGTAGAGGCAAGGATGTTTTATGCAATCAAGGTTTGGGGAGTTGAAGAGGGGTGGAGAAAGGTGGATATGGTACACAGAATGTTTTGAGGGAAGTGTTTGGGATTACCCAAGGGGGGGGGGGGGGTTAGTTTGCTTCAATCAGGAAGGATACGGAGGAAAGGATTGATTACAGAGAGAGCAATAAAGAATTTATATCATATCCTCAAATTAGACAGCTCAAATATATTAAAGGAATGTTAGAAATGTCAAAAAAATATTTTGGGAAGGAAGAGTTGGCATGGGGAGGTGGGAAGGTACTAGAAGAAATATGTTTGGGGAATATATGGAGAGCAGGTGAAAATAATGTTAATGAATTTTGGAAGATAGTGAGATAGAGGATGGAAGATATTGAAAAGCAAGAGATATGCAGAAATAATACTCCTGAAAGGATATAGAGGAGATGATAATGATAGATGTAGTATGTTTGGGAAAGAAGTCAATGTGTCCCATTATTTATTGGAATGCGAGAAAGTCAAATGGTGCTAAAAAGTTTGGGACAGTTTACAGAAGGATAAAATGTTAAGCAACAAGAGTGTAAAAAAGCACTCCCAGAAAATGGGAGTGTTTTTAGGTAAAGTTAAAGAGAAGTGGGAATGAAATAGGAAGAACGTAAAAGGAGGTTTCTTACAGTCAGACAACCACATGGTTAACAAGGTATAGGAAACTGTATTTTGGAGGATGCTGCTAGGATCTAGAGTAAAAAGAGTGGGTTAATAATGTATGTAAAGATATAGTTGTTATTGTAAATTGAGGATATATTGTTGTAACAAATTGTAAAGTTAATTGTGAAATAAATTCAAATTCAATTCAACTTAACATTTCTTATGCATTTGGATTAATGTGAAATTGTAGCAGAAAGATAATATGAACACAAAAGATTTTAGAATTGTCACAATGAACTTAACAGTTGAAAGCTGTGAAATTAGCTTCTATACTATTGCAAAAATAGATATATTGTATACGTTATTTGCCATTTCATGAAATAAAGTGTTCTATAGTAAAATTAACATTCATAATTAGCAATAAGTAGATCCTTAAATATTTCTTGTAATATTTTAGATAACAGCTTTTAATAACTAATATGCCATTCTTTGAATGAAAATTAATTTAATTTATAATACATTATTATAGTAATACATTATATAAGATAAAACGTCTATAGTTCACTATAACTAAAACACATTTAAGTTCTGTAAAAATTTTTGTAGATCCAAAAATGTTTTATGCATCTCTTTGACATATTTCAGGTGAAATCTATGGAAGTGAACTTCTTGTTAAAATAAACTATCACATGACTTGTTTGGAATTCCATCAATATGTCCTACATGAGAAGCAACTTCTACAGGCTGCCGCATCAGACAAAAACTACATCTATAAGTTCTGGCCCCATCCTAAAAAGCATCTCATTCATACTAAGGTAAATATACTTAATTTAAATACTTTTGTATGTTAGTATTTGTAGTTTATTTAATTTGAATAATTTAATGTGTTTCATTTTTAAAATGGGATATTGCATGTTTTAAGTGTGCTAACTTTGAACTTCCAAGGTTGCAAGCCTAGATCTAATTGGGGTTTTACCTAACTTGAGTTTTGTCCATTAATATTTCTTCAGAATAGCTCCGAAATGCTAAGGGATTTCGTTTTCTTTTATAGCCAAGAAACTCGAAATCAATTTCTGCATAGTCATCATTGCATATTAATTTGTTAAACATGAAAAATTTGGAACAATTATATTAAGTGCTCACAGATCATGAAATTCTTTCTCATATTATGTACAGTTAAATAAAAGTTGACTGCCATTTCACGCAGTAATTAACAAAACCACGCTGTATAACAGTTCTACAGGTTCCAACTTTAGTTCGTTTACTCCAGAAAAAGATAGGAAGTCTCTGCGGAGAAGAATCGGAAAAAGATCAAAATATGAAACGTTCACAGAACCAAGAATATTTGTACAAAAAAAAAAATGAAATACAAGCTTTTTAATGAAATGTGTTTCATTAAAAGCCCAAAATCGGTTCACATTTCAAAGATGTATCAATTTATCGTACTGGTAAAAGGGTGGAGCAACCGGGATGTTCAATTTGTGCATATACTCCAAGGTGGTAAATGTTGCAAATGGCTTAAGATGCATTAATAGTGACAGCATTTTCCATCTAACCGGGTTAAATTGCTAAGGTCGGCAATAAAATAAATAATTCACCGATGCTTAAACTGTGATGTTTAAAACTCAGAAACCATAGCTTACTGTCGTTAAGTAAACTGTACGCCGAGTATTGGGAGTACGGTTAGTGCACTCAAATGTGGGTGCAACCCACTTCTCCGGTAAAGTCTAAGAAGGTAGAGGGTAAGAAAGCAGTTAATTAAATTTATTTTCGTCTGAAATGAATGAATGTGTTTTCGCTTTGTTTACACTGTTCAAATTTGAAAAATCCTTAGAAGCGGATGACTACAACGCTATACAAATGACCAGTCTGATTGCACAGACGGGATGTTAGGTTATCGAACCGCAGAATAATAAAGTCGCAGACGTCATTTCGGTGGCAGCATAATGAACAGGAAATGCAGACCGAGCTTTAGTCATGTTAACGAAAGCGATAGTGAAGGTGGCGTGACCAGATAGGTAGACGGCAGACTTAAGAACTGAAGAATAAAGATATATTTTACCTGTTCTTAGAGTGAAGTATAGTTTAAGGTAAAATTACATTTCGTGGAAAGATGAAACTGCTTTGAGTTGCTTAATAAGTGCACGTCAGAAAGGAACGATGCCACAGCTAGTGTTAAGTAAATGTGATGATCAACCAGGACCCTATTCCACAAAAGTATAGCGTAATACATTTCTATTAGTACAAGTCCTTGTAAAGTATGGTCTTGTAGCTCTCTGTTACACGAAAGAATTGCAACACTTGTAAGGTGTTAGTAAAAAAATTACAAGTAACGTCATATAAGAGCAGGATGGAGGAACAGCTGTTTGCCATACGTTATTAGGCAAACAGCTTGAATTAGGTTATGTTCACTTCTTGAGGATTTTTTAATGTCCAGAGCGGATTATTATCATTCCTGCTAAATGGGTCTTGAATGTTTTCTCAGATGTAATGATAAATTAAATACTTTATTATGCACTTATAAATATTCAAGCGTAATAATGCACTACATTTGGGAGCATCAGTTTCGGTCGAGAGATGGCAGAAGAATCGAACTTCCCGATTGCTCTGGGGTCATTTACTTTATTAACTCATTTGATCATTTATATTTATTTATTAATTTATTATATTGTTTGACAATCACGTTCTAATTATAAGCAAAAAAAAATTGTGTCAGAGACATTATTTTAAAAGAGAATGAAGAATGAAAAGAACTTATTTTCGTGGCATGTAGAAAAACTTTCAAAATGCATTAACTAAGATGTTGGTCTGAAAAATGTGTATCAATTATAAGCCGTACTTTAATTGCACTTAACCTAACTTTACCATTGTACACAAATAGTTTTTATTCTTTCTTTATACATATCCATACTCATCATTGTCATCACTTTCTCTAATAATTAGAACATTTAGGTCCACTGACTCCCAAAATCATTAAAAAGTTAATAAAATTTGTGCTTGTATTTGAAATTATTCCTACACTTGCAGCGAAATTGATACAAATTACCAGAGCTCCATCAATACTAATACTTCTGTGGAAGAAAATAACGAAAATGCACTTGTACACTTGTTAAGTAGAGAATTGTAAAGTATAAGTGTAGCAGAAACGTTTGTGGGGCAGAATTTTTAAATAACAAGTTACAAGTCCTTACACTTGTAATGTATTACACCATAGTTTCATGGAACAGGGCCCAGAAGTAGCTTCTAATAACAAGACTTGATATCTGAAACCACAGCGAAATATGAGCAACTATTTCTGTTGGTAAGCAGGTAAATGTGATAGTGAAATGGTGTAATGGGTTCAAGCAATTAGTAAACAAGGATACTTATGCTGAAAATATCTTAAAGCCCATTTATAACCAAGAAATATGACAAAAGTGACAGGGGGGGAAAAGTGTCCTATTTTGTTTGGAAAAAGTTTAGAGTGTATTTCTGACAGTACAAAATTTAATGATTCCCAAAATTGTGGCATTGCATATATAGGTCAAAAGCGAAATATTGATAAGACTTTTCAAAAAGTATTTTTCCATAGTTCACATATAAAGAACTGAACTACACATTTACTGACAATTCATATTTTAAGAGTGAAATGTTTCAGGAAAAAATTTAAAAAGCGTTTTGACTTGCTATATGCAACGCGTTAACATGTTTCATGTCCAGGTCAAAGAAAATTCAAATTCATGTCTAAGCTTTCGTTAAGAGTTGCACATTATTATTTCGAATTCTAAATGTCAAATTTATGTGAAATAAATTCTGTTTGCGGATTTTACCTACATATTGAACTATCTGGTGTTTTAATAAACTCCAAGTTGCAACTATTGTGTTTGAAATGACTTCACCCTGTTTTTCAGAAGGTAATTAACTTCCAATGTGCTGGAGCTCATAACTTAATATGTGTCGTTCTTCATACATAAATATTTTTGGTGATGACATTATGAGGACGATTTCTCTATGTCGGTCAGCCTCAATTCAATGCCCTGTTACGTCACAATTATCCGCCCTGCACTTCGAGGGGCAGCAGGGCACGTGGAGATCAGTCCCAGCGAGTTTTCGTGGGGGTGGGGGGTGGTGGTGATGGTCATATTATTCGATACTCAATATAACCTTTTTATTTAATTAAATCCTGTCTTATACTTATGTTAATGCGTAAAATTAAGGTTAAGTTATCTCAATATTTTATATTTTATATACAATATTTCAATATACAATTTTACTCGATAGAACATATTTAACATATATACCATCTTTTCTCTCAGACTAGTTTTTGAATATTTCAAACAGTAGTCGCTGTACACAACCAAAGAATAAGTTTTAAACTGTTAACCGAGTGTAGTCTTCTGTGACATTTTCATTATTGAAAAACTGTTCTCGCATATACGAGGGTAGGTCCATAAGTTTCCGGCCTAACCATTTTCTAGATATGATAAAGACAAAAAAATATATTTTACTTTACACATCTCACATCTTTGAATTAGCATTTCAATCTCCTCCCCAAAATAGTCCTAAGCCTTGTCTGCAAAATGGGCATAAACAACATCCATCACTTCTTCGTCACACTTAAATTCCTATTCTAGAGGGTCTTTCTTGAGTTTTGAGAAGAGAAAATGGTCACTGGGAGCTAGATCTGGGCTGTAAGATGGATGGTCGATCTCCTTGAAATCACATTTCTTCACAGCTTCCTTTGCAGCAGGAGCTGCGTGCACAGGCGCGTTGTCGTGAAGAAGGCGCACACACCACACAGTTTTCCTCGCCTTTTCTCTTTGATGGAAGCACGTAGTCTGTGCAGTTGGCCAGCACAGTACTTCCCATTTATTGTGGTGTTTCTCTCCTTGAAGTCAATGAAGAGTATTCTTCATAGTCCCAAAAGATTGTGGCCATGATCTTCTTGGTTGACTGAGTGACCTTGATCTTTAGAGGCGGTGCTTCGCCAAGTTTAAGCCTGCCACTCCATTTATTCTCTTTGGGACAAGGGATCATAGTAGAGGACCATAATTTCATCTCCTGTAAGAATGGTTTGCAGAACTCTCTCTCTCTCGTTGCCACGGCAGAGCTCCAAAAATGCCTAACAACAGATGACTCGCTGCTTTTGGACTGAGGAAAGAAGTCTAGGCACCCATCTTGCACTAATCTTATTCACATGTTTAAATGTTCATGAATAATTCGAAGGACTGTTATTTTAGAAAAGCCCAACCTTGCTGCTATTTCTGTAACTTTGAGTCGCCGGTCTTCCATAATTTCTCCTTCCACAAGAGCGATGTTTTCAGGAGTGAGTACCTCCAAGGGGCGACCTGCACGCTCTTCGTCTTCAATGCTTTCTCGACCCATTCGAAAAAGTTTGACCCATTCTTTTACGGTATAGTATGAGGGGGATGCTTCCCCATATACATCGTCCAATCGCTGTTTAATTTCATTTGGAGTAGGTCATTCTTTTGTGAAGAACATAATAACAGCTCGAAACTCCATTTTGAACATGTCACAATCTTCTATACATAACTTTCTTTATGCAACTATATCTGAACAACTAAACACAGAGGAGCGGAAGTTACAGCTGCAATTATTTACTTAACAGATAAGGGATTTGTAAAGGCGATAATCCTTATCGGCGAGGTCGGAAACTTATGGACCTATCCTCGTAAGTTTAACCAAACATGCCTAAAATATCACAACTTGCTTGTGTAATAGTGAAAATGGAGAATAGAAAAAATGTAATTAAAAACCTTGCAGACTTGTTTAGTTTTGGAATGCATTCTTCAATAGGATTGCAACCTTTTCAAATTCTGATATCTTAAATCAAGCTGACTAGGTTATTGGCCTAACATCAAGGCACAATCCTCAAAACCACCAAATTTCTTGACATAGACAAAGTAAGTTGTGTCATTATCATTTAAAAGAATTTCCACATTAATAGTTTTCGTATGAACACTCTTATACAGTCATGAGATGATTTGTTCTTCCTAGTGAAGAGAAAGATTAAGAACGTTGAGGTGACTAGTCGTATCATCAAGGAAAGTAGATGGAAAATCTATTTTTCATTTTGATATTTTGGAAGTATGCTGACAAATCTATTAAATAAAATATCTTTCCAGAAGTTTACCTCTGTACTTTCAATAATAAGGATTCTCCATATTTACCGTTACAATCGTTCAGATATACTTTAAATTGGCAATGAGGCATTCCTTTTGAAAGAACAAAAATTTCATGATTTTAAGACACTTATGACAGTTTTAATTTCGTGCTTTGGCAAATAAATTCTTCTCTGCTGCAGAAATTATGTACTGCTTTGCAAGTTATCCTAAATGGTCTACGTTTTGTTATTAGCTATGTTTTAAAACTAGAGATACGGCCTATTCACTATCATTGTGATTTTGCCCATATTTATAGTTTTTTTTTACAGCTTCCCTATCATTAATTCTCTGCATTCCTGTATATTTTGGCACGGGGAGCCTACTTCTAAACCCAGTAGTTATATTATTTAAATTCAGCCATTCTGGTGATGAAAATACCTAGATTTTATTATTGTAAGCACAGCACGTTTGCCTCGACCATTTTTAGCATATTCACATTTTCTTGTTGGAGGAAGCAGGAAGATTGCTTTGTACAGAAATATCTAAGAGTGTGAAAATTGTATAGGACGGCATGGAGTTTTACGGCTACACGACTACCCTAAAATCATAAAATTCCGATTTCTCTGAAGGTTAAGCAGAAGGAACTATCCATTGTATCACTAAGAAACCCTGACTTCTTTTTTCAAAGACAGGATAAATTATGACCTTTTTATCTTTTCATCTTATCTTAAGACGAAAGCAATAGGGGATCTGTTGCGTGTATTTGGGTCAGAGATCTAATACTCGAACATATATCCCAAGTAACGGCGACTCTGAAAAGACGTAAGCGCGAAAATTAATGCACCAATGAGAAGGGATGAATTGCAAATATGTTTAAACTTGCCAAGCGCAAGATTTTAGAGGCGTTCTAAGGGCGTAATATATAAAATGTAAGTAGATTGACAACCTGAATTTAGACATGTCTAGGGTTTGATTTTGAGCCCCTTGATCTTTATATGAGTTTAGGCTTTCACAGCCGTTGTTGATCCAATAAAATGTATCGTATCCGAAATGGTAATCTTGGCTCACTTAGTGAAATCATCCCATCTGACTGCTCCGTAGAGCATCTTCAGAGAAAAGTCTCTGCGATTGTTGCTTCATATGCCGCAGATGTTGTGCAGTATGTGAGGTTGTCTAGTCTGCCCCAGTCGTGATTTTGTGCGTCATTTTTGATAACAGTGAAAGTGACTGTCAGCAGTGTGCGCCAATATTTCCATTACCATCTCCTGTAAGAACAATGGTGGTTTAAAATGTGTTCATGTTTTTTTTAGTAGTGTTTAACGCCCGTTTTACATACTGAGGCACCACAGGCGGCGACACTCATGATACATGAGATGAAATCGTATATTGGGAAAGGATTTATTTTTAAGGAAGGAATCGTTCCAGGCCTAAGTTTAGGGTACCTCCCCGGCATTTGCCATTTATGAGGACTGAGGAAAACCTGGAAAAAACCTCAGTCAAGGAGGACGGTCCTGGAGAGACTCGAACCTCCAGACCTCCCGCTCACGAGTCCGCGCCTTAAAGACCAACAGTGGCGGTGTTGTTCGTGGTTTGAAAAACTAGTGCATTCAATTAATTTATTAGATAATGTTGATAAAACTGCATGTTTATTGTTATATGCCTAATAGAAAAAATTTTTAAATGGTGTTCTAATATTGCATAAAAGATACGTTTAGGTTCAACTAATTTAATTCTTGTGATAAAACGTATAGTTTTATAATTAACTAAACAAAAAGTGAAATTTAAACTTCTAAAGCCTGCAACAATACTAGCGGAAGTGTGCCATTGTTAACCATCTGACTCATTCTTGGCACAAAAAAGTATAACCTTAATTTTATATTTTTCGATATGATTCTATCAAACTGGCAATTTCTCCTGGATACTTCTGGACAAACATAAATATAACTTTGTATATTTCCATTTCAAAAGCCATATCTTTGGTTTATACTGGGCTTATTTGCTTTTCTCAAGAAGATGCGTAAAACACGCACTTGTTCCTTTAGGGTAGTTTGGCCATAGTAAAGAGAAGGGAAGTATTTTAATACACGCGTAGTAAAGAATAGTAAAAAATGTTTACTCGACGATTAAAGGCACCACCGACTGGGATAGTTGTATTTTCTACTGCGTATGAGAAACTAGTGATAATTCCATGCGAACATCTTTCAGCCAATGAACGAGCTCATTGATACTCGATTGCCCATTGAGAGTCGAATTTCATTACAGTAAATTGGCATTGTGCCCAGTAACTTAACAGGTTTTTCATTTACCTCCTACATACATTTGTTTTATTCCCGTCATTTTTGCTTCGATTCGATTATGAGCGAGGAAAAAGAAAACTGGTGCACTTTCCTGTTTATTATTGGCGGTTACTACATTAATAAGAAGAAAACGCATAGTAAATTCCTATTATAATCAATGATTAAGTTCACAAGAAACTGTTAAAACGTTCAGTTGTTTTTATTTCAAGGAAACCTTCACTCTTGTCGCGTCTGCTTCTATTTGATTATTTTCCTCAAACCTATTAAAATAGCTTAAAATGTTTAGTTGTTTATGTATATAAAAAAACTAAATGCTGAGCAGCTGAGAGCATTTTTATTTTCATCTCGAAATACGAATAATAACAGACATTCCTTAAGCCCAATTAAATTACTGGAAAACTATAAGCGTACGTATTATAGAAGATGATTCAAAATCTTAATAATGTTCACTATGTTTATAATTAAAATATTTTACACTTAAAGATAATGTTTTATTTTTATCACAGTATAAGTGTCATTCATCTTGAAGACATTTTTTGTTCTTTTCATCTCTAAACTAATGTTGAACACTGAATTTGTTTTAGCATTGTTGGATACAACATTAACAGTAAAAGTACCCCGCGTGAGATTTTTTCAATTATTGTACACATCATAGATATTTCCTAACTTTTCCCTTGCACGTTGTTACAGTTCATTTTTCTCTGACGGATTTTGGGAATATGATCTACATCTGTGGTCATGTTTTTCACTTAACATGGATATCATTGACGACTCGTTTGGTTAACTTGTGGGTTTTGTGTGGTCTCATGTTGCTTGCTGGAGAGGTTAACCTGGTTATGTGGTAGATAGTAGGCTGATACTTTCTTAAGGAATGATTATAATGATCTTTATTAAATTCGCTCCATATTTAAGCTAAAATTTGTTAAGTATCACGGAGTTTTTCCTCTAAAAATTCCGAAGGAGGTGGGGTTTAGAGGTAAATGGTGAGATACAAATATTGACCTGTACGTCAATATAAACTAAATTGCTTGCTAGAGAATTATTGTCCAGTTTAAAGGAAGTTTTATTTTAAGACTGACGAAGCATGGTTTCACTTTTCAGAATACTATGCACGGTCAATCGTTTAGGAATTCTACATAAAATTAATCGATTATTAGTTTGAGAACTGCTGATTTCTACAGGCTGAGCTAATTTCACATTTCAATGATCCGTTTTGAGATTTTTACAACCAGATTTGTTCAGTGTAATTTTTATTTGTGAGAGTAAGGGACTTTGAAGAGTAACCTTTAAGGCAAATTCTTCCTTCTCTCGCGGAACTAGGGAGAAGTTCGAAGTTGTGTTTGGAGTATCAGTTATGTTAGTAATACTATATATAATAAGTTACGGATCCTCAATGCTCTCATTTTCTACACACCTTGTCAGAATACATCATATCACTTGGTTGGAAAAAAAAAAACTGCAAGTCATTTATGTCTTAGTTTTGTATTGACGGTACATATTGTAGTACAAAGCAAAACTCGGTTTCTGTTCAGAAGTTATTTGTGAATTGTGAAATAATGTATTGCTATTGCTTTAGTTACAGTAATGAAACTCAAAAACATAATACAGTTAATACACTACTAAGGAACTTTAAATACTCTTGAAATGTTTAATTGTTGAAGAAACTGCGCGTTATAGAATAAGCGAAGTTTAACACTTTAAAACATTGTTGTATGAGAAAGAGAGAATAATTTTAAATGACTTAATGCATTAATATTAAATATTTACGAAACTTTGTGCTATGATGCAAATGGTGATGACGGTAGCGTAGATTGTTTTCGTTAAAGGCATGAGAAGTTAATGCAACTAATCACATAGTTCTATATGTATGAACCAATTTAATGGAATTAGTGTTCTGTTCAAGTAGACCTTTCTGTTTATGGAAAATACAGAGCGTTCCTTATATTGCCGGGCCGCGGATCGCACATATGCACGCTCCGCGTACTGTCTATTATTATTGGCGGGTTTTCCGTTCTATAATTCTCGCAGTCCTTACTCATGAGTGACAGTAAAATGCACTATTATAAGTGGTGTCCATCTGCATTCAGACATTCCTGAGTTCTGGATCAACAGCACCGTCTACGATATTTTGTAAGATCCAGTTATAGAAATTTACTCGTTTTTCATTGTCACAAGGTTGTAATTCATGAACTATAGTCACTCTGTAAGATTTCAATTTAAAAGTTTAGTAGCTCTATGAACAGAGGTTTTTGAAAAATGAACTTGCCGTGCTGCACATCTTAGAGACTTAATTGGAGAGCGTTCGAAGGATGCACCGATTTCGTCAATTTTTTCCTGTTTTTCATTCTTTTTCGCTACCGTTGTCCTAAACTTATTAACCACACACATCTAACAGTTTCTCTCCCTGGAACTGGAATACCAGGAAATTTCTCTTAAATAGTCTACATGATTCGGTTTTTACGTATGTATCGTATATAAAACTTCTTTGTTCAAGTGTGAATTTTTCGGTAGGCATTTCAGTGGATTAATAAAAATAATCTAATATAATTCACACACAACACAGATATCTTGTATAAACTTTCACTTTTGAGATGCATAATGAACAAACTGCAGTCTTTACAGCTCGAACAGAAGGCAGCAACTGACACAGTATTAAACAGCTGATAAACGTAACCTTCAGGGTCATTCACCTCTAGTGCGCTATTGGAATAATATTGAGGTCACTGCAATGCAATGCAATGCAATACGCGCAGTTCAAAATGATAAATCTAACTCTAGGGATCAAATACAGAATGAAACAAATGCAGAATAAATTGTTCCCCATATTTTGTTCCTTGTGGAATGCTTTACATTTGTTTTTAGTCCATTAAAAGAAACAGAAAAGAGTAAATTTGTATCTTGCCAGCAAAAGAATACATGAAAAATCATGGTTGATGCAACATAGAAGCAGATTAAGAAAAATTAAAAAGTATGTTTCACTTTTAATAATACTTTTCTACAGAAAATGTCATATTCTTTAGTTATATTATTAAGTTTGCACTACTGAAGTATTAGCTTTCAAAATGTACACGCAAATTCTTAAGCAAATTACACAAGGCAGTGTTACAGGTCGCACACTTGCATTTGCAATGCTGGCGGACACCATTGAGCACAAGGCAAAGGTTGTGCCTTTTTTTTTTTTTTTTTTCCCTCCCCGCAATCGGAGTGTTAGAGTGATCAATTTATATAGCTCGTTTTTTCCTCGCATAGTGGTTGGGGGGGGGCTTTTGAAGATATCTGTCTCTGTGTGTAGACTGGATCCATGAGTTGATGTTACAAGAGCTCATGAAGAGCAGGCTCCCCTTCGTTTCATACTATGAAAAGTGTCGTCCACACAACGATACCAACAGGTCGACTTATGTGGGGCGCTCTGTAAAACTATAGTTTCAAAATGTTTCATGTAAAAAATTGGTAACAGGGCTAAGAGAGCTGCCCCTAGCAACGCCATCAGCCTGTTCGTAAATCTCATTATTCCATTGAAAATATATGGTGGTCAACATATGCTCGAACAAAGCTGAAATTTCGTCGAAAATATTTCTTTAGAGTTGCGAAACGGCTTCATTAACCGGAACTATAGTAAAACGGCATCGAACTTCACAAGTAGGTCTCCAGGTTGAAGAGTATTCTCGAGTTTTTGAATAAAATGCCCTGAATGTTTTATGTATGAATCAATGGGGGTTTAAACATGTTGGAAAGATACCTGAAGGGGATGCAATAGCATAGACTATAGGACGTAACGGAACGCCCTGCCTTTGTAGTTTCGGAAGACATAAAGCCTAGGTGGAAGGGCTTCTGTTCTCTTGATGTTGTATTGGTCCTTTGGAGGTGTGGAAGATTGTTTGATGAATAGGTTGGTATTCGGTAGAATGCGCACAGTGGGATCTCGATGAAGCTTTCTGTATGTCTGGGAGTCAAGTAAATTCTGTAATAATAATAATAATAATAATAATAATAATAATAATAATAATAATAATAATAATAATATCATTGTTGGAATTGAGTTTCCTTAATGCTGCTCTTTCTTCTCGGGGAAATATTATTTTCCGGTGGCTGGGCTTTCTGTTTCATCTTAGAGGTTTCTCGGTGTATTTCTTCCGATTGGTTGGTTGTAATTTCTTATACCGGCTTCAATGTTTGCAATAATTTCTTCTACTGGAACAGTTGGAGTAATTGTCCCCTTTTGCAAGAACAGAAGTTGATGGTAAGTGGAGAGGTTGACCACGGTATGGCTGGTGTCTACAGCAGAAGTGGAAAGATCGTTAATGTTGTGTTGCTGTCCTGAGATGGCAGTGATCCATAGCAGTGTGACGGCGTGGCAGGAAACTGTGTCGAAATAGCATTTCTGGCACAAAACGCGTGGAGTAATGCTGGGACACAAAAGCTGAGCCTGCTTCTTGCGTAGCGTTTCCGGATACCGACTCAGTCTAAGTGTCCTACCCGTAGAGGAAATTATTGTAGTAGATTTTCACGGCCGGTATCAATTATGCAAATTGAGTCTACCGGGCTGTTAGGCTGTAGTCCAATGGGATTCTTCTTCTTTTTCCCAGGCGTCTTCAAGAAATTACGTCGACCACACAAGGGGCTCAGTCCGCATTTTTGTGGACACTTCAAAACATTCACTAAAGCATTGACATTTCAGGGGCTAAAATATTCACAAATAAATTTTGTTTTTATTAGCCCACAAGAGGAGTTTCTAACGCCTACTTTAATTATAGCAAGTGATAACAAATAAGCACGGCACTGCAGTTAAGACTACCACGGCTCAGACCATGTTTATCCGGTAGCAGTGTAAAAGTCATTATGTTTACTACTTCCTTGTTTAATAAGAGGTATGCTGTATTTCTTTAACTTGCTGTAATGTAGTATGAAACAACTTATTATTGTTATTATTATTATTATTATTATTATTATTATTATTATTATTATTATTTGATTTATTTACGGACGCTCTTTAACATCTCAGGTCATCAGTGTCCCATTCCGGGCGTGAAACGGCCTACAAATTTTGCTCAGAGGCCTCTTCTTTGAGGATTGAGGTTCTTTTTGGTGGCGTAAATGTACGACACGGGACCCACGGCTTTGCTTCCCTTCCGAAGGATTTTTACGCCCGAAAAAAGATCCATCGATCCTGGCCGGGTTTGAACCCGCGACCTTGGGTTTAGAAGTCAAGTATGGTTACCACTACACCACCAGGACCGACGTGTGAACGTAGATATAATGTAACATATAAAAATCTGCTTTGCAAGTTCGCCTTGAGATGATTGTTATTGACATGAGTTAACTTGTATATCATATAAACCAGACCAAAACAGCTCTCTATCTCAGTAGGTCACGGACATCGACTATATTGTGTTCACAGGCTTACCATATTTTAGGATTGAGAAAGTGAGAATTTCAGAGAAAGTTGCATTTAGTACACATAAGTTTGCGCAATTCTCCATACTTCCAACTTTCCTTGTGATATCTTTATTTTTACAAGGGAAGCGCAATATTCTGGACATTATAGCTTTAATATTGAAGCTATTTCGCTCATCTGTACATTGAATATGTAACAACGAATGTTTTCCACAGTGCAGGCGTTGAGTACACACAGTTCATTTACTGATACCACTTTTAGTATCTCTATGAATGTTTTTAAGGAATTGATTTCATCAAATGGTCCGCAGTTATAAACAATAATATTTATTTCTGTTAAAAGATTATGCTTTTATATCCTGCATGACATACTGGCTCTTTTTCCAAAGTTAACCAGTGAAATACAGTCTTACAAGTGAACTATTACTAGTATGGTCAAAACAACCAGTGTAAAATGTATTAATGTCATCCTGAAATATGTGAACAATATAATCACTTTTTTTTTTTTTTTTTTTTTTTACTTTCAAGAAAGACTGCCCCGAGTTCTGTTTCCTCGTTCAATGTTCAACATTTGTCTAACCAAAAAAAAATCATTACACTACGCACAAACTTTTAACCTTCTCCAAAATGATTTTCAAAAAATATCCTTACGACTACAGGACAGTTTGCTTCAGAAGAAAAACATGACTTTAAAGCATTACATATCTGAAACATTCTTTCGGTTGCATACACAAGTGATATCTCGTTTGTTTGTTTTTATAGTGGGATTGAAGTGCTCAGTATTGAAAAAACTCGCAGAACTCCATTAACCATTGCACTGTTGTATAGTTAAATGTAAACTGCTATATTATTTTCCAAAAAGTTCCATTCCAGTAACATGGAGAACATGTCATTAACACTCCTTTGTTGCAGTCATCCGATTTATTTTATAATCTTCTGTATGCAGTATGTGAACCAGGTCGATGAATTCCCTGAAGTACACATTAACTTTGTCTCCGACGAAAGCGACCATCTTTCTCGAAATATTCGTACTTCCACAATATATTGTGCAATTGCATCATGTGTTTCATATGGAAAACTTTGCGGATAAATGATTTTTGTTTGCACACCACCTTCAAATGCAGAAAAAAAAAAAAAAGAGAAAATTCAGCATTTCCATAGTTTTGGCATCAACGATTCCAGAGTGGATTACATGTAATTGAGACACTTGGTGCAGTCACGCCTGTAAAAAATTATCTCACTATGTTCTTGTAGAATTCAAATTTTCTTCATTTGTGTAATCACTGAACGTTTTTTCTGAGAGCCTACGGGTACATTCCATGGACTTAAGGATGGCCGAGGTCGTTAAGGTGCGGACTCGTGAGCGGGAGGTATGGGTTCGAATCCCGCCAAAACCGTTCTCCCTGACTGAGGTTTTTTCCAGGTTTTCCTCAGTCCTCATAAATGGCAAATGTCCGGGAGATACCCTAAACTTAGGCCTGGAACGTTTCCTTCCTTAAAAAATCCTGTCCCAATATATCATTTCATCTCATGTATCAATAGTGTTCACCGCCTGTGGTGCCTCAGTAGTAAAAAACCGCGTTAAACACTATTCATTCATTCATTAACTTAAATCAGTGGTATGTTACAAAATTTGAAATTAATATGCAGCTTCTTATGCTGAAATTTTTAGATTTTGAAGGGAAAAAAAACTGGTTACACTTCCACAGTATATTTTGTAACTTTGTTTTTCGTATGCTTGTTTGTTGCTATATGGTTGAGCATTATCAGAACACCCTTCACGAGAGATAAACAGCAGCTAAAATAAAAATATAAATTAAATTTTGAATTTATTATTTATTGTTTGTTTATTTAACTTTGTTTGGTGGTAGTGGCGATATTTTTTCTTTTGCGCTGCGCACAACTGAGCTAGGATCTGGATTGAGGTTAGGTTTGTTCGTGAAAGAAATCAGAGGTAAAAAGTAAATGTGCTACAAGTTTGTGTAAAACAGATAGGAAATGTTTTACTTAATATACAGTATGAGTTTATGAACCCAAACTAATAAAAATGAGTTTTCTACTTATCTTCAAAGCGTGCCTTTGGTTTCTATTCATGTCCTACTCTGGATTCCCTATTATGTGCCTCTTTAAAGTTACACTTGGAGACCCTGGAAACTGAAGGTGAAAAAACCAACTTTCCTCTTAAGGTATTGGAAATGAAGCTAAGTAGCAAAATAATAATAATAATAATAATAATAATAATAATAATAATAATAATAATAATAATAAAGTAAAATCTCGCAGGCTTTTCCATATTTCACTCTCGAATTGCACCGCCACGGGTGGCCGAGGTCGTTAAGGCGCAGACTTGGGAGCGAGAGGTCTAGACCGTTTTCCTTGACTTTTTTCTTCTTCCATTTTTTCCTCAGTTCTCATAAATGGCAAATGCTGGGAAATTTATCATTTCATTTCATGTGTCATCAGTGCCCACCGCCTGTGGTGCCTCAGTAGTAAAAATGGGCGTTAAAACACTTCCCAAAAAATCGAGTTACAGCAATTTAGTGACCTCGTTACAGCGCATTGTAGTTCTACTATCTATAATAGTATCAGGGTGATTGTTGTTCAACGTAGTTGTGTAAAATAAAGTGTAACAATGCTGAACTGTATTGTCTTTGGAGTACAAATTCAATACCAAAGGTAACTAAGGAAAAATGTATTGGTTTCACAGATTCCCAAATCATGTTTATTCTCCAGAATAATATTTTGGATGAATAAACAAAAATTAATAGCGCGGGTTTCGTACCACCACAATACAGCCGTGCACTCTCACAATTTCAAGGAGGGTTGTTTTGAGCTTTCTTCAAAACATGAGCCTGAATTATTAAAACCAAGCCAAAAACGGGTATTAAAAAAAGGCAGCATTACAAGAATTGAACATGAAATATCCGAGAAAGCAACTTGAGCCGTCAAAAAGGCGGCAATGCTCATACGCGAGGAAGAACTTGCATCAGAAGCGATATAGGGAAAAGTATTTGAGAGACGGAAGTTACTGCAGCTGAACTGGATCAAGCCATGTGTTCCAACAGGTTCTTCGTCACTAGGCTTCCCTTATCCACTTTATTATTCATATCTCCCACAAGGAAGTTCGTTTGTGATCCGCATTTGTTCAGGTTGTTATTGCGATGCCTTCTCTGTTCTGAGTATCTGTACATTTAATGTTGCTTTTTCAAATTCCTGTGCACGATTTGTTGTTTGTTTGGAGTTCTTATTTGTGGTTCCAAGCGAGTGAGTTGTTTTTATGGTCGTTATAACATTAATTAATTATTGTTATATGCCACTGTCTCGTTGCTCTCTTTATAGGATGCCCGACTGTGGACAGAGGTCAATTGAACTGAACATTCAATAAAGATACTTCTCCAATCGGTTTGCTCTGGAGGTCACAAAGTGGCATGGCGATAGTAAAAAAATGTAGCTAGTTTGTATATGTCATGTTAGCGACTGGAACAGCAGTTGCGTTTACATCATTTCATTCTTTAGCCAGGTGTATTCATCATTTGTCACATTACATTTTATAAAATCATTAGATGACACAGAACATCTGCTTCCTCAATAAAATGTATTAGCAACAAGAACTAAAACTCCAAGACAAAATTTGGATATTGGAAAAGGTCAGTACAATATTTCACAATTTTATGCTGCACGTGCTACGTACTTATAGTGTCCTACACCTTCACACAACCGCCACGGATGGCCGAGGTCGTTAAGGCGCGGATTCGTGAGCTGGGAGGTCTGGGGGTTCGAATCCCTCCAGGAGCGTCCTCCCTGACTGAGGTTTTTTCCACGTTTTCCTCAGTCCTCATAAATATCAAATGCCGGGGAGGTACCCTAAATTTAGGCCTGGAACGTTTCCTTCCTTAAAAATAAATCCTTTCCCAATACACCATTTCATCTCATGCATTATCAGTGTCCACCTCAGTAGTAAAAACGGGCGTTAAACACCATTAAAAACCTTCACACAGCGGGAATAATAATTTACATTTCATTCTTTAGCTAGATGTATTCCTCTTCTTTTTTCTATGAGTCACATTACGTTTTATGAAATTTAGTAGACCTAGAACACCTGTCTTCTCAATTTTATGCTATATATGTTACTTACAGTGTCCTAGACCTTCACACAAGGGAATAAAAAATAATTGTTGTATTTTGCAACGAGGAAGGTACCTGGCGAGTTTGAACAGCGAGAGTATGAGAGACATTTAAGGAATAAAAACTGAACTTCATTTGTTAAAGAACCAAGGCATTTATTTCATATTAAGCATGCACGCATGAGTTTGACGTATAGCATCTTTCTAAAAAAATTGTACAAAAAGCTAATGCTACTATTACTGAAGTCCTAGCAATGCTCAAATGGAAAGGAAAAAAAACAGCGTAATTAATCGGCCATGACAGGTCAAAATAAAGAAGGATTTGAAAAGTATTGGTCCTTTCTAATTCAAATGTATAATGTTTATTCGTGGTCTATAAATTTATTTTTTCATAAGTTTATACATGAAGCTCTAACAGAGAGAGAGGTGAAACCAAGTAAAGTGACTGAGTAGAAACTTCATGCATTATTGAATAATTTCTAGTGTATTCTGTGCTAAAGAAAATAGTTGATGAATCTGGAAAGAAAAAGTTAAAAAGTACCCCTATACCAGTTCCTTAGACTCTTGTTATAACGTGAGATTAAAACACATGTCAGATAGATCAAATTTCTCTTACAACAATATTGTAAATTGATCAAAGTTGACGTTGATCACTCCTTGGTCGTTAAAAGACAGGTGAATGGTTCAAAATTACAAAATTCTAGTTTCGAAAAACTGGCTCATTACAAATATTTACTGAAACATAAGATACAATAAGAGATTTTTTAATAGTGCTTAACGCCGGCCTATTTTACTGCCGAGGCATAATAGGCGGTTGACACTGATGATACATGAAAGTAAATGATAAAATGGGAAATAATTTTATTTTAAGAAAGGAAACGTTCCAGGAAATCCGCGACTTATTTTTAAACCGCAGAAGGATTAAAAAATAAAACATATTTTAATACATTAAAACATTACATTTTCATGTCGGTCCTGGTGGTGTAGTGGTAACCATAACTACCTCCTAAACCCAAAATCGCGGGTTCAAACCCGGCCAGGACCGATGGATAAAAATCCCAAGTATGGCTTTCAAATCCCAAGTATGGCTTTCTTCGGAAGGGAAGTAAAGCCGTGGGTCCCGTGTCGCAAATTTACGGCACGATAAAGAACCTCAAGCCTGAAAGAAGAGGCCTCTGAGCAAAATTTGTCGGCCGTTTCATTGAATGGGACGCTGATGACCTGAGATGTTAAAGAGCGTCCGTAAATAAACTAAATAAAAAAAAATGCATTTTCATTGTAAAGATAATTGCTATTTTATAAATTCTTATTCAAATATAATAAGTTTCGGGTATCTCCTCGGTATTTGCTATTTATGAGGACCGAGGAAAACCTGGAAAAAATCTCAGTCAGGGAGGACGGTCCTTGTGGGAATTAAACCCCAGGGCTCCCGCTCACGAGTCCGCACTTTAACGACCTCTGTCACCCGTGGGGTACAAATGGATATAAGAAATTATTTCTGCAGCTATTTGCTTGGGTGAAGATTATCCTTTATCACATGTTTCATCTTGTAGTCAATAAAGAACTGATAACAGGTTTAATGGTCCTTGACGCACTCATCACGTATTGCTGCAGTGACGTCTCGCTTAGAACTGGGAAATTGTATGCATTCCAATAACGTGAGTCTAAATTGCCTTAAAGCTGCATTTTTGAAAGCATTAGGAATGTCTTCACGCATTCTTTAATCTTATACGGAGTCGAAAAATTGAAAATAACTTATGTCAGGCAAATTGATATCCCAAAAGCTGACACTGCGTGCGGCTTAGCCATCCAGATGCTGAGGAAACGATACAACAGTAAAAACCAGGCAACGCTTTTAGTGTTTACAATTACAAACAGAGTTCATTCGGCAGATACCTGCTAGATTACTGTAAAAAAATCACGGAGTTTTACTTGAAATTGTGGTAAAAGTAAAATGGCTTAGCTAACTAAAGAGTGTTAAAAGATCGAAGACTGGAAATAACGCTCTAGTGTTTTGTTTTGCTTGAAAACAGGGTAATTTCTTGTAGTCACAAAAAGGGATAGTTTATCAGTTTTAGAATTATTTGAAATGGGACTGAAATTGGGGCCTGAAAATACATGGTGCCTGGTAAAAACGGGCAATGAGGTAATACTGTGTGTACACTCGGTTAGGATAGTCGAAGCGCTTAGCGTTCAGGAGACAAGAAACTGAAAGTAGTAGTATTTTGATTCCTGCTTTCAAAATGATGGTGTAGTAGAATATGTGTTCATCGCCATCACCGACACAGGTGGCAGAGATCGTTAAGGCACGGACTCGTGAGCCGGATGTCTGAGGTTCGATTCCCGCCAGGACCGCCCTCCCTGACCTGAGGTTTCCTCCAGGTTTTCCTCAGTCCTCATAAACAGCAAATGCCGGGCAGATAACCTAAATTTGGGCCTGGAACGCTTCTTTTTATTTTTAATTCTTTCCCAATTTATCATTTCATCTAATGTGTCAATGTCCACCGTCTTTACGCTTTACGCTTTAAACAGCGTTCATAATTAAAACAATCAAATCCACCGTCTATGATTCCACAGCAGCAAAAACGTGCGTTATCATTCTGTTCCGTTCTTCCACGTATTCCTGTCTGGTTCTAGTTAATATCTACTCGTCTTCCCAATTTCATCTCTCTGTCCACGCTGGAAGCTTAGTTACCCTTGTCTTGTTCCTATTGGTTGTGATAGGCAAGAGAGTTTTCGAGTGGTCGGTTCTTATGTTGTCCGATACCAAAGGGGTAACATAATTTTAGGCCGAAGTCCGACCCAGGTTTATCCTTTGTATTGTAAATTTTTTAAAGCTACTTGCAAGTTCTGTATTTTGCTTATTTACCATTAAAATGTGTGTTCTCTTTCACATTTTTAAATTGCTGTCAAATCAGAGCAACACTAAAGGCCATTTAAAATGTTTAAATTGAGATATTGTAAAGTAATTTACACCCATAATTAATTTTACATTTTAAATTATAAAATTATATTTTATATGGGACACTGAATTAATTTTTCAGTTTCATGCTGTTTCAGCTATAATGCTGAATACATTACTGTGTGTAGCATGGTTTTGTATGCTGATCAAGCTTTACTTGCTGCTAAATAACTCACAATATTTCAAAATTATCTTCTTCCGTACTCAAAATTTATCGTTCTCCGGCCACATCCTGGGTGGCGAGGAGGTTCCTTCTAGCATACTTCCTAGTTTAACTCTTGTCTAGGTATTAGCGGATGAGTGTCGAATTGAACATTATGAAGAATTTGGTAATAGAAATTGAGGACAGATTACATTCATCCCAACTACTGATGTCTCAGGTTCCGACCAGGTTCATAATTTTCACGGCATGCCAAAGTTTTTATTTGGAATAATGGATTTGGTACGTTATATTAATGTGGTCTTTCAAATGTTGTCTTAAAGTACGTTTTTTTTTCTAATGGAAAAAATAAGGTAAGATTGTGTCTTATAACTTCATTTGAAATTCTATCCTGTATTGTAAAACTTTTTACTGTCCAGATTCAGAGCCATAAAGGGGGGGAGGGTGGGGGGGTGGGGGGGTAAAGCTAAAACTTTGTAGAATTAAAATTTTTTTTAGTAGTATTCTTATTTAAATTTTTAATTTTTCCACATAATTGGTTAAATTAATTTTATTATTTATATTTCCGCCTATATTATATTACGTTTTATATTATAATATTATTTATAACAATTCTTATTTTTATCTTATTTTTTCCTTGGAATGCAATTACCTTGATTTGTTTGGCTGAAATTTCGAAGTTATATTTTGCGCATATATGATTTCAGTTTGAAAATTTCATTGTAATTCATCTTCTATTATCCCGGCAATAACCTGATCATCTGCATATGCGATTTTAAAACAAGCTTCCTTCCCTCAACATATAATACATCTTGTATTGCCTCCTGTTTTCATCATAGGAGATTTTAAATTTAAAATCCATGTAAAAGTTGAAAAGCACGGTTGATAAACTGCACTGCTTCATTATTCTGTATAAAATTATTATTTAACTTATCTGTTAACTTTTAAGCTATTTTACTGTTCTTATACAGAGTTTTAATTAAATTGATCAGATGCTGTGGAATAGCTCTTCTTTCTAAAATGAACCAACTTGTAGACCTGTCTACTCTGTGAAATGCTTTCACAAAATCTATAAAAGCAATGTACTCATGCGTATGTCTGTAGATTAAATTTCCTTCTTTTGTTAGTCAATAATTGCAGGGTAAATACACGATCCAAGCATGGTCTTCCTGATCTTCTGCCCTTCTTTTAATTTATATTTGCTTTTATTTTCAGACTTGCACGTAACATTTTGAGTAGATTACCAGTGTTTAGTACACTTATCCTCCTGACGTTAGATTTCTTTCGTTCACATTTTTTTATGTTAGTATACAGTTGTTATTGACCATCTACGTGGAATTTTTGTTTCTAACACTGATTTAATAAACAAAACATCTGTGTTTTAAGAGTGTTTTACCACTTTATAAATCTAAACCACCTGATTTCCTATTTAATTTTTTTTTAAACTTACTCTAATTCTTCTAACGTTGGTAATCCTTAAACTATTAGAGATTCCGTACAACCATAAACCTATCCGAAATTCGTTCTATGGGTTGAGATAAACCTGCATATAAACTTCAGTTTGCCAACTTACTAGGGCCCTCCAATGTTGCTGCTGGCTTCGGATCCGCGACGCCCTAAGTGGAGCTACGGGGCTATTCGAAACATCAGAGAGTAGTGTAAATACAACATTTCATTTGTATATTACTCATTCTTGTGCCAGTATTTACACCCTGCTATATGAATGAATGAATACTCAATTGTTGATATGGTTTATTTACGTACGCTCTTTAACTTCACAGGTCATCAGCGTTCCATTCAATTCAGGGCGTGAAACGGCCGACAACTTTTGCTCAGAGGCTTCTTCTTTCAGACTTGAGGCTCTTTTTCGTGCCACAAATCTACGCCCGAAAAAATCCATCGATCGTGGCCGGGTTTGAACCAGAGATCTTCTGTTTACGAGGCAAGTACGTTACCACTAATATTATAAATATAAAGAATTATACAGTTTACTCAGCTGAAATAGCCTGGTATATAGAGAATGAAATCACTTTCAGCTTGGATTAAAATAACAACTGACTCCTGCTTAGCGTTGACACTTCGTTTGCTTAGCAGAGTTGAATTAAGAAAATTATGAAGAGAGTCAACCCTTAGGTTCTGAAAAGTTGACTTTCTATTGGGAATGTAATAAACATGCCATTGCATGATGATACGCTTAATTTCCAAAGACAGCACAACAACACTTCTATAATTGGCCGCTGATCCGCGGTGTAGATAAAGTTTATCTCGCTTCATTCCGATACACAAGCCTTGCCTTGTTGCAGTCTCGCTCCACATATCACGGAAACTTGAAAGGTTTTTTTTTTTTTTTTTTTTTTTTGTTTGTTACAGTTTAACGTTCTTCCTAACAAAGAAGGTCTAAAGAGATGGTCACAACGCTTAAAGTTGCACTAAACTGTAAAAGGTAAGTAGACATTTTCGAAAACAACTGGTCTTACAGAATTGGAATCCGAGAATTCCGAATTTACAGACACGCTGACTATAACAGACCACAGAGAGGGTCGTAAAAGTTTCTGGCTAGCGCAGCTGGAACCTACAGCTTCACGTGATTAGGGTAAAATAAATGCGCAAATCAAGCGTGGTCAAGTAGGTGTGGATATTAATTTACGAAGACTATTTCATTCATATGACGTCATCTTAAATGGACCAATGAAACAAAACAACATTTTGAATTTTGACTTATCACAGCCGGATTAAGGAGTGAAATTATCGAGAAAAAAATCCGTTTTATCACGCGACGTGCATTTGTCTTGGTGTAGCCAACTCTATACCTCCCTTACATATAATTCCTGATCACGCATCACTGACCACTTTTCCTAGAGGCGGTGGTGAGCAACAAATGTATGAACAATCGACAATCAAGGGAGGATTCATAAATATAACCTCTTATACAAGTGTCTATCTGTCTATCTGTCTATCTGTCTGTCTGTCTGTCTGTCTGTCTATCTATCTATCTATCTATCTATCTATCTATCTATCTATCTATCTATCTATCTATCCAGCTATCTACCTACCTACCTACCTACCTACCTACCTACCTACCTACCTACCTACCTACCTACCTATCTCCATTTCTTTTATTCTTATTCTATTCATGAAATAGCCCTAAACCTGTATTTTGCTGTTCTCTATTGGCTTTAATGATCGGCATTCTTCTGTCTCAAGATTGCTTGAAAAGATTAAGTACAAATATACAATTATTACAAATTTATAAGCCAAGCTTAGAGAAATTATATTGAAATTCTCATTTTATTCATGAAATAGTCTTAATAAATATCATTCGAGTGTCTGAGCTCACTACGTTCGTGAATTTATCGGTAATCTCAGACCCTCTCGTGACATTACTTGTGATAATTCAAAAGTTCTCAAAATGACCCACTTATTACAGATTAGTCTGGATTTTCCCTAGGAATATCTCTTCAATAAAACTGCGTTTAGCGAAGAAGTGCAGACAAATAATTAACTACTTCAGAGCAAATGTTTGCATATTGAAAAATGGCAAACATGGTGCAGTAACTTTCTGTTGAAAGTAACGTAAACATGAGAAACACTTGAGAAAATTATGTTACGTCATATTCAGCTTTTTGAAATTGACAATGGAGTTCAAAAGAGGTGGCTAGGTTTTGGCATATGCACTGCCAAAACATCCAAAATAATTGGAAAAGTGTAAGATAAGGGAATGAAATTACTGAAGAGTTGGGCATTTCACGTAATTTACGCTTACGGAAGAATTATACACAAATTACAAAATGGTGCCGCGACTCTTGGTAACTACTGATGAAAAATTAGAATGCAAATTTATAAGAAAAAAATTAGCAGAGCAATCTAACCTATTTATGAACACATTCGGGACTAATGGATAACATAGGTGCACGAGGAAGAAATGCAGTTCAAACTATGAAAGCCAAATTCATGAAATCGGCTGGAAATATATGGATTTAGTTTTCTTGGAACCTAAAGGAATATTTTTGATAGACTATCTACCCATTGGTCCAAATATTATACAGATCTACTATACTAATCATCTGGAGGAAAAAAAATATGCATAGGGAAATGAGGGTTTTCAAAGAAGAAAGTATATTTTCTTCAAGACAATGCTTGCTCCCATGCAACTCTCGTGGCAATGGTGAAAATTATTGTGGTATGATTTGCTATTACATTCACGTTAATCTGATTTGGCTCAGACTTCCAACTCTTCCCAATGAAAAATCTCTATTGGCAAGAGATTTTAACATCTGCTTTGCCTTTTGCAGGCGCGAAGAAATCTGACTTGAAAGTGTTTGGAACGTCAAAGAACAAAGATTAACGTTTAGAACAGCTTTAATAGTTTCAAAAGGCAATTCCATTTCTCGTTCTTCATCATGAGAAATGTTTAATTTCCCCTCATACGTTCTAATGACAAATTGCTTAGATTGTGCTCAATTTCCGTAACTTATCCGAACTCTTGCGCACCGCACACGACCTAACACCTTGCCATTACAAAGTATACAAATGTTTTAAGTATTGAGTCGAGGATGCTTAACAAGTATTTTGATGCGGATAAAAGTTTGATATAGCAACACAATACATAAAAAGTATGTTTATTCCATACTCTACCTTTTCAATACATATTAGAACAAAACCTGAAGAAGACTTTTATAAAAATACAGTAATTTCAAGAAAAACCTATAGGCATTGTTTTATGATTTATTGCCATACACTTCATATTCCTTTTATTCAACGAGCTTGGGGAGATTTGTAGTAAAATATGCCGAAGGGAATTTATTCATTATAAAAGAAATATTGGAGTCTGTTATTCTTGAATCTGTGGACCTTTTATTCTCCTAAAGAAATAAAAGATTTGTGCTGCATTTTTTGCCATAAAGCGAACTAAATTCTAAAACTCCGATTTTTATATTTCATTTCTAAAGCTGGATCAACTTTTGGCATTGTAAGAAAAGGCATCCTTGAAAAAAATAAACCCAAATTTTCATTCTTTCATTTGATCATAAGTAGAAAATTATTTTTCCATACGATGAGCCCTTTTTAATCAATCAGTATATCGAGTATTAGTACTTGATTCAGTTTTACGTTTAGATTGTTTCGATGGCCTATATATGTACTAGAAAGATCAGATTTTGTACTCCCGAAGACCCATTAAAAGGGATATTTCCATCTTCAGCTTTTATTTCTCAGATAAATATTCTTTCTTGTAAAAGTTGCGACGACAAGTCCTCACACCCACGCATGCACGGAAGTGTGTGTATTTATATGATTTAAATAATAATTATTAAACATTATATAGCCTGTAGTAACAAGCAGGAACATTTCATGTATCACGAAAATGTAATAATGGCTATCTGGATGTATAACTCTTTGACGAGAGGGAAAGGGCTGCGCAATGTAATCTTTTGTGCTCTCACTGATAATGGCTCGAGCAGTAGATGTCTCTCTGTTATGACAAAGCTAAGTGCACGCAGGTGTCCGAACTATAGTTCCTTTGTATCTTTAGTTGCTGGAGATGCCCAAAATTCGTTAGAGTTAGAGAGGGAACAGGTGTTGGCGATGACGTCATTATATCGAATAATCATGAGCTCGCCAATGAGGAGATGATGCATTTAAAGTAAACGCGCCTGGGAGCAAAAGAGCTCACCAATAATATTTTTAATATTTTGAAAGCTCAGACTCCGTGGGCGCTAGTCTGTGAATCCCGTGAGTTCCCACGAACACGTGCAGACACTTTGAATTTAGTACATAAGCGGAAGGCAATGCAGTCTCAGGGTTAGTACCGAACAATGGAGGTCAGTACATTAATTACCATGATGCAGTCCCAGATGCAGTGGGAAAGTGAAAGACAAGAGGTACACAATGCAGTGTTAGGGCGGTAGATACAATATCAAGCAGCATGTGTAGCTCGTGGCGTTAATGTCAAAGAAGTAACGAACCAGGTGGCCGACAACAAAGAGTCGTGTGAATAAACACTTCTAGGCGTTTAATGAAACATATTGCCGTGTGATTTGAACCCTTCGCTTCCATCTCCTCCTCCCGTGACGAGGGCACAAAAGTCAACTTTGGGCCCTTGAAAGACCCGGGGTACGAAGTGGGACCCTCGGGTAGATATTTACAACTATGAACACATCACATCACATCACATTAAAAGTCGCTTCAAAGTAAACATAACTTCTGTTGTTTGCAATGAACCCTCATATAGTATGGAAGCCCTTCACATTCACTGTTCAGATTTTATAGGTAAAAAACACACTAACGGTAGCAAATCGAATGAAATGCATTTCTGCACAATGCTTTAAGCATATCATCACGTCGGTCCTGGTGGTGTAGTGGTAACCATACTTGCCTTCTACACCCAAGATTGCGTGTCCGGCCAGGATCGATGGATTTTTTCGGGGCGTAAAAATCCTATGTGTGGCTTCCTTCGGAAGGGAAGTAAAGCCGTGGGTCCCGTGTCGTACATTTACGGCACGATAAAGAACCTCAAGCCTGAAAGAAGAGGCCTCTGAGCAAAATTTGTCGGCCGTTTCACGTCCTGAATTGAATAGGACGCTGATGACCTGAGCTGTTAAAGAGCGTCCGTAAATAAGGAAATAAAAAAAAAATCACTTTAGAAAAAATGATGCTGCAGATAAATAAGCGGTGAAATTTTTCATTTTTGTTCAATTCAGGGCGTAAAACGGCCTTTTCTTTCAGGCTCTACAAACAGCTCCGCCCCCTCCCCCCGAGTTTCATGGTAAGCTGTTCAATTGTTGCTTACCTTGGAAACAAATTAGTCTGATATGTTTTTTGTGCCTTTTGAGTTATTTTAGACCATTGCCTAATTCTTGTTCATCCGGACCTTTACTGAGAGGACAGTTCGCTCTCGTATGCATCCATTGTAGAATCATTTAGTTGATTTTGTCAGGAAAATTGCTTACCCTTTTAGGAATTTATCCGATCATCGGTGCCAGATCCCAGTATGAGGTCCAGTCTGTTCTTTTCGGATTACTAATTACAATTTCTGCACTGTCTACGTTAACCTGAAAGCAAATGTGACTCCTCTGAAAGAGAAGGCACGTCAGAGACGCCTACTTCTTGTGCTGATGTCACTAATGCAACAGTAAACAAGATGAGAGTCGCAGCCTGTTAAATCATGCAATTTTTGACTAAAGTCAACATTATCTGACTACCGCATCCGCCTTATAGCCACGATATCGCTCTCTACGACTTTTAAAAAATATTATGTTAATATTAAAACAGAGTAATAAACATCTGTGGGGGAAAAAATCAGTTTCAGTATTTCTTGATCAGCCCTCGCGTCTTGCTGTTCTTTTCAGGCTTGCATTACATAGACAAAAAAATAAATACATATTATAAGATAATGTAAAATCCCAAATCACCATCTTCATAATAAATACCTGCTCAAAGATAAACGTCAAGCCTGGGGCATATGAAACAACGTTACGTCTGATAAACCGAGGTGTTGCAACTCCGCACTTCTACTACTTGTGCTCTTAATGAATACAGCTTCTCTATGCGAGTCTTTCTTATACCTTTCTTCAAAATCCTAAGAACCATTTGACACTTGGAAACAATTTTCTGTGGTTGAGTAGCGAGCCCGAAACAGAGACATGGAATATGAAATGCGGTAGATACCGGTATCACTAAGTTAACGGACAGAATAAATTCCAAACAAACGGCTGACTTCTAAAACCTGAAGTAGTACAACGTAACTTGACAATTATAGCAACGATTATTTTCCCTTTCCTTTCGAGCTCTCTCTGCAGTCTTGTTGATTAAAGAGTGTGTAGATGGTAACTGGAGAATTGTGTGTTAAGAGTGTCTGGGTGTCAAAAAACGTTTTTGCTGTCCGGGATAAATGCTCCAAAAATTAAGTCAATAGTATATTTGTTGAGCTTATTCACATTCATGCATAATAATTTATTGCATTCAGTATTTTGATATGCACCAGTATCTTTCTTGTCATCTAAAGACCTTCATTATTCTGAGATATGTGTTAACATTACTAACTCCGGGAATAAGCGAATACATAAATTAATTATATAAACAATTGTCCAGCCTTTTTATTATTTCCATTTAAAACTCCAGCAAGTTATCAAGTATTAGCTACTATGCATATGTACAGAACAAATATGTCAATTTGATTTTGACAGGAGTTTTTTAATGGTGTTTAACGCCTGTTTTTACTACTGAGGCATCGCAGGTGGTGAACACTGGTGATACATGAAATGAAATGATAAATTGGGAAAGGATTTTTTTAAGGAAGAAAACGTTCCAGGGCTAAGTTTAGGGTACCTCCACAGCATTTGCTATTTATGAGGACTGAGGAAAACCTGGGAAAAACCTCAGTCAGGGAGGAGGGTCCTGATGGGATTTCGTCACATTAGTTCAGCATACTTAACATGTACCCGATTCAAGTCTACTGAGGAGTATATTAACAGCATTCAATAATTCGCACGTTTGAAGGTACGGCCATTTGACACCTTTTGCCCTCAACCAATTACTGCAATGTTTTTCATGTGGGAAAGGGTTTGACTTAACTAGTTTTACCAGACCCATATGTAGGTATCGATAGTAGACAGAATGATGAAAAATGTGCTCCGAGTTTTTAAGTATATGCCTTTGTTAATTTGGTTCGTTGCTGTTACTTGGTTTATTACAATGGTTCAAAGTTGGAAGTAAAGCAATAGTAGTATGTTAATGTCTTAGTTTTTTATTAAGCTAATATTGATTTAGCGAAATCACACAAGGAATTTGTGCAAGTGTTTAGTACAACATGCTTTGCTCTTGTATGTCTTAATTACCGCTTAATACTATATTTACATTTCCTAAATAGTAGTAATTAAAGGAGGAGCGGATAAACAGTACACCAAATTTTGAAGATGAAACTGTAATATGTATTAAAATTTTCGTATCAAATTTTATGGTGAGAGAGGAATTTTCCTTGGGAAATTTTCCATAGTCTATCATTATATGTGGCAGTGAGGGTTAGCAATGAAATATAAGATCCGGAAGAATGCATGAAGCAAATTTTGCAGCAAGATGAGGAGAGTTTTAATAAATGGTGTGAGCAGGATGTTATATTTTGACTCCTTTGCAAGCGAGGTGAAGACAAAACAGATACATCCGTTTATAACTCTTGCCAAGGAAGACTATGTTCTTTTTATTAAAATAGATGATGATAAATATGATGTTCCATTTGTCAATTAGTTTTAAGGTGTCCAGTGTATTTTTAAAAAAAATTGAGCCTTCCTGTGGAGAAGTTTATAATACATATTTTATATTTCGTTCACATATGAGAAAGCTTTTTAGATTCTTAAAAACCGTCGAAATATTCTTTAATGATAAATAATGTCATCTTGTAAACGTAATTCTGCGTAAAAATTGCTATTGGCAGTGTAGGGCGACTTCGGCCGTCATTTTTTTCTCTATTGGGGGTTTGATAAATGTAGTCTGTCTTGGATTGACCTTCTCCAGCCTCTGGTCAACCAACAGCTTGCAGTGTTGCAATGTTGTGTCCCCGCTTGTACCGTGTAGAAGAGGATCAATATCATAAATGCCTCTAGTGCTGGGTCGAAATATTTTTATACCACATAAATTACCCAACATGGCAAGTATAGGACATTTTTACGTCCAAATAACATCTTTTTAGCTTCAGTAGTTCCAAATTTACTACTATTCTATTTCATTGTATTAAATATCGGGGAAACAATATTGTATATTTTTAGAAAACTGTAAATGTTATAATAGACACGAGGTTACTTGCATAAGTGCAACAGAGAGAGCGATAGAATAACGGAGGGGGGGAGGATATAAGTGATAGCAGTAACTTGGTATAAATATTTAGCTGCAGCCGAATTCCTTTTCTCTTTGATTTTGGTTTTTATTTATGAACGCTCTTTAACATCTCAGGTCATCAGCGTCCCATTCAATTCAGAAAGTGAAACGGCCAACAAATTTTGCTCAGAGGCCTCTTCTTTCAGGCTTGAGTTCTTTATCGTGCCGCAAATGTACGACAAGGGACCCACGGCTTTACTTCCCTTTCGAAGGAAGCCACACTTAGGATTTTTACGCCCCGAAAAAATTCATCGATCCTGGCCGGGTTTGAACCCGCGATCTTGGGTTTAGAAGGCAGGTATGGTTGCCACTACACCACCAGGACCGACTTTCTTTCCCTTTGAAATAGAAGAACTAAATGCATTTGTTAAGTCATTGCATGCTGGTTTTGACTCCATGCGATGCCTCGCCACTGAGCACTATATTATATAATACGCTCTCCATCGGCTCTCTTGCTATGTATGACTGCTCAAGGTCTGCTAACATGCATGGTACTTGAGCATGCCTTAAAATGTCCTACTGAAGCTCAGAGGTCTTGGAATCAAAGTTAAATACATTTCTATTGATCTAGCTGGGTATATCAGCTAGATTTTACTTTTTCTTTATCTAACATTTAAAAAATGTATCCCCTCTGCATTTTTAATAGTGTTTAATGCTGTGGCATCACATGTCGTGAACATTTGACGATTTTTTTTAACGCAAGGAAATGTTTCGAGCCTAAGTTAGGACACTCCCCGGACAGGTGTCATTTATGAGGAATGAATTAAAAAAAAAAAAAAACCACCACCTCAGTCAGGGAGGCCGGTCCAGGCAGGAATCAAAACGGACTTCCCGCTGAGTCCGTTTATTAACACCCACGGCTACCCTCATTAGTTCCGCAGCTGTTGTTTTCAGGATCAGGTAAGGACAATGACAAAGTGCAGAACATGAAAAGTTAAGGCATAATTTTAATTACGTTCCTTACAGCACTCTATTCATCAGAACATTTACTGACAAACTATATCATGTTTACATCATAAAATACCATTTTTCCGATAGTTCTTCGCTTGCTTTCTTCTTTTTCCTCTCTTTATCAAAACGCTGATGTCTTTTTTGTTCTACTATTATGATTTTATTCAATTTTCTGGAGCCGCTATGATTTTTACGTTAAATGAACTCAGATATTGTGGTATAAAGTGAGTTTAATATGTAATAATCGAGTTATGAGCTGACCCATAGATCACAGTCGCGTACATGGCGAGTGGGCTTTAAAACGGTTTGCAGCTACGGCAGAAATAGACACTGCGCGTGTGCAGTAATAGAATTGGAAAAAAAATTACTTCCTAGCTATCACGATGGTGTCCAGTTAGGTTTTTTAAAATGATATTTAACACCGGTTTTTGTTACTGTTGCACCGCGGGCGGTGAACTCTGATGATACATGAGATGAAATGATATATAGGGAAGGAAACTCTCCAAGCCTAAGTTTAGGGTACCTCTCCGCCATTTGCCATTTATGAGGACTAAGGGAAAACCTCGAAAAAAAACCTCAATCTGGGAGGACGGTCTTGGTGGGATTCGAACCCCAGACGCCCCCTGCTCACGAGTCCGCGCCTTAAAGACCTCGGCCCCCCGTGGTGGTGTTCAGTTGGTATATTCACATTTTGGCAAATTGTATCTTTATATGATGGGACTTCAATATTGACATTTGTGGATGTATCACTTGGTTATTTCAGTTATATTCTCTCAGTTATAAAGCTGGATGATATTTAGAAGCCCCCCCCCCATAGTTCATAGTTTTTCTATTTTTATTCCCCCGCCCCCCCCCCCCGATACCAAAGAATCCAAATTCTTTTGTAGTCGGAACTTATTGATTTTCTTCTGTATTTTAGTCTATTCATTCATTCCTCTGAGATTGTTTGTGCATGTACCTTCCATTTCTATTCTCTTTTCCTTCGGTTTTATTCCTCATTTATTCTTTTTTGTTTGCTTGTTTATTTCTTTTTACAATAATTTTGCACTTTTTGTGTAAAATATAACTAAGATTTTATGGAACAATATTCATTTTTCCTCAGTACCTTAATACTCCTTAATTTAAGTTGTGAAAGAGCAATAATTAATGTGATCAAAACAATGCTACTACCACTATGGTGAAGAAAAATCTTAGAACACCGGCAATTTTAGTAATTGATACCAAATTATAGATTATATATTAATGTATAAAAACCTATACCTTCTAATAAGCACAACTTATATCTCATTGTTTAATAATTTATTATGTTTCTTCATAGTGCATGTCGAAATTAATTATAACTTGCAAGTCTTTAATGTGAAGCGAGTATGTTGGTATGTCGCTGCAACATCAATAACTTGCTTTTCATTTAAAGAGAGAGAGAAAAAAATAAAGTTCTACGGACGTGACATAATGGAAGCAAAGAAACGAATTGAATTCATCTAATTCATTTTGTGGAATTATGTAAGAATCCAATTCAATATTTAAAATTACTCCATACAATTTATAAACCACCCCGTTCTATATAAACATTAACAAAAAATAGATGAAAAGTTTGCATTGACAATCGTCGATAATATTATTGATTAATATAGTGATAGACTGTACATTAGAATCAATGTGTAATCAAGGACCTTCAAATGTTATGAACACACATTTCTACTACTATGGGGAAGTCAATTGCAAATATATGGGGAAAAAAATTAATAACATGCTGGGAGTGTAAATAGAATATATATATATATATATATATATATATATATATATATATATATATAGCTTTAAAAAACTAACTAAAATATTTAGGAAAACGTCCCATTTTGGCAACCGTAACTCGTACGTGTGTTCCATGTACATTGTTATCATGCTCGCGCGTTATTAACTGGAAACAAACACGCGCTAGTATGCGTACGAAGGAAACGCTAATCATTTAACTTCCTTGTCTTTGAAGGTCGACTAAATGCAATTTTATCTTCTTACACGCTCTCTTCAGATATTGCCTTGCTCCTATTCACAAGGTTACTTTTTTTTTTTTTTTTGCCTTCATCCATCTTAAATAAATTAGCCATTTATTTTACTACTAGGAAAACTCTTCGCAAAGATTTAATTTAATTTAGAGCGCTGTAAAAGCTGTTTTAAGACCATAGTAGTCTTGACAGTTACCTCTCGAGCATTCTTATAATTATTAAAATAATTTATGTATATGATCAAACGTATGTCTCGATATTATATAATAATAGTTTTTATTTTCATTCCTCCTAAAAGTTATTGTTACCTCACTGAAAAAAAAATTTAGTTTTGCAGTTTTAAATGAAAAATAATGAATGGATGGTGTTTAACACCCGTTTGTGCTACAGAGGCACTACAGGCGATGGATACTGATGATACATGAGATGAAATTATATATTCGGAAAGGATACCTCTCCGGAATTTGCCATTTATGACTGTAAAAGACCTGTCAGTTAGGACGACCGTGGCGGGATTCCAAACCCCCCCCCCCCTCCGCCGCTTACTAATACGCGCCCTATCAACCTCGGCCACCCGTAGTTCTTAAAAACAGTTTAAAAATTGATAAAAAGTGCTTCGAGCTTTAGAGCAAAACTCTGCTATTATTTACACAATATGTATTCTAAAATTTCATCAAGATTTACGTGGGTTTGGACATGCGTTCGTTATCTGGCTACCGTGAATCATCAACTAGACCGGCGGCACTTGAAGTCAGTGACCAATAGCTTTGGTATCTCTTATGTCTGGTTCGGTGGAAAACGTGGTCTCAAAAACATATTCTTCCATTAGATATGCGTTCCATTTTTTATCATTACTTTTTTTTACACTTCATAGGCTCATATAAGGTCAAGTGTTGCTTTTTAGTGTTTGATATCCTGTTCAAGGGCTTCCCTCGCGTTTTTTATAGTATCACAAAACCAACCTTTTAATAATGCTTTGATTTATTTAGTTATTATTTTTCCCTTAATCCCTCCGTATTAGTAATGGCAGTAATGAGAAATGTGAATTAAAAGTTGATTCAATATACCAAATTTATTAATAAAGTTTTGACATTAGCACCTACCCTACCAATTTATAATAATAATAAAAAAAAATTATAAGATTGGCACCTACTCTAGTTGTATACCAAATCTGCTTATTCAAAAATTAGCATGTAGTCAGTAACCGCACACTATCATGTTCACTATAACCAACTCAAATTTGCAGCATAAGAAATTCATTGTAACTCACCTTTCTCTGCAGGTTTTGCTCCGACGGATCCAAGTGGTAGTTCCATTTCGCCTGAGCTACTTCGCCACACACCTCCTCCAGGTCGAATTCGTCCAACTTGACTTCTGTGTCAATGCTCTCCTCCATCATTTCGTCGATCTCTGCCCATGCTGAAGTTGTTAAAACCAGATACAGAAGCATCCACTTCCTATTGTTCACAGCCATCGTTCCGCTGCACGGTCTGGCGTTGACTCGCAGCTGATACCGTATCGAGGTTTCATTCCCTGCCGTCTCTGGCGGTGGAGCTTCTAAACTTCCCCCACCACTCTGTGTGGCCTCTGAACTGCGGAATCACAGTTGTTTGTACCCCGTCATCAGCGTTGCGACCTTGAACGGACATGAAAAAGAGGTTTCTTATGTATTATACCTTATTACCCGAGGCGAACAGGGAATTCTTAAAGTGCAGAATACGCCATAGCGCATAGCTAGGAGTCTGGACTCCAATGACGGCTGCAGTCTTTAACCATAGTGAATAATGTCTTACCGTTGCCACTTAACGGACAACTAACCGAATGCATAAACTTTTTTTTTACACAGAAACACTCTTAAAATAAAACCTACTGCCGTATTTCAAATTCTTAAGTTTATAAAAGGCTCTACTGTGGTCTAGTGATAGCGTTCGACTAATATTCCGGAAGTACTGGGTGCAAATCCCAGTTAAGTTTATGAATGCGTCTAACTAAAGTTGGTTTCTTACAACAGGTCAAAGGGGTGATATTAGAAGATTGCAGTATATTTTGCTCATATTCAATACAGCTTCACATTTGACCTAAAACTTAACATTATACTGTGCCATTGACGGGGAAGAGCTAGTTTCAGGTATTAAAATACAAGTTATAAAGAGAGATTAGCAAAAACTTTAAATTACATTATAATAATTATGAACGTCGACCAGATACGTGTAAAATCGAGCCATTTTGTCATTGCAAGGAAACAATATTAAAAGAGTTAAGAATATTATCGATAGTAAATAAATTAACTTTCATCACAATTATCTCAAAAACATTATTTCAACTGCAACTAATCATGGCATAGGGCAAAACAAAAACAACTATAGTTATATTAATAAGACATTTTCGAAATAGATGTTCAATTATCCATATTAGATTAAATAACACCACAACTAATTTTAAAATCCGGGACTGAAATAAGGATACTAAAACAAGAATTAGAAGGAGTTTAAATACATTTTTTGAAATACTTAATATACCAAGATTAGCTTGCTAAGTATTTGTGCTTGTTAAGCCAGAAACGAAGTAGAGAATATAGGTAATTTCAGAACTTGATGATTAGATAGAAATGTATTAAAAGTTAAATGAAATATGAAATAAACCACAAACAGGAAAAGGAAACTGAGAAACGTCACTCGAAAGATAATGGCCAAGTTTAGCCCAATAACCAGGCGCAAAGCAAAAGAAAATGCGACAGAAAAACAAACAAAGTAATTTTGCCTAGTACTGTTACAATAAATTATGTTCTAAAATCACTAGCATGCTTACAAAAACGTCCTTCGACTCCATGAAGAAATGATGTAAAAAGAAGTTTTCGTTTTCAAGTCATCTTTCTTAATATATTTCTCACCTCAAACTACAGTTCACAGAGGGATTCTGCATAGCTGCAGATTACCTCTCAAGAGGGAAAAACGTGGGTGGTGAACTGCAGTTTATGTGTAAGGATATATAACTAGTTACTCCAAAAACATTTGCAGGGCTTTTCAACAACACCGACTACAGAGAAGGAAACAAGAAGAGGAAAAATACGTAAGAACAAGTACTGGTTTCGGGAATGTTTTTTTTTCTGTAAGTTGGTAAGACGTATAAAACTGAAAATGCTATTTATCGAGAAAAAGTCTAGGGGAAATATGGCGTTTGGTTGGTGAAGAAAACGCACAAGTAGAGGGAAACTGGGTTGTGAGAAATTTGCAGAAGACCAATGACAATATACGAAATAGGCATAAAATGGGTTTATAACGGGTCTTGGTTACTTTGTTACACTGCGCACATCATAACACCAATCTTAGATCGGGATATTACTTTTTGGAGTGAGCGCGAAACCACAGTGAAGAAACATGAAATATTTAGAGGAAAGAAAAGAAGAAATAGGGGGAAGGGGAAACACAAAACACTTTTCCAAGTATAAAGTAATATTGTGCCGAGAATTACTAAATTCATTAGAATATCAATCCGTATGTTTGCAAAACAATGATGTAGATTCTTTTGCTGCGTCCAGTCTACCTAGTTGAGGATATTGTTCAATATTTCTTCAGACCAGAGGACGAAAGTCGTGTAGCTTCAGCATTTCTGATCACCAGCTCATTTAGCAAATTATTTTCTTTTCATGATCACCACAGTCATTGTACTGAAGATTTACAAGCAATCGACGTGCAATATGAAATATTCATCTATTTGCGTTTCATACCAAAATGGTTGAAGGCGATCCATGCATATAAAGTATTAGTGAAGAAAAAATTACTGTTTTAGAAGTGTGTTCGTGCTGACACATTGCACCGAGCTCCGCTAATATGCGTCTGTCAGCAGTGGACCACTCCAAGGTGTCCGAGAGAAGTTGACGATACCGTTGCATCATCCACGATAATTCACAGCTGCTTTACACATTTTAATCGTGAATTAAAGCGACAACATTAATGTTCTGGTCTTCATTCTAATGCATATACAGAGGGTGCCAAAAATGTATACGCACTACAAGCAAAGAAAAACTGTGTTAACATAACAAAACTGAATTCACACAAACAGAAAATGATGAGCACTAATCATCTTAAACTTTTACAGTTACAACAGTTGCTTAAAATGTCCACCATCGGCGTCGATACACTTGAGTACGTTGAACTACAAATAGAGCAATGTTTGCGAAAGTGTCCTCAGCGATTGCAGCACATGCCGTTTCAATTTCTTCCCGAAGTGCTGCCAATGTAGCTGGTTTTCTACGGTATTCAACATCAATATCCTTAAGAGTTCCTCATAGGTAGAAGTCCAACGGAGTTAGATCTGGAGAACATGGTGTAAACTCAATCGGACTTCTTCGTCCTATCCAAAGCCTTGGAAGGTTGTCATCAAGGCACGCACGTACATCTCGGTGGTAATGTGGTGGTGTACCATCCTGTTGGAAGTAAACTTCCTCATTTCCACAGAGTGTATGAATGGCGTGTAAGACGGATGTGTGTATCATATTCAGGTACACTGGGCCAGTTACTGTTCCTTCAAAAAAGAATGGTCCAATTAGAACCCTACATGACAACCCACACCAAAGATTAATTCCAGGTAAATTAACAGCCTTTTCAAAAATAACAGTAGATTCTTTGCACAACAGTAGACACTGTTATGCCGATTAACAGTTCCGTTCAACTTAAATTGTGATCGTGGGATAAATCAACATTCCCTCATCTTCTTGCACCATGTTCCGAAACCACTCACAGTACTGCATTCTCCGACCAGGGCCATCTTCATTTAATGCATGCAAAAGTCTTCGGATGAAAACTTTCAACTTTGCTGTTTTAATAATGCGACGTACGCTGGTTCTGCTAATCCCAGTCTCACGTGCACATTACTTTGTAGATTTCTGCGGTGAGTGCTCAAAACTTCCATAGCCGAGGACGCGGGGCTTGTTGCTTTGCGAGGTCTCCCAGGTCTGCCCTTGTGAACATCGCATATGGTACCATGAGTCTCAAATTTATCTCGAACGCGTGCAATTGTTACTGGCGTTGACGATTCTGTTCCGTACACACGTCTCCATTACCTTTGAACTTCAACAACATTCTCGGTTTTCCAGTACAACTTCAAAATTGCTTTCCGCTGTTCAAACGATAATCTTGGCTTCATTTTGTTGTAGCAACGCTAGCATAGCGTAATGTGAATCGCATCTGTTTACAGAACATCATACGATAATCTTAGCTGCATTTGTTCATTGTAGATTTACCTGTCACGTAGCAACGCTATCATAACGTATGTGAGTCACATCTGTTTACAGAACATCATACGATAATCTTGGCTTCATTTGTTCATTGTTGATTTACTTGTCACGTAGCAACGCTATCATAATGCATGTGAGTCACATCTGTTTACAGAACATCATACTACACATTACTGTTGTTTTTCTGTCCATCTTTGAACTATATTAAATAGATATCCACTGTGATAGTGTGTATACATTTTTTGTCACCTTCGGTATTACTGATACAAAACCAAAGCTATGGCTTTCTGGGGGGGAAATCACTAAGGTAAAAATTACCGAACAGCTTGAACATTAAATTGAACATTATAACATTTAATTACGATGAAGGCCTAGAAAACAAAGTACACAATTTTTAAAGTGTGTATTTGTTTTTCGAAGTTTTCTTTATAAAGCCTCGAAACACAAAACAAGAATAGACACTACAAAGCCATTTAATAAAGCCATGGCTGTATCTACTGTTACATATAGATAAACCAATTTGACAGAATGCTAGAACAATTGGTAGAAATGAAATGTCTGAGATATGTTGCTTGATACAAATTGTATGTATGTTTATAGAAAAATTACATAATAATATAACAACTTGCAATTTGTAATTTAAATTACTAAATAAGAGGATATAAGGAAATTCACCCACATAAGTGGCAAGATGTCTTTTGGGTCGAATCAAACCAGTTGGCCTACCTTGTATATATTATTTATTTACCTTTTTATGGAGATTGGGGTCTTATATTTCTGCAAACTCTTCTCATCAAATTTCCTCCATAAATATCTCCATCATTAACAACATTGTTACGTGAAATTACTAATTATCTGCATTTTATCTTAAACCGTGCATGTCTTCCACTGTTCTTCTGTGCTTGCACGTCATGCTCGGTACAACTGCGTGGTAAATTCTCAGTAAGGATACATTTTTTATTACAAATACTTTTGCTTTCAAAAAAGTGTTCGGCCCTCTTCACTATCTCCATACTTAACCATTTAACGGCACTTCTATTCGTAGGTAATGGATTCTCGCTTTACTATGGCCTGTTTTTTTTTTTTTCTATTTTTCCTGTTTTACTTTCGATTGTTTGTTTCTCCAACCGAGGCTTCCACATTATCTGACAGAGGTTATCTCAGCGGAAACTCTTTAAATCGCTTTTGGGAGGTTCAGGGCTAGAATCCCGCAGAACGATCATCCTAATCATGTTTTTTTTTTTTTTTTTTCGTGGTTTCCCTGGTTACTAGGTAAATGATGGGATGGTTACTTACCACAAATTTCTCTGTCTCTCATTTCTTTTCCTTGTTCATTGTTTGAGGGTTGCCGGACCAGGCAAAATTACTTGGCAGTGTGCAGTGGTGGACTTTTTTCTGATTGGAAAGGTTTCTGTCCTGATGTCTTCATCCTTCCGACAGGTTTGGAATTATTGGAGAAAGAGACTCAACCGACGTTGGGGTGTTCAATCGAAAACGCAAAGAACCCCCTAAGCGTCCATAACAGTTGTCCTTCCTCCCGGTTCAGTAGAGTAGAAAGTTCCCTTGATGAAATCCTCCTTCCAATTCCACTTCTGTCGATTTATTTCTTGCAGTGAATCGTGCATTGGACATTAAAATACTCTTCGTTTTTAGGATCACTTTATTTAAATAGGGAAGGATGATATGATAAAAAAAAAAAAAAAAGAAAGAAAGTTTTTATGAACGAAAGCGTGTGTTAAAACTAACACTGCATACCTTCGGGTCTTCTCCGTTACACGTGACCTCTAAAGTGATATTCTTATTGACTTAGAAGTCAATGCACGTAATAGTTGCAATCCATTAGTAACCGAAGTAGTCAACATAATTCAGAATTGTCAGCTGACACCTTTCAGTGGCCTCACTATAGTATGATCAAAGTACACGCTGAACAAGCGCACCGAAAGATGATGTAATGGTCCAGAATGACAAGAAGGGAGAATGGGTCCTTATTATAAGGTGCCAGTGTCCAGGCTAAGAAGGCAATGTTACTAAATTTATATTTATCAGTTCGCTAATATTTTGGATTTTGATATATATTAAGATTTAAGATATTAAGCTGTAAGTAGATAAGTTGCTCTATCAATCACATCACAAGCAATTTACATTTTTTCTTCATGCTATGCAGCTCGCAATGACACCCGGACTGACTTAGATTTCACTCTGCCATGTTGGAGGTGTAACTGATAATTCGGTTAAGCCTCTCTTAGTGTTTGACGTGAATTTTTTTATTTAACTTTAAAAAATAAAGAAAGACAAATAAAGAAGAAAGTCCCTCACGCAGGAACTGCGTAAACTTCATCACCGATTTGAATGGCCTTTAATAAAAACGGACGAAACATCAAATTAGGCCTTATTAATTAATGAAATGAACTAAGTTGTGTTATTACTTTGTGGTATTAGAACATCAACATTAGAATTCTTGCAATCTATAGGTATTACAAAAGAGAAACCACCGCCACGGGTGACCGAGGTCGTTAAGGCGCGGATTCGTGAGCGGGAGGTTTAGGATTCAAATCCTGCCAGAACCGTCCTCCTTGACTGAGGTTTAATTCCAGGTTTTCCTCAGTCCTCATAAAAATGGCAAATGCCGGGTAGGTACCCTAAACTTAGGCCTGAAACGTTTCCTTCCTTAAAACATCTTTTCCCAATGTATCATTTCATCCCATGTATCATCTGTGGTGCCTCAGTTGTAAAAAACAGGCGTTAAACACCATTAAAAAAATTAAACATCTTACACAACAATAGTAAACGTTATTATATCTGTTAATAATTTCGCGAAATAACATAATCATACATATTACGAGCGGTTCATTTCTTTTGCATGACTTCAAGAGCGCATAGCTTTAACAACAAAATGAAACTCTTTTGGTATTATCTAAGATATTCAATAAACAAGAGAGTAGAGAACTGACTAAATTGTACACAAGTTTACATTTATTTGAATTCAGAAAGAAATGTGGTTTTCCAAATCCAGGTTTTTCGGCATTCGTAGAAAGTAAACGTGGACATAAAAACTTGCGCTACGTGAAACCTGTCAAGCCTGACTTGAGTTGCAATACATGCCGAACTTAGCTTTCACATGCTCCTAAGTTTAGCAAGGGACAGCCGAACTGCGCGTGATTCAACTGTCTGATGGACAATATCTGTCATGAAGATGGCGTGGAATAGCTTGCCAACTCTACAGTTTACGTATGTTTACGGATATGGCAGTATTATTTTAATATGTAAGTGATAACTCTACAGTACTTTTTGAACATTTCATTCTAGTATTTTTAGCGGACTACAAGATATAAATATCATTATTTCATATTAGTCAGTCATGACAACAATGGCATAAGCTTACATATTTAAATAAACAATAAATCACAAATCGGGCGCGTTGTCTTTGGTTGCGTTAATGCGGAGCCAGACTGCATTGTTGCGCTCACCTTGGAGCAATATTGTTACGTGTACTGGCGGGTCTTCAGTTCATCGCCATCACCCGCAGTTTCAGTTGTGTTGTGTTTGTTGTGTGGAAGTGTTTTTGCTTTTTTTTCATATTAAAACTGTGCACTTATTTTTTTTAATCTAGATCATACCGTAGGTACGTGAAATACAACTAAATTACTCGGTGGGATTCGATTCCCACCAGGAGTCCTCGCTGACTGAGGTTTTCCTCAGTCTTCATAAATGGCAAATGCCAGGTAGGTACCTTAAACTTAAACCTGGAACGCTTCCGTCCTTAAAAATAAAAATATTTTCCCAATTTATTCTTCATCAGTGGTAAAAATGGGCGTTAAACACCAATTTAAAACCAAATCTTATCGAGATCCGAGATTTACTTTAAATGCAGAGAAAGAGCATGTTGAAATGTGCAGGAAATTTAGAATGGAGGTATTCCAGCTGCTTGCACCAAGTGATATGCAGTTAGCTTAGCCCCCGCTTGTAAATAGATGTCAATGGGAAGGAGACCCAACAACAGTCTCCAGTGCGATGACTGGAGTTCTTCTGAAGGCTCCTGTGACTTCTGTAACTTGGTAAACTTACCTACTAAGTAGTTTTAATGTTGTCCGTCACCAAACAATGGCGCCATACGACATCTGGCATTAACCACGCAACATATAGCCAAAGGCAGGTCTCAGATGGATCCGATAGTGCGTTTGATGATTGCCTGACTCTATGGAGACTACTGTCAATATGATTGTTTCTTATGCAGCACAAACCCTGGATATTTCACTGACTCAGAATATTTCAGGATTGAATTGCCTAGTTTTAAGGTTTCCTAGGTCTTTTTTTTTTTTTTTTTTTTTTTTTTTTTGATTGATTTATTTAAGGACGCTCTTTAACAGCTCAGGTCATCAGCGTCCCATTCAACTCAGGGCGTGAAACGGCCGACAAATTTTGCTCAGAGGTCTATCTTTCAGGCTTGAGGTTCTTTATCGTGCCGTAAATGTACGACACGGGACCCACGGCTTTACTTCCCTTCCGAAGGAAGCCATACTTAGGATTTTTACGCCCGAAAAAATCCATCGGTCCTGGCCGGGTTCGAACCCGCGTTTTGGGTATAGGAGGCAAGTATGGTAACCACTACACCACCAGGACCGACTTCCTAGGTCTTGAGGTATGTAAAACAGTAAGTTAATTTCATAATCATGCCTTTTACAATTCTACATTGTAAGGAACGGGAATAACAGCAGAAGAAACTAATAACTGTGCTAGATGAGCAGTTAGGAACGGAGATGTAAGAGGGACGTTCAACCGTTTCCATCGCTACGTATGAAACTCACTAGAACCATAGCAACAGGTCGGGGTTAAACTGCACTAGCTTTGATATGCCGCATGTTAACATTATGACCGCGGCGATAGTGCTAGTAGTTCCCATGTGTAATATTAATTGTTGATTTTGTTTATTTACGGACGCTCTTTAACATCTCAGGTCATCAGCGTTCCATTCAATTCCGGGCGTGAAACGGCCGACAAATTTTGCTCAGAGGTCTCTTCTTTCAGGCTTGAGGTTCTTTTTCGTGCCGTAAATGTACGACACGGGACCCACGGCTTTACTTCCCTTCCGAAGGAAGCCATACTTAGGATTTTTACGCCCGAAAAAATCCATCGATCCTGGCCGGGTTCGAACCCTTGATCTTGGGTTTAGAAGGCCAATATGGTTACCACTACACTACCAGGACCGCCATGTGTAGTATTAAGCTTCGTATAGTAACTTTTTCCTTTTATGAGAAATTGCAGCCTGCGATCCCAAAATTGTTAGAATAAGCATTACATATACACGTGAGATTGTTTCCAATGTTATATGTATTCAGAATACGACATGAAACAGCGTTGTCAGAATGTCCAAACAATTAAGACACATGTGCAAAAAAAAAAAAAAAAAAACATTATCAACAGCTACGGAATTGTCTCTTGGGAGGGGGAGCTTTATTTATTAACATCTCAGGTCATCAGCGTGGCATTCAAATCAGGGGCGTGAAACTGGCGATAAATTTTTCTCATATGTCTCTTCTTTCATTCTTGATGTTTTTACGTGCTGTAAATCTAAGACACAGGACCCACGGCTTTATATTCCCTTTCTGAAAGAAGCCATACTTGGGATTTTTACGCCCGAAAAAAGTCCATCGGCCCTGGCGGGATTGAAGCTGCGATCTTGGGTTTACGAGGCAAGTAGGGTTACCACTGGACCACCAGGGGCGACTAGGAGGGTGAAGAGAATTATTAGGGAACAAGCAAGACGTGAAGCGGCGCTTCTTTTGACAGCACAGGAAAAACGCGCAGTGTTCCAAAGCGAATCACAAATCTGAATAATTTGATTAACAAGTTATCAGATGCACACTTTCCAATTTTTATTTACATGAAGATGCCGTCACTACAATTTCTAAATTATTCACTAGGTAAAAGGTTTCAAGAATGGGAGAACAACCTTCAGAAAATCACGAGCAGTAAAGGAAATTGAGTTAATATGGATTTTAAGATAAAAAATAACAAGATTTTGGAAATATAAAAACACTGATCATCTGCTGATATCATCCCAAAGGCTTTTTGATTTTGAGGACATTTAGAGCATACCCAGTTTAAAGAGACAATGAAATGAGTGCGCAAATGAGCCTGGAGGATGCATTTATTTTGCGCCAGATTTCTTGTTTGTTAGAAATTGAGAAGTACGGTTATATTGAAGGGTAATGGGTTTATGCCAACGACATTTTGGCCAAGTATTTTTTTTTATTTCTATGTAGTTGGTAGCGCACGAAATCTGGGACATCTATCTACTGTGTACGTTCCCAGGTGGCGTGTTTGCATTGACTTGGGGGATATAAACAAAGTGAGGAGAACAAGTGAAGGTTGTCATGGATGCAGTAATAGAGGAAAGGACTTGTAAGAGTTGGTTTCAAGCTTCACAAAGTGTACACAAATATAGATGGACATATACATTGGCATTGTGTCAAAAAGTTCGTGCGTCATATAAAAGGAAAGCGGCTAGTGACTTAAGTGAAAAACCAAACATTGTAATATCCGAAACATTTAATGAGAATCCCCAGGTTTGTGCTAATGTATTGCACTTTGCTGACGTTAAACCATTACGTGAAGCAATCTACAGAGAACGACGTCACCATATGCCGAAACTACCAACAAACTTTCTTGAAGTTCACGAAAGTGTAAGTAACTCTACTAACGAAGATTTTGTGCTACTGAATGATTACGAAAGCAACGTGATTACTTTTGGAGGTGAAAGCGGTTTGCAATGGCCCTTAGTGTTTCGTTTCATAAAGAAAAAGTGCGAATGTTTAGGGTTGAAACTTCTAACAAAGAAAACATTTGCAGATTTTGCGATTGCTATACATGAAGTCAACATGGAGTGAGACAACTCAACTCTTTGGTTGTCGGTTTCACCTGGGCCAGCCATGGTGACGTAAACTACAAAGTATTGGGCCCGCAAGTGTGTTCCTGACGCTGGTAAGTGGCTTAAACATTGTTTTGTTTGTCGTATTTACCTCCAGAGGAAGTAGGTGATTGTTTTGTTTTTGATAATGCTGATAGTACACCGTTATGACCAAATACTGAACAGTTCAGCGCCTGCCTTGTTGATTACTATGTATTCTGACGAGAACATGCAATATGGGCCGAGCAGTCGTCTGAAGTCACTCATTTCAAGTAAATTCAGCGCTTTATTTTACTGCTCACACCCTAACATTTTCAGTCCTAAAAATATTAAAATGGAGACTTGTTTGAAAATTAATAGCATGCATCTACAAGCCCATAAAGTAAGAAAAGTAATAAAGGACATAAGGCTGAAAATTACATTAACAACTACAGAGAAGGCCGGATTTCTCTCATTACTTTTGTAAAGTCATTTTTAACAGTTTTTAAACATTTGTAGCCAGCAAAAATATTTGACAATCTGTAGTTAAAATCATACAAGCACTTTTAACCACACCGCACGCATATTCGCTTGACAATCTGTGAAAGTGGAATGGAAAATTGTGCCCTAGCATCGTAACGTGGTGCCAATCCAAATCCAAAATGTTACATAATGAGTTTGAGTTATTGGCGCAAACACATTATGGATCTAAAGCAAACATTTTTTTTTTATAAAACGTGGTTACAGTTTACTGTAGTTCCAATGACTAATCACTTGCTCGCCTATATCCTGTATCACTGAATATATACAACTTTAAGGGGAAGCACAGTGCAAGCAAGAACCCAGGACGGAGCACGTCATGGAAAGTTCTTCAGTACGTGAAAAGAAATTGCATAGAAAGATAAGCATATATAATGTTTAAATTTTTCTTTTAATGTATGTAAGTATTGTATATAAAATATAAGAAATATCAGGTGTAGAAAATTAATTTAATTTTGAAAATATTTCAAATATTACAATTATGGAAAATGTATCTCAACTTTGCAAATGTATATACGGCATTCAGGTTATCAATCGCTCATAAGGGCTTAGCTGCGCGCAACGTAATTTCATTAGTGTATTTCAAATCTTAGATTCAAATACAACATTTAAACAAGAGTAGAAAATGTTAATATACTTCCAAAATTTAATCAAGAATGAAATCATGTCTAACAGAAATGCCTCTCATATCAGAACTTTAACACTGCGTGTACCTTTATGATATGAGTGAATGTGCGCTGTGGCGTATTTACGCACTGCTTTACTACACAACTCCCCCACATTTAAAAGAAATAAAAAAAATACGATATACAAATTAAAAATGTATAATTTTTAATAGCAAACTGAACAATACATCTAGAATAATTATAGTCATCATCGTTAACAATATGAACTCGGCTTTACGACCTGTTCCAAGCTCTTACAAAACCCTCTCTTTGTTCATTCTCCTCTATACACCGTAATAAATGATAATATATTTTTATCTCTCTACTCTTTGATAATAACGTTCAAGTTACATATAATTAGTTATTTTCTGATGTGTTCGTTCCACCGCTTATCTGTTCATTGTATATCTTCTCCAAGATTTCAATATTTTTCTTCTGGCTTTTATTAATATTTAACATGAAGGTAGACACTGCTGAACCTTTATAAAATTTAGACTGTTTTACTTCAGACTTTGTTTAATACAGCCCTTTAATCGTTCCACACATATGATTAAAATAATGCAGATTTTTTGTATTACAGATTTCACTACTAACTAAGTATTCTTTCTTGTTCAATTTTGTGATTATTAACGGATGGATATACCAAAGGTGCCAGAAAAATGTATACACACTTTCTCAGCAGATATCTATTTAATATATTTCAAAGTTGGACCGAAAACAATAGTAAAATGTAAACAGGTATGGCTCACATTGAGGAAAATGAGAAATTTTACTTCCAACAGTGCACCAACGCATTATCACTGAGATATAGGTGCGTACCTTGATGACAACCTTCCAAAGCATTGGATAGGACGAAGAGATCCGATTGAGTTTCCATCACGTTCTCCGGATCTAACTCCGTTAGACTTCTACCTAACTTAAGGATGTTGTATATCGTAGAAAACCAGCTACACAAACAGCACTTCGGGAAGAAATTGAAACGGCATGTGCTGCAATCGCTGAGGACACTTTCGCAAACGTTACTCAATCAGTAGTTCAACGTACTCAGAAGCGTATCGACGCCGATGGTGGGCATTTTGAGCAACTGTTGTAACTGTAAAAGTCTAAGATGATTAGTGCTCATTATTTTCTGTTTGTATGAATTCAGTTTTGTTATGTTAACACATTTTTTTCTTTGCTTGAAGTGTGTACACATTTTTGGCCCCCTCTGTATTTATGTTTAATTGATCTCGAATGTCTTTATGTAAGTATCGTTAACATTTATCTTCATGAGAAATACACATAAATTTAACAAAACGGATAGCAAGAAAACACTCTTGACTTACGCCTAAATGCACAGTTTTTCTTCTTCCTTAAGCTTGTAAATGTATGTAGTCATTCTTGAAATATTTTTTTTCTGATTTAGTTGGGGAATAGAATCGTTGTTAAGTTCATATTTTACTAACATTAAAAAGCATTCTAGATTATAACTTGATCCAAATATAAATGAAACAAAACAGATAATAAGGAATACCCTTGTCTTACACCTAAATGCCAGTTTTCCTTCTTTCGCCATTTTAAATTATTATTATTGTTATTGCACAAAGATTTTGAACGACATTAAGTATTGTTGATGTATTTTCTTTTAATATTTATTTTTAGAATTCCGTTTACTTTTTTAAACAGTTTATATAATCAATGCACAGAATATAAATATAAATAGAATGTACAGAATATGAATAGGAAGGTCAAATTCTCTTCTTTTTTCCATTAGCTGGACACAGTCTATGTGCGATCGTCCCATTCTAAATTCTTGTTGTTCCTCCAATAATGTTTTCATTTTTACTTCTATTTTCTGTAAATTTTACATAAATTTTATTTGGAAATTTAAAAGACTCTCTAGAAAAAGTATAAATTAAATTTCGAAGCTAATATTCGTCTACCAACAGTGTAAAATAAATTTCCCAACATTGCAGTCGCCTCCGTTGTGTTACGCAGCCAAAAAAGTTGAAAGAGAACTAGCCAAGAATAAAGCCAGAGACGAACTAGATAAAAATGATGGAGGAAGGAAGTAAAGAACGGAAATTTGGGAGGAATCATCGGATCGTTACAACTTTGAGAGAGAGAAACTATTTGAACATGAACGACACAAGTGGGGAAGTTATAGTACTAAAAAAAACAAAGGGTTGAGAACAGGGAAGACAAAGATATACTACTACGTTTTAATTCAACTGTTATCAATGTATGAGAGTTAACAATTATTGCTCTGAAAAACAGGAGCTTCTTGAAATTTAGAGGCTGGTTATTCACAGTGGAACTTCAGAAAGTTCGTTATAAGAGATGACAATTATCATTACAACTCTCTTGTGCATGCTCCGCCATTATTATTAACACTTTAGCCTTAAAATAAACAGCAAAATTGTTGGCTAAACATATGATTGTACTTTATTTGTTATTAACAACAAGGCTTGTTTCGATTATAAAGGAGGTTTGAAACAATTCTAACACCATTTAACTTCTGAGCATAAAATTACAATTACTTTAATAGCTCATAACTTCGACATATGTGACCCAAGGTTTCCAATTTACGTATTGTGAAAATATATCGATGGTGTTGATCAATATTCTGCGTTATTTAACACCAGTCTCCAAAAGTTGAAGATATAAAGAAACAAAAATATGTATTTTTTTCAATATTGGCCTTTTATAATAGTGCATTCTTACACAATGGTAATAATAATTAACAAGTATGACTGCACACCTGTATTTCATTTACAAGCCGTGATATATCGGGCTACACAGAATCCAACGTTTTCGAACGGTTATTATACTTTTCTTAAGTATATTTTTACGAAATACACGCTTACTTTCATTGCATTCTTTGATAGTCTGGGAAAATCTGCATTAGAGGGGCAGGCGAGCCCCAGCCTACACAGATCGCTGCCGAAAGATGTGTGCTCTTGTCAGGGGAACTATGACAATGCATATTAGCGTTCTGCCTGGATCACATTTTTGACTTAGATGCGGAACAAATAGTCGCCTTCAATTTGTATCATCTTTTATCTTCTCATAATTAATTATATATATATATTCAAAAATAAATGCTATTAACGGTACTCTAACGCATTGTGGACTTACTGGGAGGGTCTCGTTGACCCCTGGAGGTCTGCGGACCGCAGTTTGAGAGCGGCTGGATTAAAACCATTACTGCGTAAACTGTAACGGGAGTCTCTCCATTGCCTGAGCAAGAGATACATTAAGCAAAGTATCGGATTTCTGTCCGTTCCATGACAATCAAGGGCCTAAAGTTACGTTAGGTTCACTGCTTATTCCTGCAGGAAACAGAGCCACTGCGCTGGAGAGAACAATGACATCTATGGTAATATGCATATGTTTTAACATACGTCAATGCAGAAGGGGGCATTGGCATATGCAAAGTAGGTGTAGTGTGCGTTTGTCGACAGGAATCTATCTGTCTATCTGTCTGAAAGTACTAATATGCGTCATAAAGTGAAGTGCTCTTAACACGAAATTAGGAACTTTGGAATAGAAATGAATGCTTTTTTTTTATAACTAAATTGAATAGTCAGCATCAACTGTGTAATAAAATATATTGACAAATGCTTTAGATTCTGACGTAGATTTGAAACAAAATTGATCAAATATCGCGTTGAAGATGATGCAGTTGCCATTAGACCTATATCTGTGTAGGATATTTTAATGCAATTCTGTACCGTACAACAAGATAAATAAGGCCACAAATAATGTAATATAATAATTTATTTATTAACTGACATTGGGGCTACACGCGGTGACAGTGAAGAATAATTAAAATACAATGATTATTTACAGAAAAATACTTGTTAACTTAGTTAAATACATTTCACTTAAAAGAAAATATGTCATTCTAGTTAACGACATATCAATTTAGTTAAATACTTCAAACTAATTATATACATGTCAACTTAATTTTACGCATATTAACTTAATTAAATATTCATCTAACTAAAAAGATGTCAATTTAGTTAAATACTCAAAATAATTAAATACATGTTATAATAATAATCATGTATATACAGGGGTGTCAAAAATGTGTACACATTTTAAGCAAAGAAAAACCTGTGTTAACATAAAAAAACTGAATTGGCACAAACAGAAAATGATGAGCACTAATCATCTTAGACTTTTACAGTTATAACAGTTGCTCAAAATGTCCATCATCGACGTCGATACACTTCTGAGTACGTTGAACTATTGATTGAACAACGTTTGCGAAAGTGTCCTCAGTGATTGTAGCACATGTCGTTTCAATTTCTTCCCGAAGTGCTGCCAGTGTAGCTGGTTTTCTACGGTATACAACATCCTTAAGAGTTCCCCACAGGTAGAAGTTTAATGGAGCTAGATCCGGAGAACGCGGTGGAAACTCAATCGGACCTCTTCGTCCTATCCAGTGCCTTGGAAGATTGTCATTAAGGTACGCACGCACATCTCAGTGGTAATGTGGTGGTGCACCATTCTGTTGGATGTAAAATGCCTCATTTCCATAGAGTGTATGAATGGCGGATAAGACGGATATGCGTATCATGTTCAGGTACAATGGGCCAGCTATGCCTTCAAAAAAAAAAAAAAATGACTGAATTAGACCCCTAGATGACAAACCACATTTCTGTTCAAATGGCAATCTTGACTCCATTTTGTTGTAGTAACGCTAGCATAACGTAATGCAAGTCACATTTGTTTACAGAACATCATACAATCTTGACTTCATTTGTTCGTTGTTGATTTACCTGTCACGTAGCTACGCTATTATAACTTAATGTGAGTCACATCTGTTTACAGAACATCATACTACACATTACGGTTGTTTTTCGGTCCAACTTTGAAATATATTGAATAGATATCTACTGTGAAAGTGTGTATAGATTTTTTTTGGCACCCTCGGTATTATGAACATTAAATTATTTTTATTTTTATTCTTTTAACCTTTTAATTTCATACATTTTGGTATATAAAACGGCATGCCATGATTGATTCATAAAATCATTCTGTTTGGCGACAATCAAGTAATGAACTGACACAAATAAACATTATTACTTATGAAGATGCCCCAAAGAAAATAAATTACTCAATGTATAGCAGGTTTAACAATAAGGTAGGCCAAACTTTAGGTCACATTCCTTATACGTAGTAGAAGAAAATATGTTATATGGACATGGATCTTTATTCTCATGTTACAACTCATTTTCTACAACCCTTCATAGTACATTAATCATGGTAAACACACAGGAACACAACGTACCAGCATACCACACAAAACAAAACCGCCACGGGTGGCCGAGGTCGTTAAGGCACGGACTCGTGAACGGGAGGTCTGGGTTTGAATACCGCCAGGACCGTCCTCCTTGACTGAGGTTTTTTCCTGGTTTTTCTCAGTTCTCATAAATGGCAAATGTCGGGGAGGTACCCTAAACTTAGGCCTGGAACGATTCCTTCCTTAAAAATAAATCCTTTCCCAGTATATTATTTCATCTCTTGTATCATCAGTGTCCGTCGCCTGTGGTGCCTCTGTAGCAAAAACGGGCTTGAACACTATTCATTCATTCATTCATTCATTCATACCACACAAAACTGTTTCTTGCATGAAATATTCAAAATGTCCTCCGTCAGCATTGATACAAGCATCTACCCGTCGTCGCATTGACTCCCGAATGTGCTGATATATTCCTGGAGAACTGCATATTGTTTCGCAGCCTTCCACAAAACGGAACTAAGACTCTCCGCATCTTGTACCGCGGTTCGAGATAAAGTCTAGTGAGTTTAGGTCCGTAGAGAGTGGAGGCCAGGGAATTGATCCAACTCTATCTATCCATCTGTCACGGAATCTCTTATTTTGGGCACTTTGAACGTCATTCAAGAAAGAGTATCATGTAGTGTGCTGGTATGTTCTGTGTCTTTCCCATAATTAACGTACTATGAGGAAATTATGCTTAAGTACTGAAACTTTAATTAGTTTTGCCACACATTTTATTGCTGTCATCTTAACTTTCATTTTCAGCTACATTAATATTAATCATTGCGGTCATCCTGAAAAATGTAATTATTGAAACCAGGGAAATCTAATGTCGTCCACATATTATCATTTAAGACATTTAGTAATTTTCCATTTATATTTTCAAAGTTTTCGCAAATTTTCGATCATCATCCCTTGACCCCACATTGTCGCAAAGTTGTCGCAAATTTACGCTAATTCTAGTCTGTAATACCAAGGGTGCCATGTTTACACACTTTAACAGTAGATATCTATTAAATATATTTCAATGTTGGGCCGAAAAATAACAATAATGCGGAGTATGATGTTCTGTAAATAGATGTGACTCACATACATTATGATAGCGTTGCTACGTGACAGATAAATCACCAATGAACAAATGAAGCCAAGATTATCGTATGATGTTCTGTAAACAGATGTGACTGACATTACGTTATGCTAGCGTTGCTACAACAGAATGGAGCCAAGATTATGTTTGACAGTGGAAAGCAAATTTGAAGTGATACTGGAAAACCGAAAATGTTGTTAAAGTTCAAAGGCAATAGGACGAAGAGGTTTCCACCGGGTTTTCCGGATCTAACTCCGTGACTTCTACCTATGGGGAACTCTTAAGAATGTTGTATATCGTAGAAAAATCAGCTACACTGATAGCACTTCGGGAAGAAATTGAAACGGCATGTGCTGCAATCGCTTAGGACACTTTCGCAAACGTTGCTTAATCAGTAGTTCAACGTACTCAGAAGTGTATCGACGCCGATGGTGGGTATTTTGAGCAACTGTTGTAACTGTAAAAGTCTAAGCTCATCATTTTCTGTTTGTGTGAATTCAGTTTTGTTATGTTAACACAGTTTTTTCTTTGATTGAAGTGTATACACATTTTTTTTGCATCCTCTGTATATTAAAATACAATGCTAATTGTTTTCATCACATTTTTCTAAATGAATACTGCGCATGATTTTAACACTGCACTTAATCTTATTTTTCGTACAGTACTCGTTGACACTGGCATAAGCAGAAGCATTTGGCAATGTGGTGCTCTCTCCCCCCAGTGTTTACTATTTTTCCACAATTATTTTATTAAGTACCCAGTAATTTTACGGAAAAATATTACCATTAACTTTTAGAAATCTTCGAACACATTACAAAAGTTCATTGAAGCTCGCTAAGTAAAACTTTAAACACTTCTCATTTTCCCACACTAAAGTTCACAGACTACAACTAATTTTAAGACCCAACTTTTAGGTTCTCTAGAATTTTGATTAAATGTGTAATAAAATTCAGCATAAGTCTGAGAAAGAAGGTGAAAAAAAAGAAGAAGAAGAAGAAGAAGAAGAAAAAAGCAAATTCAAATGAAGGGCGAATAAAACTATATCGTGTAAGAGTAAGTGAGAGTTATACATATTCTTGAATCGTCATGGCCTCATTAGATCAGATTTTCGTTCTGTGTGTGAAATTCAACCGTTTCACCAACAGAAGAGCTTCTATTTGTGATGCACTGTGTTAACAGAGTTGCTGCTATGAAGTATTTGTGTTTCCATTACCATTGTATCAAACTTCAACTTTTTTGAAGCTTTATGAATGATTTTAATGCACTGTAAACACTTTGACGTTTTTAAGTTTTCTTTTTCTATTAATTGCCTTATCTGAATAACATGGATGATGAGTGTGACTTGGCAGTGGTTGCATGATATTTTCATATCATTTTATACAACCACAGTTAAATTTCAGTTGACGCCTGTACAGTCATCAGTGTAGACGTAAACATTGTTTTTTCGCATCTGAATATTCTGAACAAAGTTAAACATAAAAGAAGCAAGTTGTTGTACATGTGCTCAGGCCATACAAACAGGTGGCCTCTATTGCTACCTATCTTGCACTTTTGGCCATATATCAGAACTAATGGAATGAAATGAGGTTGAGGAAATGAATTGTTCATGGAATCCATCCCAGAATTCGCTTAAGGGACCAGGAGAAAGCACGAAACATCCCAAAGTCAGGGCGGTCGACTGAGCAACCTACTCGGTTATTAGTAACCAAACTTGCCTCCTAAACCCAAGATAGCGTTTTCGATCCCGGCCAGGACCGATGGATTTTTTCGGGCGTAAAAGTCCTAATTATGGCTTCCTTCGGAAAGAAAGTAAAGCCGTGTCGTACATTCACGGTACGAAAAAGAACTTCAAGCCTGAAAGAAGAGGCCTCTGAGCAAAATTTGTCGGTCATTTCGCGCCCTGATTTGAATGGGACGCTGATGACCTGAGATTTAAAGAGCGTCCGTAAATAAACCAAATCCAAAATAAATAAATAAATACTTGGCTATGAGGCTGATAAACCCGCCGAACTTGTACAGTTGTTAAATTTTTGTACGTCTGTTGCCGAAATGGAGACAGATACTATTTGTGTAAGGAATTTCCAAATTGCATACACAGCTGCTACAAATACTTTCGTGAAATTAAATTTTGCGGTGTAAATCTCTTTCTTTGTGATTATATAGTTTGATTCAAACTCCATTTGAACTTGTTTTTTCACCTTCTTTCTCAGAATTATGCTGAATTTTATTACATGTTTAATCTAAATTCTAGAGAACCTAAAAGTCGGGCCTCAAGAACTGTGGGAAAATGTAAAGTATATAAATTTTAACTTAGCGAACTAGACGAACTGTCATCGTCTTCAATATTCGAATTATAGTATGAAACACTGTAAAGTCTTCAAGGTTTGTGTGGGGCTTCCGTTCTCTAAATAGTCCGCAGAAAAAAAAAAAATCACAACTGAGGTCTGAAAGCTCACTTTGTTTATGCCGAGGCACAATATATTGAGCATTAAGCATAGTTCTACTATAAAAAACACAATTTATTGAATGTCTAAGTAGAATATACAGCGCGCGCAACTGAGATTCCACGGCAGCCAAACCGCCACAGGTTGCCGAGGTCGTTAAGACTCGTGAGCGGGAGGTCTGGGGTTCGAATCCCATCAGGACCTTCCTCCTAACTGAGGTTTTTTCCAGGTTTTCCTCTGTCCTTATAAATGGCAAATGCCGGGGAAGTACCCTAAACTTAAGCCTGGAGCGCTTCCTTCCTTTAAAATTCCTTCCCCAGTTTATCATTTCATCACATCATCAGTGTCCATCGCTTGTGATGCTTAGTAGTGCAAACGGGCGTTAAACACTATTAAAAAAAACCGGCAGCCAAGAGAGGGGATGGCTCAAGAAGGAACACTTAACCATACAGATAGCCGTGTCTTGGCGCTCCAGTCCCTCTATTGCTAATAATGAAAGTGGCAGTTAACTCCGATCCTGACCTTCCACTGTCATTGCGAACACACGTGCCCGCGGGGTGATACAAACCGGTGATTTGTTTACGTCTACTCCGTTCTCCTACTGCATAGACGTTAAGTATATCTGATGTTCAGGTGACGCATATTTTTCAGTTTTCTCTTGGTATTACGTCAAAGACGTCCTATTTTGAGCCATGTCATTTTATTGCTAAAATGAAAAAAAGTCAACAATAAATTTGTAATGGATGTCAGCAGAAGTCCACAATTAGAAGTAAAGGAAAGTGTATTTAGAAAACTCCATTCACTAACAGATCACCCGTGTTGAAGAGTGGAATTATTTTGCACAAGGCACAGAGTTTAAGCACTCAGCATGCAAGTAACTGTAATTTAGATTAAGTCTTCCGTAGATCTCCATTCTCTTCCTGTTTGTCTCTTCGTCGGTTCTTACCCCCACGGGTGGCCGAGGTCGTTAAGGCACGGACTCCTGAGTGGGAATTCGAATTCCATCAGGACCGTCCTCCCTGACAGTTTTTTTTCCCAGGTTTTCCTCAGTTCTCATAAATGACAAATGCTGGAGAGGTACCCTAAACTTAGACCTGGAACATTTCCTTCCTAAAAAAAATCCATTCCGTATCATCAGTGTTCACCGCCTGTGGTGCCTCTGTAGTAAAAAACAGGTGTTAAACACTATTCGAAAGAAAGAAAAAGAAAAGGTGGCAAACTATTTTCTTTCCCTCCTACTATCTTAGACTGGGATAATTTAACCAACGGGTGATTAAATAGCAATCATGTTCCAAATCCAAACGGATGATAGCATTATACATGCATTATAAACAATACACAGGTACGTATAAAGAAGCAGGAGAAATTAAGATGCCTACTTTCTGCCTAGCTAAAACAATTCATTATTAATATTATGTTGATACAATGTAAATAAACAACAATGAAAATAAAAATAATATTTTTGTTTAGGTTTTTAAATATATTAATTAGCTGATAAACACAAAAATTAAAAGAAATGCGCTACAATTATTTGGTTTGTTTATTTTATGTAGAGGGAGTTTGCAAAACACGAGCAGTGATGTAAGGCATTGTTAAAGATAAATGTCAGTTTTGTAGCCTTTCTCATTAGAAGAATGTAATAATTATCGCGCTACTCTACACCAGTGTACGATTTGCAAGAGGAGGGGTCTTGCCCCCTCATTTTAAATGACCTATTCCCACCAGAGATGCTTATTTCCCACACACTGGATATATAATCTATATAATTTAACACTAATTTGATATTTTGGAGCCGTACACAAAACGTATACATGCCCCATTGCCATTTTAACATTCAAATATATTTCAAAAGCTTATAAATATACTATAGGCCTATAATCTTGCTCATTAATTTTGGAAACAACAATATAATTTAAACGTTTCTTTCTCTTTGCGTCATTGTTGCTTTAATCTGTTACGATCCGTTACTGCATGCAGTCATTGTTAATTTGTCACAGCCTGCGAGGCAAGCAGGAGTTATTTCTTTCCATACTTCTAGCCCTGTGCAAAATATGAACTTTCAGTATGTCTAAGAATCACAGTAAAAGTTCCTTATTGTTCAAGAACAGTGTGCAAATAGTGACTCAGGATACTAGCAGTGGCGCTAAAAGAGTTAAAATAGACATCGAATCTGAGAAACAAAGAGAAAGTGAATTTCGGGGACCGAAAACTGAGAAGTCTCTAGGTGAGAAAGGAAGTATGTAATTATAGTGGGAAATTGTGTTGCTGTATCACTTTTTCAAAATTGTCCTTAGACTAAGCCATGGCTCTCTGTAAATGACAAAAACTTAGTAATATGTACAGTGTGAACTTAGGTGGAAAGTATGAACGCGTGCATATTGATAATATTTTTTTAACTGGTGTTTCAGCAAATAGTTCAAAGAAACTATATGATAAAATCGGTGATCATGCGAAGTGCAAATCACACATGAAGCTCATGAAAAGTATACGTGGTAAAGTAAACCAAAGTATAGAAACATCTGTGAGTGAAAGTGAAAAGTTGCGGGGAAAAATAAAACGTTCACAACTGCTTCGTTGTTCAGATCTGCATATGTAATAACTAAACAGAATCTATTTAGCAGTAATCGAAATGCTAAAATTGAATGTGTATCAAACGTAATATGCTTCATTTTGACTATGCGTGTCGAAATATTATTATGTTTATAGGAAAAGCAATTAAAAGGAGGGGGGTTGCTCAGTTCATTATAGAATCGAATACAAAATTTAGTATCATGAGAAATGAAAGTGCGATTTATAATAAAATCTGCTTAATATACATGTACATTTGTTCTTTGAGGGGATTGCTTAAAATTGTTTTTTCGGTATTGCTAAATTAGAAAGTGTGACAGGGGAAGGTATTTTCAATACAGTTTTAGTCGCTCTTGAAAACTATAACAGAAAATATGACGTTCTAAAAACCATTAGGTTGATATCACAACAGATGGTGCATCAACATGTCCGGTGTTGTAGATTTAGGGCACGTATTTGATTGATTTATTTATGGACGCTCTTTAATAGGGCACGTAAAATAACCTCAAACCAGAAAGAGCAAAATTTGTCGGCCGTTTCACTCCGTGAATTGAATGGGATGCTGATGACCTGAGATGTTAAAGAGCGACCATAAATAAAACAAATCTCATCTCTCGCGTTCAAAATACTCCACAAACTTTCGGAGACATCGGTTTGCTGTGCAAGAGTCCCCTACAGATAATAACCACAAATACTGTCAAGATAGAAGTCCCCGACGCATAAAAACGTATTAAGCAGTAGTTAAAGCAAATTAAGCATTCAAACGTTTGGAGGTAACGCAAACTAGGTGCCGCCCCTGCTTTCGGGTCGGATCACGAACAATTGATGTCTTCGCAACTTTATCATGACGCGGTTACTACCGCTATCTGACTATTATGTATGTCTGACTAGGAAATGAATATCTGCCATGTTTAGGCACTAGAATGCATCTACACGGAAAATCAGAAAGTGGTCTTAAGAAATGAAATTTAATCCGATAATGGACATTAGCAGTTCAAAGTTATCAACTGTGTACATAGGCATTTGCAGCGAATTTTCTTATCTATAAAATTACACGAATGGACGAGGGAGTTGTAGTACTGTAGCTGGAAACCCGCGCGTTTATCAACAATAGTTGCATTTAACAGTGGTAAGCCAAGAATATTCTTCAGGAATTTATCAATTTTGGAGGCTTATTTAATTTAAATGACGTTTTTACAACGCTGAAGAATAAATGCTAGACACACTGACAAGAGGAAGGAAACAACTTTTTATAACACTTTTTTTTTTGTTTGTTTGTTTGCCCACGAATTATAAAAATATGATAAAGTAGTTCTTGACTAATCTTAAAAGTATCATTAACAATGTTGTGTTCATTTAACGGACATTCTAATTGTTTTGGGGGGAAAATCTATGATTTGATTTTTCTTATTATTTGTGAGCATTTTGAGTGAATCTAGTTTTAGTCTAGTTAACTTTTTATAGTTTTAAATATAATTATTTTACATATCATACGATGTTAACATAGGCATGGTTTTGAGTCCATTAACAATTTGTATAAACTCTTCATAGACGCTTCTATGCTCGTAATTACCTTATTCCCTTGTACTTGTGGTTGTGAATTATGTATCGCCTTTATAAAACACTCTTTGAGTTTATCTGTTAGATCTTTTAAAAACCTCCATGTGTCCTGATATTGTGTACAATGCGTTTTCCATGTTAACTCAACATTACACTCTACCAAGGTGACTAAGGCATGAACTCTTGGGCTAGTTTTGCGGTTCGATTCAACCCGGACAGCCATTCCTGACTGAAGTTTTTCTCATTTCTTTTAATGGCAATTGCTGGACAGAAACGCAACATCATGTCTAATGGGTAATCAATGGTTTTTAAAAGCTTTAGTTCATTCCTTGGAACCTTTTTTTTTTTTTTCTGATTTACTTATCGTTAATTTTGCGCATAAGGCGGTTGTTTTTACAACAATGACTCCAAAGCGCTGTTTTAATGTTTAAAATTATTGCTGTGCATTGTTGTGCTGCGTGATTGTTTAAAGTATACAGACTTTCAGTCTTAAACATTTAAAATGGTTCTTAGAGCTGAAGTTGCAGTAAGAGCTGTGGAGGATGAACGTCATTGGCACTTCTCATTCCAATGTACGCAGGATTGTCCAGAGGTTCAGAGAGGTTGGTATTTACACCAGGAGGCCCGTTCTTGTAGTAGGAAGAGAACCTCTGCTTTCTTTTACTGCAAGTTTTTCGTGATCGGTGGAGGCCAGGAATCATTTGCAGCAAGTACGACATGTTAACATCAGCGACAGACAGTTAGAAGCAGGCTGTATGAAGTGAATTTACTGTCCAGAAGACCTGTAAAAGGACCATTGCTGACTAGGGAACACCTCAGAGGCAGTTTGCTGATGCAGGGCACCAGATGGGAGGGAGAGAGTATGGAGAAGGCCAGAAGAACGTTATGCACTCTGCACTTCTCTTCAAGTACACCTTTTAATGGAAGTTCAGTATTAGTTTTGGCAGGAATCAGCATTGAAACAAGGGCGGAATTTGTGTTCATTCCGAATAGGTCACGGACAGCTCATCGGTACATCGAGTAGATTCTTGCTGATCATGCATCTGTTATAGGCGACATTACCCTTACGCACGATAAAGCACACATTGCTCACTGTGTTTCTGAGTTCCTGAGTGTGAGTGGCATTGAACGTATGTATGGCCAGCACTCGTCCAGACCTGAATCCGATAGAACATGCTTGGGAAGCGTGCTATGGGTCGATTCCCTTACTCACTGGCAGATCTCCGGGCTGCACTTCAAGCGGAATGTGAACTGATACCGCAAGAGGAGATTGCAGATCTTATCCGGAGCATGGCTGGCCGAATCGCAAGAGTACTTAGAGCTAGAGGTAGCAACACTTGTTATCTTACACAAACAGCTAGAGAACCATACTGCAATTAAAAGTGTCAATTTCCAGCATGTTTAATTTTTTTTTTTTTTATAGCGATGTTGAAGGTTTTTCTGTATTAAAATCAACAATGGGATAGAATTTGTACTTAAAATACTCCTCATGCCTTACTTGGATGGTAAAGTGTTAAAGAGATTGTTTTAATATTTATGTCTTCGTTGCATTAAACACAGCGTTTTATTTTAAAATGTGTTTAAAAATTAAGTGTTTCGCTTTTTCTGCCACTTAGTGTGTATTATGTCCACCATCTGTGATGTCTCAATAGTGAAGAGGGCGTTAGTGTACAAAAAGTTATTTACGTAGCTGCTGAAGAAAGCGAGGATTGAGATGAGTTTCGAAATGAGTAAGGCGTTGACACTTTCTTAGTAGTTGCATAATATGTTTTGTTCCACTCTTTATGTGAATATGTTGAAGATATAAATAGACGCAGAGCTCACCATTTGGCCATTCAATAAACATAGAGGACAATCGTGGGGATAACTTCGTGCCGGATTATGAAACAAGTTTTAAATAAAGTTTTGTAAGCCAGGGGAAGTTAATCCCATTAACCGAGTGGGGTTGCTGAGGAGGTAACGCTTGAAATTTGCATTCTAGAGGTCTTGGGTTCAATTGCTTGGGGCCTGCAATCCTCATTTTCGGTTCTCCTGGTCGCTTAGGCGAATGATGGAGAGAATATTTCCTTTCCTTAAACGTTTCCTATTTTATTGCTCTATTACAGGGTCGAAGGTGCCAGGGCGGGGTGGGTTGGTGTGGTGTGACGGTGGCTTGCGCCTTGTATAAGTTTTTGCCCCGACGCTGTAAAAGAAGTGGCACGAACTCCTTGGGCAGTTGGGTTCCACCGGTGTCGTAGTGCTCTATCTCCTTCCTCATAAGGAAACCGCACTGGTGGTGTAGGCACAAACGGCTAGTCGTGAGCAAGACTTAAGTACCGAAACTATTTCCTTCGCCCAAACAACCACCCATCAATTAAAACAAAAATATGAAAAAGAATTCTGTTAACGGAAAACAGTAAACCGTGTTAAGAAAATTAACGAGGGTGTTAGATTTGCTAAGCGATATTTAGACTGCCGATTTTGTTACAGTTCAAGAATGCTAAGTGTTCCGGTACGGAAATATACAATTGTTAAGTCAATGTTACTGTTGTTTTCTTGACTTCCTTTATTTACGGACGCTCTTTAACACCAAGTTAAAGAGCGTCCGTAAATAAGTAAGCAAGTATGTTACCACTACACCACCAGGACCGACGTTAATGTTACTGACTCATGAAAATGTGGATATATGACATTTTTCTAAAGTGACCTCGTTTTAAAAGAAACAGTCAGTTGTACAGCATTGTTTTAGAAGTACTGGTTTTACAAGCCTTTGAGAATTAGATTATGTTAACAAAAATTTCTATCGTAAATTTGTTCTTTGGCAATGATTTAAAAAATATCAAGCACGACGTGCCATGAAACAATTTCTTTTCAACAATTTGAATGTTTACATCCTTGTGTAGTATATTGTATATCTTGTTATAACGTAAAATATTCCAATATTCCATTTCTCAAGCTGTTTGTTGGTAAACATGCAGTTTGGAAAATAGATACTGAAGCGTTAAGTTCCATTTTTCTCACTGTTTTCATTTTGGAAACAAGTGAATTGCGACATAGTATGGAACATTAAGCATTACGCTCTTACACAAGCATTCATTTTGGTGTATTATTTGCATGAGTTCACTGGACAAACAAAAATGTTCCATGTCATTAAAGGGTTAAAAGTGTCTAAATGTAAGTATAGAGAAACCCTTGGTGATCCCAGTATCTTAGTTCGCTATTATATAAATACAAAGAACTGCCTATTTGATTAAATAATTACCTGAATGCTACATTTATAAAACATTTCTTTATACAGGAGGTTAATTAACTACACCGAAATAATTTCAGAGATTGTAGAGATGTCGTATTAAGCAATGTGGGATAGCAAACATATTGCCTATCTGCACAAATTTCGAAGCTATGGCTATAAGTTTCTAAAGCGCCATTACGCCACTGACTAATGAACACACCCTCGAAAGCGTAACACAAGATAACGAAGGCAGGTTTCTGAACGTATCACTCTGGTGCCATAGATATCGCATTAGCTTTCGAGTAAGAGTTGATCATTTGTTTTCGAGTTCGACTCTCGTTCATCATTTTTTTTATTATTGTTATTTTGTTTGTTTCCTGACTGCAGTTTTTGGCCTAAGTTTTAAGTTGATCTTTTGATTTTTCAATTATACACCAAAATCTTAAAATATCAGTTCATATAATTATAACCTTTGTAGTTGTTATTGTACTAACCAATCGGAATCGCGTCTTGAGTATGTGTTACGTAAATTAAGTTTTAAGCGCTATGTTAGTAGTAAGCTTAATAGCCAATGTATGTTGATAATAATTCATTGTTGAGAAAGAGAATAAAACTTAAAAACAGGAAGTAAATTTTATTCATAGTTCTTTAGTGTGCATATTGCAACATTTCACGTTTAATAAAAAAATATAATTAACGCCATGCCAAGAACTGAACCTCCAGTTTGCGGAACATCAGTTTTTGCGTTATACATTACGCCACACAGCAAACAGTTCCTTCTTCAGTAGGTTATATAATGCAAGGAGGTAGTTAATAGATGATCAGTGTCGCACTGTCACGTGATTAGTTCGAGATTTGAGGGATTTTTATGGCATTAAATCTTGAAAACGCTGATAACGAACTGCGTAAAATCGATATTTATATGCTGGCAAGACAGTTTTAATGACATTATAAACCAGTTTTACACCCGGCTTCGCTTTAACGCGGATTGATCAGCATGTATTCCCAAAATGCTTAACACCATACTGTTTTATGTTTAGTTGTGAATCATACATTGCCTACCTCAAATTGCATACACACGGCATCTCTACACTCTCTGGTGTTATTTCGGTGTGGTTCATTAACATCCTGTATTTTCAGAGGTAGTGTTTGATTGTGACATACGGATTAAGCTATGTCATAGGTAATATCTGTACACAGTAATTTTCAAAACGCAAGTGTATTTATATTAAAAAGCGCAAACATAAACACACATTAGCCCCCCAGTACTGAAACTTAGGTTTTATGTATTTCTTTGTGTACTGCATCTGTTTTTTACCATTTTTCTTTTGACGCTTTCTGAAAAATTGTTGATATAAAAATGGAACTGCAGTGAGTTTTAGAATATGAGCAAATAAAAGATAAGCTCAGGTATAAATAGTGTTCCTGCGTTGCTTTATATTTTCTGTAGAAGACGTTCACTGTGCTCGAAGTGTGAATGATTATCTCAGCCCTATATCCAGGATTCTAATGGCAGCAGGAAATGACCTCCATTTTGCCTATAAATACTCTTGCCTGCATCGGTACGGCACAAATGACACGTCCACCGAAACATGTTAAACGTCACAGCTTTCTCACGTGTTGAATCAGCCATACATCCTCGGGCAATTCCACGTATTATAGAAACATGCACGATCCATCTAACTTGTGATTCTAGCATATAGATGAGCTCGTGACGGGATTATATGAAATACTTAAGCGAACACTAAATTTACCCGGGAATTCCATGACCATCCTCAATGGCATTGTTCAGTGAGGCCTTTGTGAATTCATATTAACTGTTTATGAGCACCCGAGAGTCTTGAACCTGTCATAGACATCGAATTTGCATGTACTCAAAATATCTCAAATACGCATGCATTTATGCTGTCAAAATATTTAAAATATGCTTTATAATTTCGAAAATATACACTAAGTATGCACTAAAAGTGCCAACTTTAGGCTTTAACTTCTTTTTGGTACTTACACTGTACATTCTTCATTTTCTCTATTTTTTTTTGAATGATTTATTTATGGACGCTCTTTAACAGCTCAGGTCATCAGCGTCCCATTCAACTCAGGCGTGAAACGGCCGACAAATTTTGTACAGAGGCCTGAGTCTTCCAGGGAAGACCCTAAACCTTTACACATTAAAAATGCAGTTACCACTCTTTCAGGCTTGAGGTTCTTTTTCGTGCCGTAAATGTACGACACGGGACCCACGGCTTTACTTCCCTTCCGAAGGAAGCCATACTTAGGATTTTTACGCCCCGAAAAAATCCATCGGTCCTGGCCGGGTTCGAACCTGCGATCTTGGGTTAGGAGGCAAGTATGGTAACCACTACACCACCAGGACCGACTATTTTCTCCAAATGCTCAAGTGTAAATGTATGGCATTTATCGGTTAACACAAATTTGTATGCTAAAAAACATCTTTCCACATCTACTAGATAATAATATTGAATACTATCTAATTATTGGTAAAATTTGAAAGCACTTACTAACTCTGGAGACTTTCTTCAGTGAACACAAGCTTTTAATGTCAGGATTTCTCTCTAAAACCCTGCACAATTTATCCCTTCCTTTCCCTGCAAACTTTGAACAAACACTCTTAATTTTATTCCTTGAACCTTATTGAGAATTTGTAAAAATACGAGGGTAGGTCCATAAGTTTCCGGCCCCACCGATAAGCGTTATCGCCTTCGCAAAATCCTTATCTGATGTGATACCTTATCTGTTAAGTAAATAGTTGTAATTGTAACTTTCGCTCCGCTGTGTTCAGTTGTTCAGATATAGTTGCATAAAGAAGGCTATGTGTAGAATATTGGGACGTGTTCATAATGGAGTTTTGAGCTGTTAATAAGTTCTTCACAGAAGTACTTACTCCAAATGAAATTAAACACCGATTTAACGGTGTATATGGGGAAGCACCCCCTCATATTTTACCGTAAAAGAATGGGCCAAACCTTTTTGAATGGGTCTAGAAAGCATTGAAGACGAAGAGCGCGCAGGTCGGCCCTTGGAGGTGCTCACTCCTGAAAACATCGCTCTTGTGGAAGGAGAAATTATGGAAGACCGGCGGCTCAAAGTTACAGAAATAGCCGCAAGGTTGAACCTTTCTAAAACAACAGTCCTTCGAATTATTCATGAACATGAAAAGGGTTAGGGTAAGATGGGTGCCTAGACTTCTTTCCTCATTCCAAAAGCAGCAACGAGTCATCTGTTGTCAGGCATTTTTGGAGCTCCGTCCTGGCAACGAGAGAGAAGTTCTGCAAACCATTGTTACAGGAGATGAAACTGCAGCCCTCTTCTATGATCCCTTGTCCAATAGAGAATCAATGGAGTTGCGTAAACCTGGCGAAGCACCGGCTCTAAAGACCAAGGTCACTCAGTTCACCAAGAAGTTTATGACCACAATCTTTTGGAATTGTGACTTCATTGACTTCAAGGAGAGGAACACCACAGTAAATATGGAGTATTCTGTTGGCCTACTGCACAGACTACGTGCTTCCATCAAAGAGAAAAGGCGAGGAAAGCTGAGTGTTGGTGTGCGCCTTCTTCACGACAACGCGCCTGTGCACACAGCTCTTTTTGCAAAGGAAGCTGTGAAGAAATGTGACTTCAAGGAGATCGACCATCCACCCTACAACTCAGATCTAGCTCCCAGTGACTATTTCCTCTTCTCAAAGCTCAAGAAGGACCTTTGAGGAAGGAAATTTAAGTGTTACGAAGAAGTGATAGATGCTGTTTATGCTCATTTTGCAGACAATACTTCTGACTATTTGTGGGGGAGGAATGAAATGTTAATTCAAAGGTGTGAGAAGTGAATTGCAATAAAGGGTAACTATATTGAAAAGTGAAATATAGTTTTTGTCTTTATCATACCTAGAAAATGGTTATGCCGGAAACTTATGGACCTCCCCTCGTACGTGAGAAAGAAAGTCATGACACACATATTCAAAAGTAGCAAATTTTTATTCTGGAACTTGGAGCCTTTCATCTCTTTTCAATTTAGTCTCCTGACACATTAATCACCCGCTGCAGACTTCTGGAAGACATTAAACACCCACAGCCATGCCGTTTTTGTTAATGTCTAAGAAGCTCCCTACTGTACTGCAAGTGTAGTGTGATTTCTGCGGATAACTCGCTCGATGTTTATCGTCGACCCACCTCCTGCAGCATTTAATCAAATTAATGTATTGCGGTTCGAGAAAAGGATGATCCGCATGCACATGGAGCATCTTCCACTCATCACGTCCTTGTCGAAAGGTTGACACCTAACGGGCCACTTTCCGATATGGCAAGTTTTCATTGCCGCAGGCTTTCCTATCGTGTGTTCACATTATTTTTAATCTATCCACTCTGCTCACTTCTAGAAAACATCACTTTAGCGAAGTCCAGATTTACACCACTACTTGACAGCTATGTACTGTCTACATGTAGTGCGGCTGTGGCGCTGAGTATATTGAACAGCAATGCCTTCCTTCTTATGGAGGTGATGAGAAACACAAGGCCCTCACATTTTATTAGCAACATGGTGTGTGCTGCCACTAATTTCTAAAGCCCACAAATACACTATGACTATTTCCGACTTTATTTGAGCGCGTTTTCGAGAAGGCACAAAACGTTGTCTAACACGTGCCTGCCGTATCTGCTACAGATATAAATATATTTTCCTAATTCTAGAATAAAATAACAAATCACAACTTTTTTCTAGCAATTTAATGCAGCGTTCATCCAAATAAACAATATTACACATTTATTTAATCACACAACTCCAAACAGTGTGCAATCAGTTGTTGTATTGGGAAGGGGACAAAGTTTATATCTAATTGTGTCTGGACGAAAGAACAATACTTAAACATCATTTAATTATTAAGTAACTTAAAGTGAAGACCAGGAAGGTCGTGGTAAATGGTTAAACATTGTTCTAAACCTAACCACAGCAAGAGCTGCTTATTACACTGGTACAAAAGCGTACACAGAAGTGCAGATGAAATGGACTTTACGGAATCCAAGCGCAGAACGGAGCAGGGAAGGACAAAGACCTGAAAAGTGTTTTTGGCTGGAAAAGCATGAAAACCGTTGAAAATTGAGATGGGACGTTGTATCACGATCTGACTTGACAGTAATCTTTCTGTCGCTCTCAAAGCAGGCCTTTCGATAGTGATGGACTATAACCAAGAAAAACATGAAATTGTACTTAAGTAATGCGCTCCTTCGCCTTTTCCTCTCTCTCACACACTAATAAACCTTTATTACCAAACTAATATTGAGTAAAAGTGCAGGCTTGACGGCTATTTTAAGCCGCGGTCATTTATTAACACAAGAATGTGTAAATAGACTGCTAAAGTGGAAGAAGAGAAGTTATGCAGAAAGTGCCAGCACACTGTCATCAAAGTTACACATGTTACCTAACGCCACTGGTAAATAGTAAGCTTAAATGTTAAGCACAACATTTAATAAAAGCGAAGTGGTGATAATCTGCATTTATTAACTGCATTAAAATGTTGTTATACTTAATTTATCTTTAGTGTGTCCACATCATTTTTGCAGTGTTAGTCCTTTCAATATAAATCTCTCGTCTTGTTTGCCACGCTGTTCTGAAATTGCATTCTTTGGTTGTAAAATGAGTTTAACTGATGTGATCTTTCCTTAAGTAAAGTCATAACGTTAGACAGAACATCCGAAAACTGATCTGACTTGGTCGTTTCTGGCGCTTTCAAAGCAGAACTTTCGATGGCGATGAGCTATGAACAATAGAGTGCAACAACGGATACACTTTCAGAGACATAAAATAACTGAGATTTTTAGAAAAGTGTATTAACACTCTCTGTTCCAAAATTTTCCACGTTTTCAATATTTACCTTCGTGTTCTGCTGAATTAACTATACATTGCCACACTGAATTGTCTAAAAGTGCGCATTATGTTCACGTTTCCGGGAGTTTTTCAGACATATTACTATATTTTCAAAATTCAGTTAATTCAGATCTATGGGCGCTAGAAACCTGTATCCTGATCACAGAAGTATTGTCATTTAATAAAAAAATGCATATTTAAGCTTATCTTTTCACTTAAAAGCAGTCGGGCATAAAAATCCTAAATATGGCTTCCATTGGAAGGGAAGTAAAGCCGTGGGTACCGTGTCGTACATTTACGGCACTATAAAGAACCTCAAGCCTGAAAGAGAGATCTCTGAGCAAAATTTGTCGGCCGTTTCACGCCCTGAATTGAATGGGACGCTGATGACCTGAGCTGTTAAAGAGCGTCCGTAAATAAAAAAAATAATAAAAGTAAATAAATAAACTTAAAAGATTTAAAATAGCACGCAGCTCCTCAAATGAACGATTTAAACATTTCTCAACAATTGCAAATAAGTAGTTATAATCATTTTATTATTAAATTAATAAAGTCAATTTTAGCTCTGCACTCTTCAAATGCCTGCTAAGTTGATGCGACTTGGGTATGTGAGCTTTTCATTGCTAATGGTGCCACTATTTGATGTCTAGTGTAGGTTGAGTTATAAACAAATCAAATCAAAATTAGATTCAATTCTATGAAATGTTTGAGTGATCTGTTCAGTGTACTCACCGCATAGTTTCTGTCTATTGCAAAAGACAAAGAATTGCAAAGTGAAGCACAATATTTATGAATGCGTATGTTGAAGACAAAAGGTTTCTTATTTCAGTTAAAGTGCTGCAAAAGTGTGTTATAAACGAGATAAAAGACAAAGCGTCTGCATTATAACATCTGTTGTTAATCGAAAATTACGCTTTAGCGTCAAGTATACCAGACGTTTGCACTTCTTTCATTTTATTTCTCCCTATACCTACAACTGTTACTTTAGCTGAGCGGATCTTTTCAAAACTAGAACTAATAAAAACATTTTTACAGATATGACACAAGCGCGATAAAGTAGACAGTGTTTTAAGTATCGAGTGTGACAGAACACGAAGAATTTACGTGAGTGAAGTAAGAACACTTTACCTCAAAAAATACCAGACGTCTTCGCCGCTTCCAACGATATTTAAGACTTCTACATATTGCAATGTGCCTGTGCTAGGTTTTACAGGTAAGCGTTGTACCGTATATCTAGCATCTAGGTAATAACGCCACTTTATTTCCTAATTTCCACCACCACTACAACCACAACAACAACAACAACAACAACAACAACAATAATAATAATAATAATAATAATAATAATAATAATACAGACAAATTTTAATGTCTCCGATTCCTCCGAGTTCCTGTCAGCCTATCAAGTTTGATATTTCCCCTGGTCAAAGACATGCTATCGAACTCATGTGCTGAAATGAATCGTTTTGTTAGGGGGCCGAAATTATACTTTACAGGGGGGCCCAATCTTCTTCCGTTATGCCACTGGGTACGTGCTATCAGTGTTGATGTAATTCAATTGTATTTCATGTACTTATGGTACGTTCTTGAAAAAAAAACCACATGTGCACAGTTTTAATATGAAAAAAAGCTAAGAAAGCAAAAACACTTCCACCCCAACAAACACAAGCACAAGTTCACAACTGAAACTTGAGAGTGAGCGCGATGAACTGAAGACCCGCCAGTACACGTAACAATATTGCTCCAAGGTGAGCGCAACAATGCAGTCTGGCTCCGCATTAACGCAACCAGAGACAGGCAAAGACAACGCGCCCGATTTGTGATTTCTTATTTATTTAAATATGCAATCTTATGCCATTGTTGTCATGACTGACTAATATGAAATAATGATATTTGTATCTTGTAGTCCGCCAAAATTATTATAATGAAATGTAAAAGCTTTATCGACTTATCACTTACATATCAAAATAATGCTCTCAAAAATCCGTAAATTCAATTTTAAAATCCGTATATCCGTAGGACAAAAAACCACAGATAAAGTCATAGAGTTGGCAACTCTGTACAAACACACACACGTTAAAACTTTATTACCAAGCTAATAATGGAAAGAAAGTGCATGTGCATGCTTGACCAAAAAAAAAAATACATGTATTTTAAGTCACGGTTATTTTTTAGTACAAGAATGTATAGATAAGCAAAGACTGTGATGAGTGAAAACAGACTGCAATAATGGGACAAGATAAGTAACGACTACTTGGCAATGCAGAGAGTCTGGGCACTTCTTGTACACGCTTGAGGTTACACATGCTGCCTAATATCACCAGAGAAGAATAATCTTAAATGTTGAGAACTATAACAATATCTGTTCTCGGGGTAAAACTCAGAAGTTTGTCTGTAGGCATTTATAGTGTTTAATTTCCTTTAATCAGAGCTAACGTTTCTAAATATCATTACACAATTGATTTACCACGAGGGACATTTTCCCTAATAATGGAGATGGTTATATTTAATTACTAAATAAATAGTATATTATTCTAGACTGTTTTGTTTTTATAAAAGGACGATATTTTTACCTTAGGGAAACAGACTTTTTTTTTTTTTAAATTTACGTACGCTCTTTAACATCTCAGGCCATCAGCGTCCCACTCAATGAAACGGCTGACAAATTTTGTTCACATGTCTCTTTTTTTGAGGCTTGAGGTTCTTTTTCGTGCCGTAAATGTACGACACGAGCTTTACTTCCCTTCCGAAGGAAGCCATACTTAGGATTTTTATGCCCGAAAAAAATTCATCGATCCTGGCCGGGTTTGAACCCGCGATCTTGGGTTTAGAGGGCAAGTATGGTAACCACTACACCACCAGAACCGACGAAACTCACTATAGAAACCTGGTTCTGTATATTTAAGAAAAATTTTTCTCAAAGTTTATATATAAACTAATTTTTATTCTTTAAAAAATTAGTCATCGTAAAGAGTACATTTTATTGTTTATCACAAACTCGGATACTTTAAAGATATTTTCCTCATTGCAGGGGACTATTTCCCCATGTTAAACGCGGTAGTCTTTTTACTTTGTTAAACGCGCCTCCAGCATACTGTGATGTATAACAATGTAAACTGGTTGCTAAAATGTTGGATTTAATAACTTTAGATTATTTTAAAAGTATTATAATGAGAGAGAAGTCGACAAAAGATTCAAGAAGTGAAGTATGACTTACTGAACTACTTTCTTTTTTAAGTATTTTTCTTCACTAACGTTAATTTCGTATAACGGTAAAAAATAATTGTTTTAATAGGTGTGTTTATTTTAAATTAACATTGTTGTTTATGCAGGACACTTATGTATACATACATATCGTTTTCAAAGCTAAGTACACTTTGTGGTTCTTTTTCTTTTTTAATAATAAGGTTTCTTACTGAACGTGCACATCTCAAACTACTATAAAAGACTGCCGGAAATGTTATATTTATTTTTCTTATTTTATCAAAATTAGATTAGTCTAGTGGACTGACTAGTCAGGTATGTTTAACTTAACTCTTCAAGGAAAAAGAAGAAGAAAGAAAATAAATAAAGTAAGACTGTAACAAATTTAAGAATACACAACCGCTACGGGTGGGCGGTGACTGAGGTTTTTTCCACGTTTTCCTCATTCCTCACAACTGGCAAATCCTGGGGAGGTATCCTAAACTTACCCTGGAATGTTTCCTTCCTTTAAAAAATCATTTTCCAATTTATCATTTCATCTCATGCATTATCAGTGTCCACCGCCTGTGGTGCCTCAGTAGTAAAAACGGGCATTAAACACTATAAAAAATAAGAATACCCAGCCATTTGGTGTGTTTCCTGCATTGAAAAACAACAACCGATAGCTTGAATAATCAATTTCACATTTTTAAAAGATGTAGCTATTTTCTATTTGCTATAACTCTTCATTCATAATTAAACAAAAACTAAAAGAAAAATACAGTTTACAATTTTAATATATATAAAGCATATTTCACTGTTTTACCAGTCATATAGCAAAGCTATAAACTTAGTATAAAATACATAAGCCTTTGCTTTTCGCCAGTGTAAGTCACAGGTCGGAGTAAGTGGAGGTAGATTGTATTTTGAGTAATCCCAAAAAAAGCTCTAGTTATAGGAGCTACTGAACACTCTCTGTGAGGAAACCTGTATAAAAACTCCACCAAACAATTATTCCAGATTCCGGTTTGCCAAGAGCGACATAAGGACAAACAATACATCTTATATAACTCGCCGCTAAGGCCAGACAAGTAGAATGGCTGTTAACCCTTGCGTCTGATAAAGAAAGGTAGCTAAACATTTTTACTTAAATACGAAACATCCTGTGGAGCGAAAACAATTGAGCATGAAAACAGAATGGGAATTAATTATCAGGTTATCACAGAAGGTATCGACAACTATCAGAGATACGGTGACATTGATAAACTGCTTGGATGTGTTCCAAGTGTATCGTAGAGTGAAGTCCAGTCCACTATGGGAATGAACATGTACAAGTTGCAAGCAAGAATGAACCTCAGACGTTCATCGCACCTGACCGTATTGCAACATTCAGCATGCTGAATCAGAGAAGGAAATGTCCTTTAAACGAACCAATTTAGTAGAAATGTTCTTTCTTTGTAAGGAAGTAAGTAGTTTATAATATATGCACTTTATTGCCGTTAGAAGAAATTACTTTCAAAGAAAGATATTGTAAATATATCATTGAAATGTTCGAGATGGAGCAGTTGACTAAATGAGCGGCAGACTAAAAGTCGTACGTAACAGAGTCCCGCTCATATGCCACAAACTACCGCGTCTCTCATGGTTTTGTCGCTCGTTTTCCATCAGGTGGCTGGGCCCTATCCTCAAAATATGGCGTAATAAATACAAGTATATTAGTAGAAGTTTTCTGTTCCACGAAAGAAGTGCAACACTTGTAAAGTATTAATAAAAAGTTACAAGTGACGTAATATAAAAGCAAAATGGAGAAACAGCTGTTTGCCATACGTCATTATGCCTTGAATTAGGTTATGTTCACTTCTTAGGGGTTTTTAATGCACAGAGCGGATCATTGTCATTCCTACTAAATAGTGTTTTATATTTTCTCAGACATAATGATAATTTAAATACTTTATTAGGCATTTATCGATATCCAAGCGCAATAATGCACTTTGAGACGACGGTCTCATACGGCATCAATTTCAGTCGAGAGATGGCAGAAGAATCGAGCTTGCCTATTCCTCTCGGTCTATCATTTTATTAGTCCATTTTGTAATTTATATTTATTTATTTGTTCATATTGCTTGACAATCACGTTCTCGTTATAAGCAAAAAATTGTGTCAAAAGGCATTTTAAAAGAGGATGGAAAACGAAAAGAAATTATTTTCGTGGCATGTTACAATTACTTTTAAAATACATAAACTAAGATGCTGGTCTGAAATAGGCATTTGAAACAGGAAACGCCAATATCAAGTCATAAGCCGTACTTTAATTGCTCTTAACCTGACTTTATCATTGAACACAAATATTTATTGTTTCTTTATTATATTTCTGTTCTTCATTATCATCATTACTTTCGCTAATACTTGGCACATTTAGGTCAACTGACTCTCAAAATAATTAAAAATAAAAATAAATTGTGTTAGTATTTGAAGTTAATAATATTCCTAGTTGTAGTGAAATGTATTTAAATTACCGATGCCCGAGTAATGCTAATACTTTTGCGAAACAGAACAACACTTGTAAGTATGGAGTTGTAATGTACCTGATCGGTGTTCAAAGTGCTAAGAACCGGCAAAGTGCATGTAATACCGGAGCAACTGAGTCAAGTAATTTCAATTTCAATTACAATGAAAACAAGCACTGCCTTAAAGAGTTGCTGATCATAGTGTCTATATATTTCAGGCATTTTTTTTTTTTTTTTTTTTTTTTTTTTTAGAAAATTGCCATTTACACCCATTAGCTCATCTTAAACTTAAAAGCATACAAGGTCACTGCTATCCTCGAATCCTGATAACATACAGGTATGTGCTATTGTATGTTACGGAACGTTAATGATAAAGTCATTGATCTGCGCTTTTTGTCGGTACTGGTGATATAGTGGTAACCATAATTGCCTCCTAAACCTATGGTCGCGGGTTCGATCCCGGCCAGAATCGATGGATTTTTTTCGGGCGTAAAAATCCTAAGTATGGCTTCCTTCGGAAGGGAAGTAAAGCAGTGGGTCCCGTGTCGTACATTTGCGGCACGATAAAGAACCTCAAGTCTGAAAGAAGAGACCTCTGAGCAAAATTTGTCGGCCGTTTCACGTTCTGAATTGAATGGAACGCTCATGACCTGAGATGTTAAAGAGCGTCCATAAATAAACCAAAAAAGGAAGAAAAAACTTCCGCGTTTAATATTCTTTACTAATGAAGCAGACTTTATTTGCGTGGTAATTTTTCTACACAGTATAACAGGTACTGAAGTAAAGAAAAACTCCAGTTAATATGCGAAACTCCCTTGAATGACAAGAAAATCGGCGTATGGTGCTCAGAAAGTGCATACAGAGTAATAAGTTCTGTTTTTGGGGAATGCCTTGTATAGGAATGTATCTGACGCCATTTTTTGAGCAAATGAAATGCCGATCAAGATATTTTCAGCAAGCACTGATGCGTGTGAATGAACTTTTTCTTAAACGATGCCAGAAATGTGTAGGTGCAGCAGAATAGCATTTCTTACATCTCAAGGTGCGTGTTTATTTTCATTGTAATTGAAAACTTGAATCAGTTACATAAATGTTATATTTGCTAGATACCACTCTGACTGCCGACTCGCCAGTTACCGTGAAATGTGCGACAATCATATCTCTGATCTCTGTTGTATCACGCGAGATCTGTAGCTGGTAGTACAGCACATATCTTAGCCAGCGCCGCCCAGAAATATGAAACAATATTCTGTTAGGGGTATCATAGACTTCGCTTATTGTTCTGCTTGTACATCAACTTTGTTTCGATGCCTATCCCTCGACGATTCTTCACAGGTAAACTCAAGCACTGAGGCCGCATTCTTCTATTGCAAAATTTAGCCAAATACTTGTAGTACTACATTTCACTTAACTTTGGTAACCGATTCAGTTTTCTCAGGAATTCAGTTTTACTTTATATAGAGGCATTTTATTATAATATACTGATATACAATCACATTTTAATCCTTTTTATAATTGGAACATTAACTCATCAAAGTTTTTCTTTTACTGTGGAAATACTTAAAACATTACTGCGAACAAAAATGGAAACTAAATTGGGTAAACTTGGAAAGAAAAGCTCTATAACATTAATTTCATAAAGTCTACTGCACGCATATGCCAGGCGATAATTACAAGAAAAAAAAGTGCCCTAAAGAACGTAAGGAATGTAACTTGCATATCTAATCTTTAATATTATCTTACAATCTTACGAAACTATTTTGAAGGTAGTATAATTATGTTGATTATTTTTTCCCAAGTGACTTCCAGTATTTTTATTTTAGTAATTATATAGCAAAGATATAAAATAAATACTACATTCAAGTTATTGAAACATGGTACAAATAATTCTACAGCTTGATCTGAGACGTCGTCTCAAGACCTTTGTCTTTTATCTAAACAGTTCGCATTGTATTGTTAACATATTTTCTATTATATATTAGAATTAGAATTTTAATATTAGAATATTAAAATAAGAGGGTAAGTGTATAAGTTTCCAGCCTCTCCTTCACGAAATCCTTATCTGGTGTCACACCTTATCTGTTAAGTAAATAATTGCAGCTGTAACTTCCGCTGTGTTCAGTTCAGAAATAGTTACATATAGAAGGCTATGTGTAGAAGATTGTGACATATTCCAAATGGAATTTCGAGCTGTTATTAAGTTCTTCACAAAAGAAGGACTTACTCCAAATGAAATTAAACAGCGATTGGACAGTGTATATGGGGAAGCATCCCCCTCATATTCTACCGTAAAAGAATGGGCCAAACTTTTTCGAATGGGTCGGGAAAGCATTGAAGACCAAGAGCGTGCAGGTCGGCCCTTGGAGGTGCTCACTCCTGAAAACATCGCTCTTGTGTAAGGAGAAATTATGGAAGACCGGCGGCTCAAAGTAGCAGAAATAGCATCGAGGTTGGGCCTTTCTAAAACAACAGTCCTTCGAATTATTCACGAACATTTAAACATGAATAAGGTTAGTGCAAGATGGGTGCCTAGAGTTCTTTCCTCATCCAAAAGCAGCAACGAGTCATCTGTTGTCAGGCATTTTTGGAGATCTGCCATGGCAACGAGAGAGAAACTCTGCAAACAATTGTTACAGGAGATGAACCTATGGTCCTCTACAATGATCACTTGTCCAAAAGAGAATCAATGGAGTGGCGTAAACCTGGCGAAGCACCGCCTCTAAAGGCCAAGGTCACTCGGTCAACCAAGAAGATCATGGCCAAAATCTTTTGGGACTGTGAAGGAATACTCTTCATTGACTTCAAGGAGAGGAACACTACAGTAAATGGGGAGTACTATGCTGGCCTACTGCACAGGCTACATGCTTCCATCAAATTTAAGTGTGACGAAGAAGTAACAAATGCTGTTTTTGCGCATTTTGCAGACAAGGCTCTGAATATTTGATTGGGGGGGGATTGAAATGTTAATTCAAAGATGTGAGAAACGTATTGCAATAAAGGGTAACTGTATTGAAAAGTGAAATATAGTTTTTGTTTTTATCATACCTAGAAAATGGTTAGGCCGGAAACTTATGGACCTGCTTTGGTTTGCAAAGGAAATGAGCGAGCAATATCCTTAAAGAAGTGTTTTTTATTCATGAAAGGAACATGAAGAAAAACCGACAGTGAAAGAAAAAGTGGAAACTGCTGATGAATGAAATGGAGGAAACGTTAGAACTTGAGAAATCCCCTAGAAATCTTGAATTTATTGATTATCACTCTGTAGCACCAGGGCTTGGAACTCCTGTGCTGTAGGCAGCTGAGCTAGCAGGATGATCCCTGAGCGTCAGTGCTTGTTTTAAGTTCTGCTTTGCATGTGTAGCATCCACGTTTTCTCAAAGTATGTTGCTATTCAAAAGTCGTGGTTGTATATAGTCCAGTATGAAAACACTTGTTTCGCGTTAAGCATGGAAGACAGGAGTCGTTTTTATCAACCAAGTCTGGTGATAAAGGATTACGGTCAGTTTAGCGTGTAATCTTTATATCTCAGTCGGCAAGAATCAATGAGCTGACCTTTAGACTGTGGCATCATTAATCACCACAGTCCGTGACATAGGGGGATTAGTAAGTAACTGGTCTTATCACTGGCTAAACTGTCCTGCACTTTGCGTGGCCAGAGTCGCTACCTTCAAATTTAATGCATGTTTCGCATTAAAAAGAAAAACAACAATGAGAATGAGCAAAGAATGCATAAACATATTTCATTTCCTTCTTTCGATAAACTTTTCCGAGCAAATTAATTGCAATAAACAAATGCACAATTGAATAAATTTAAGGGATAAAACATTGTATATAACCTTTCAATTACGGGCCCCCTCATAAATGGAAATATATATTAAGTAACATATATTTGTTAAATATTTATAAAGGCTTTGACCCATTGCGATGCTTGATTAGATTAGATTTACAGAGTCCCCTGATAACCATTTGCCACTCATGAATTAACGAAAAAAAAAAAAAAACGGAATTTTAACGAATTTTTATGCAATTTGAAACATTTATATATTGTAATATGTATAGGATGGCGAAAAAGTAACTACAATCTTAGTGAATTTCATTTAGCGTATGCTTTCACTTCTTTGTATGTTATGTTCAAAATGTTTTACTTCTTAGTTGGTTTTTAATTGCACTGTACGTATGTTTCTAGATTGGTAATACTGTCAGCACACTAACAGTTGAAAATATTAGCGAAAGAGGAAAGAATTTTTGCTGTAAAGTTACTAACGAACGAGGTTTAAATGCTGGAATGTGGGAATGGAAAGAAAAATTTCGGGTCAAATCCACGTCATGTAAGGCCTGAAAGGGAAAATATCCGACTTGAGGCCCTAAACACTCATTGATAGCAGTTGTTTAACAATATTATGTTAATAAGTTCATTTTCACATGCTTTTATATTACGTAAAGGCTATAAGTCTGAATATAACGCCACAAACATTTAATAGTAATAGCTGTTTAGCTATGTTAATTTAAGAAGTTCATTCACTTATGTTAAAGATAAAGACTATTATACTAGTATATGATTTGAAACTGAAAACATTCATTGATATGTTTTTTAATTACATTAAATTTGACAGGTTCATTTGCACGTGTGTTTATGTAAAGTAAGGACTTTAATGTTCAATTCAAATTACAAATATTCGCTGTCAATACGTTTTAAATCGTATAAATCTAATAATCTCTTTTGTATAGATTTCATGTATCAGATAAGGGCTGTTACAATGCATGTCTTAATGTTTGTTAGCCTTTATGACAATTTTTATAATATAAAAATGTAACGGTTCAAAGGAACACACACATAGTTAAGAATATGAAAATATTAAATTACAAATAAGAAAATTGTAATACTAAGTGAATCGACCAATGGCAAGCGTAACAACATTAATAATGTGTACCAAGAATGAAACACGAGACAGACAGCTTTATTGCAACTAAATAGAAATGAACGAATTTCATTCGTTTAGTTTACGTATGTTGAAAATATAATGCAATGTAATGTATTGTATTATTACAATGTTATTGTAATAAGTGCATGTTTTCATCTTAAAATATGTTACTTACGCATTGGATTCAGACTCCATTAGCAGAAATCATGGTTCTTACTTCGTATAAAGAAACAGTATTTTAATATTGCATAAAGAGATAGCAAATTTCGTGGAAGAAATTACAACATTATTTGTGGTAAAATGATAGGAATTACAAGTGTGCATTAAAATACATATATAATTTTCGGGAATTTATAACACGCCTGTCTCGTATTCAGTCTGCATATTCTCAGAACATACGGTAATAAGAAAAGTGTAATGTTGTGGTAATGCAAAACATTAATAAACTCCATAGATTTCTATCCGTGGTGATTTTGTTACATTTAAAATCACATTCCTTTTATCTTAGAAGTATCAATCTGAAAACCAGATACGTTATCAAACCCTGAACTAGTCGAGCATGTTGTAGTGGTGTTAGTTACGTCTACTACGACAAACATCTGCGTCGACGGCATCGTCCATTATATTCTAATACAGGCTGTTTACAATGTAATTCACAAATTTGAAATTGAAGGTTTTGTTTTGAATGCACCTCGTAATGGGCGACCTAGGAACAGCATGGACAGAGGAAAATTAGCTCAATGTCTGCCTCACTGGTAAACCAAGGAAGTCCATAAGATGATTAGCGGTAGAATTTCGAGCAATGTCGTCGATAAATACATTACAGAAGTTCAAAGTGTACACTCCACGTCTGACACATGTTTGTGGGAAGATGATCCAGACAGGCGGTTACAATTTTGTGAGATTATGCTCCATCAGTATCGACATGACCCCAGCTTCTTTCAAAACATTATTGAGACATGTAAACCGACATAACTGTACTTATTGGTACAACGAAAATCATCATGCTGGAGCAAGCGCCAAATTAACTCAGCGTAAATGTGTGAGGTGCAATATCGGCACGTGGTGTTTGGGCCGCACTTTAATGACGGAAACCTCGATGGTAACAAGTACTTGGTTTACTTCAAGAGGTTACACCAGTAATCATCATGCACTTGGACAACTTTGATCAACTGGTGGAGCTCCTGCGCATTATGCTACAGTTCTAGAAGCGTGCTTGGAAATCATACAGCAATTGAATTCCCACCATGACCCTCTGATCTTACTCCATTGTATTTCCTCCTTTGGGGTATGGTTAAAGATGAAGTGTATGGAAGGAAATCACAAAATGTTCCAGAGCTTGAGGGCGCTTTCCAAAAATCTGGACAACACTCAACTGTGTTTGCTGGTATGTCAGAGTGTTCCAGGTAGACTCCAACGGTGCATTAATGCAGAAAGGAAACAGTTCGAGGATAAAAATAAATAAAATCCTTACCTAACTGAAATTCGCCAGGTGTTTAGCTACTTTTGAACATAAAAAGAACTGCATTCCTTTGTTAACTGAAATTCAGTGAGCGTGTAGTTATATTTGCGCCACCTGTATGTATAAATTATGAGTGTGGGAATCATATCTTAGACTGCTGATTTATAGTGTCCATGCTCAAAGAGTCTTGTTTTCTGAATCATCACTGAATTTGATATTTCAGTTCAGTTCATCTTCATCGTTTAGATTATACAGCGCATAATATATTCTTAATCTAGGTTACATTAGATGTAAACGAATAAGTGAAAAATCTATTACAAGCCAACGAATGTAAAATTTAGCAACATAAACTTCTTAAAGTATGCTTAGCCTACAATAACAATATTTTATTTATTTGCGGAGCCTCTTTAACATTTCATACCATCAGCGTCCCATTGAATTCAGGGCGTGAAACGGCAGATTTAATTTTTGCTCAGAGGCCTCTTCTTTCAGACTTGAAAGTTGTTTTATGCGGCGGAAGTCTACGACACGGGACCCAGGCATTATTTGCCCTCCGAAGAAAGCCGTACATACCCCGAAAAAATCTATCGATCCTGGCCGGAATTGAACGCGCTATCTTGAGTACATGAGGCAAGTACGGCTACCATAAAGACCGACATAATAATAGAATTTGAATGTTCACTGGAATACATGCAGTGATGTATAACACTTTACTGCTCAGGGTGATACGCAGGAACATGTAACAAATAACATGGATGCATTAACAGAATAAAGAAATAATCTTACTTCCTTTTAGAAACGTGTGTGCTCTTTGTTTAATGGCTTGTGACAAGTTATTGTAATGATACTCTGTTAACTTTAGCACATTTTGTTCATATATACAATTTTAAAGGAGATTCGATTTCCGTTCCTCAAAGGTGCTAGTGAAAGGATTCTCAGGGAAAATGCTGGAAATATAAATTAAAATGACCGAAATTCAAGATGCCTCTCTAATTGTTCAGCAGTCAGAAAGAAATATGATTGTCAAATGTAATGTGAAAAGAATTGTCTAATTTTGATAATGCAATATAAGTAAAATTGCCTCTTATTTTTACTTCGCTTAGTGTTCTCATCTTATAACAGCACTTTCTCGCAACACTTATAATGTGTACAACTCACATATGCTCATAGATGTGGCTGCCATCTGTTAACGCAAACGCGTAACGAACGTCGTCGGCTGGCTTTGCACGCCATCTCTGCGTCACAATGTTCAGTTAAATCACGTGAAAATAGAGATTACCTACTTACTGGCTGGTTAACTAATCTTTTCCTGTTTTAATGATGACAAGCAGGCAGGAGTTTTTCTTGTTTCGTACTCTCAGATAAGATGATGTGATCAAACATCATCATCATCATCATCGTCGTCATTATTATTATTATTATTATTATTATTATTATTATTATTATTATTATTATTATTATTATTATTATATTACGTTGAGGTAGTATGCAGTAAGATGCCGGTTTTCGACTTCTGACAGCAGTAAAGTTTTTTTTTTGCTTACTCTGTCATGTTCAACTCAGCACAGGTTAAAGTAAAAGCGGAGGAGGATTGATTAGTAAAAAGTGAAACGCTTATTTAGTTATGAAAGGCTAAAGCGCTTAAACCAGTTTTGCTAATCGTGTCACCTACTAGAGCAGGTTGGCTTTGGTATTGCATTTTGAAAGGCCACATTGCGTTTCGGTCTGTCACATTGTTCTAAAACTGTCCAACGTGGGTTCACCCACCTACAGAAGGCTTTCTCCTCCTACCACAGTGTCCCTTGTCTATTACTGAGAAATGTTCTGGAAGGTGTAATGATGCAAATGAACTTGGAACTCCAATTTCTAGTTTTGCCCGAAGCAAAAAAGACAGATAGCTCAGCATGCCTGAGAAATGCCTATATACAGAGTGAACAATACTTCACGCAACCGATTTCGCGGCGTGCGGCCGGCCGGCGAGGCTAGCTGCTATGTCGGTGGTGTGCTCCACGCCTGGGCCGACATAGCGCTACCGCCTGGTCCCGCGGTTGCGTCAAGCATTGCTCACCCTCTACAAGAAGCGTGCAATCCGGCGAATACTATGGAGTCAATTGGATAATTATGGCTGTTATATGATAAACTGTTAATTTTTTATTTTTTATTTATTTATTTGTTGTGTCTAGTAAAATTGGCACGATAAAATATTCTACCTGTTTTGCTTGATTAAATCTAAATAAACAAACTCATATATATAATAAATTCATGTAGAAATAGCTGATTGATTTATATTAGCTATAACCAGTAATAAGTATGCATTGCAGCACGTAGTGAGCGGCAAAACTGTGATATCGTTCCTATTGCACTCAATCCGACCAGTCGGCTCTGATGGTCTAGTGATAACTATTCTTAACTTATGGACCTTAATATCGCGGATTCAAACCCGGCCATGGTCGATGGATTATTTTCAGGCGTAAAAATCCTAAGTATGGTTTCCTTCGGAAGGGAAGCAAAGTCGTAGATCCCGTGTCGTAAATTTACACAAAGAACCCCAAGCCTGAAAGAAGACGCCTGTTGAGTAAAATATGTCAGCCGTTTCAAGCCCTGAATCGAATGGGACGCTGATGACCTGAGATGTTAAAGAACGTCCGTAAATAAACCAAATCAACAACAACCTAAGATGTTAAAGTGTGTCCTTAAATAAATAAATATAAAAAAAACCGATCATTTATATTGAATTTAGAGATGGCGCTTATATCTATGATTGTTTATTTTTTCGTAAATTACGTCGTTATGTCGCTCAGCTACAGATTTTGCCGACTGAACACTGAGAATATTTTTTGATGTCCTATCTCATAGGATTACTTGTACTGTTTTTGTTTTATTTTACTGGGTTGCAGTTTTAAAGCGGTGTTACATTTAAATGTTAAGGTTTTACAATTCTACTTCGATAAGCAAATGACATTTTAAATCATTTTGAGAGTTCATAGTTGTTTTCAAGCACAGTTTCAGCCTTGAAATGATATTTACATATTTAATAGACGTTTAATTGTGAGATAGGTGGCGACGCCTATGTTAGCGTAGGGAGTTTATTGTTGTTCAGTGTCACATACGAGAAGGAAGAGGATTTTTTCCTCCTCAACTACAAGAACTCCAAGAAATGTCTCAGTTTATTACAATGTCTGTATCCGGTGTTGATAGTTACAGTATGTGTGTGTCACTATCGGTGTGTGAATTCATTTTCCTATACGCCACTAAAGCATGGAAGAAATATTGTGAATTTTTACAAAAATATGATAATATCAGGGTAGTCTATAAGTTTCCGGCCTAGCATTTTCCTAAGTGTGATAAAGATAAAAATATATATTTCATTTTTCATACCCTTTATTGCAATACACTTCTGACATCTTTGAATTAATGTTTCAACCCCCCCCCCCCCGCACATAAAATATTCAGAAATCTTGTCTGCAAAATGGACATAAACAGCATCCATCCTTTCTTCGTCACACTTAAAGATCCTTCTTGAGTTTTGAGAAGAGGAAATAGTCACTGGGAGCTAGATCTGGGCTGTAGAGAGGATGGTCGATTTCCTTGAAGCCACATTTCCTCACAGTTTCATACTTTCCTTTGCAACAAGAGCTGGGTGCACAAGCACGTTGTCGTGAAGAAGGCGCACACCACCACTCAGCTTTCCTCTCGCCTTTTCTCTTTGATGGAAGCACGTAGTCTGTGCAGTAGGCCAGCATAGTACTCCCCATTTACTGTGGTGTTCCTCTCCTTGAAGTTAATGAAGAGTATTCTTTCACAGTCCCAAAAAATTGTGACCATGATCTTCTTGGTTGACAGAGTGACCTTGGCCTTTAAAGGCGGTGTTTCTTCAGGTTTATGCCAACCCATTGATTCTCTTTAGGACAAGGGATCACAGTAGAGAACCATAGTTTCATCTCCTGTATCGATGACTTGCAGAACTTCTCTCTCGCTACCACGGCAGAGCTCCAAAAATGCCTGACAACAGATGACTCGTTGCTGCTTTTGGACTGAGGAAAGAAGTCCTTGCATTAACCTTATTCATGATTAAATGTTCATGAATAATCCGAAGGACTGTTGTTTTAGAAGGGCCCAACTTTGCTGCTATTTCTGTAACTTTGAGCCGCTGGTCTTCCATAAGAGCAATGTTATCACTAGTGAGCACCTCCAAGAGTCGACCTGCAATGCTTTCTCGACCCATTCGAAAAAGTTTGGCCCATCCTTTTATGGTAGAACATGAAGGGGTTCCTTCCACACATATACAATCCAATCGCTGTTTACTTTTTTTAGAATTAAGTTCTTTTCTTTCTTTCTTTCTTTCTTTCTTTCTTTCTTTCTTTTCATTCTTTTCTTTCTTTCTTTTCTTTTTTTGAGAAGGATTTAATAACTGCTCGAAACTATATTTTGAACATGTCACAATCTTGTACACATAGCCTTCTTTATGCAACTATATCTGAACTACTGAACACAGCGGAGCAAATGTTACAGGTGCAATTATTTACTTAACAGATAAAGTATGACACCAGATAAGGGTTTTGTGAAGGCGATAATCCTTATCGGCGAGACGGGAAACTTATGGATCTACCCTCGTACCTAGGGGTGCTATACGGGTGCCACACAAACAAACAGATAAATGCACTACAAAAAAGTCAAAGGAAAACAGGACGCAGAAACTGTCGGTCTTTTCGACAGTGATTGGTGATATTCTATTATTTTCTTTCCGGATAGTGTTTAATGCCCATTTTAATTATAGTGAGATTATATGAGTTGCGGGCCGCTTGAGAATTGTTTCTTTTTGAGGAAGTGAGACGTCCCAACCGGAAAAATCCCGTCATGCAGGAGCTGCGCAAACTAAGCGAATGCCCCACCTAGTAGAGTAACTTTAAAAAAAATATATAAAATCCAAATTATGATCTTATTAATTAATGAAATGAAATAAGTTATGGCATTACTGTGTGATGTTAGGGAAACAAAATTAGAATGAGATTAAAATAAAAAAATGATATACTATTGTTTAAATGAAATATATGGCCACTGATATACAAAGCTATACTGTGTGGGTATTTTTAAACATTTTTAAATGTAACCATGTTAATGAACTGAGCCTTTGATATCATCTTTACTAAAATTCTAGTCCCAAAAATAACAGAAAGATTTCAATTACATTGTGTATTTAAAAAAGTATTTATATTTTGAATAAAAAATATTATTTAAAAATAGTTACAATGTACTAAGCAAATATACACAATCAACTATAAACAATCCGAAGTTTCATCGGTTTTTAATTGGTTTTGAAATGTAATTTAAATGTTAGCGTAATAAAAACATGTAACGTAAACGTTTTCTGAAGGTTATTACAGACCTCTCTTACATGCAAATATAATGTTCAAACACATATTACATTAATATTTCACATTTGCTATTTTCACGATTTTACTTTTGTTAAATATAAAACATGTGCATCGTTATAAATACAGATTATATGCTGAAATAATTTCCCCTTTTATTTTAAAACAATATAGAAAAAATTAAAGGTAAGAGCGCTTTTAAAATTTCGATTTTCAAGTATATTTCTACTCCTAATGCCCAATTCCCGTAATTTTCGGGAAATATTTTACTTATTTTATTTAAACGACATATGACGAGTTTTGTTGTGGAGAAACAAATATTGGTGCCTCTAGAGCGATTTTTAAAATTTTGGTTTCAGGTAAATCCTCACTTCTAATAGCCCATTTGTCATGTTTTTAAAAAAATTACTTTTATCAATCTATTTTAAAGAAATCTATCGAGTTTCATTGAGAAAATACAAAAATTACGTCACTAGATCGACTTTTTAATTTAAAATAATCGCTTTAGGTTAACCTAAGGATCCAATTTTGCTGATTAACGAACTCGGCAAATCGTTTGTTAATTTGTGGTGTACGCTGAGTTTCGTTGAGGGGAAAAAAAAAAAAACAAAAACAAAAACAAAAACAAAAAGCTGCTAAAGCGTTAACGGTTATATATATAATTTTTTTTATTATTTTTTTCCTTTCATTGTAAGTGCCTAGTAGATAGGATCGATGAATATTTGCAAAATTGATTGAATTCCTATGTGTTTTGAAGATGAAAACAAGGTCTCTCAGAGTCAATACATTGCCGGTATGCTTCGAACTTTCCTGCATTTCATCTAAGGTTTCTTACGTGAGAATATGACGGTTGGGAAATCGTTTTTTGTCATCTAGAATTCCTTTCTCTCGTAACTATTTAACAAGTTGGCAACATTTTCTCTACCTGAAACACGATTATGACGGATTTTCTTGTGATGGCCTTACCACGTCTCTGCAAGAATCCATTTTCACATTTGTATCGATCCAAAACTCCGTTCTTTAAGACTATGTTTATGTAGTGGCAAAACAAACAACACACAATGAAGGCACCGAGCAAAGCCTGCATCAAAATAACTGCAAGCTACTACCTGCGTATGCATTATATAGCTTTAACAACTGGTTTCTCCCAGCACTGGCAGCGTTCTGGCAGACCGTAACTCAGATAATCTCACTGTACTGTGACATAACAGGCAAAGAACATGGATCGAACATGAAATGAAATAATAAAGTGGAAAACTATTACTGTTTATTTTTTGGGGTGGACCCGTTCTAGACCTAAGTTTAGGGTACTCATCCGTGTCAATTTCCGTCCGTTGAACATATTTACCTTAGGACGACCTAACAGTGCTCCCAATTCACAGTAGCAATAGAGAGTGGTTTGAAGGTCTCCTTAGAGCTTGTCTGATTTGCATTCGACATGAGAATAACAAAACATTATGCAACAGGGCGAGTCGCGCAGCAAGGTGTTCAATGACCGACTTGGCAAGCGTGAAGGAGAACCTTGATGCCAAAACGCGATTCTCTTTTGGTACAAATTACAAATTACACGTGACCTGTGTATGCCCGCTTATCTTCTCTACTGGATACCTTGATTTGGTACCTAGATACATGATACGGATACTCCTTTACATCTCAGGTCATCAGTGTCTCATTCAAATCAGGACGTGAAACGGCCGATAAATTTTTCTCAGAGGCCTCTTTTTTTCAGGCTTCAGGTTCTTTATCGTGTCTTTAATGAATGAATGTTATTTAACGCCCGTTTTTACTACTGAAGGCATCACAGGCGGTGGACACTGATGATACATGAGATGAAATGATATATTGGGAAGGATTTTTAAGGAAGGAAACGTTCCAGGCCTAAGTTTAGGATACCTCACCGGCATTTGCCATTTATGAAGACTGAGGAAAACCTGGAAAAAACCTCACTCAGGGAGGACGGTCCTGGCGGGATTCCAACTCCTGACCTTCCGCTCACAAGTCCGCGTTTTAACGACCTCCTTGGTCATTTTATCGTGTCCTAAATGTACGATACGGGACCCATGGCTTTACTTACCTTCCGAAGGAAAACATACTTTGGATTTTTACGCCCGAAAAAATCCATCGATCCTGGCCGGGATCGAACCCGCGATCTTGGGTTTAGTTTTACCACTACCGACAAAGTAGGTTTGATTAAGACTAAGAAGTCGTATACAATTTATTGAAAAACACCAGTAGTAAAGTAGGAAACGCGTCGTGTTGTTAATTGCTGGGTTCAATTTTGATTGGGACATGTTACTTAGGTAAGTGTTGTTTTTAATCGCCCCCTCTAAAAATGTGAATATCAGCTGGCATTAGATGCTGAGGACTCCGGACCCATCTGCGTCATCATTTCATTCATTCCATTCATCAACTCGAAAAATCTTTGCAGTTGCAGGGACTATAAACACTTACATTTGTATTTTTAGTCTTGCACCCTTTTTTACATATGGTAAACAATTTAGATTCTGTCAGATGTAGCCAGTTCTAAGCTTCAGAGAAGTTAATTGCACATTTTCTGATTTTAACGGTTGATTCCGATTTTATAGCGAATCATTTTGAACGGATGAAGTAATTGCTAGTCAGTAAACCTTTCTTTACTTGAAGGGCACTGACTTCGAAAGTAGGGTACTGTACAACTTGGTGAGTGACTAAAGAAGTAATACGATTAAATTTTGTAATCAATCTGACTTTATGACTACAATGAGACTCAAGGTCCACTCCGGCCCTCCATAGCGAATTTTCAGAACAAGATCAAGGGGCGACTGATAGTATCTGGCTCCGCAATAGTGGCTATTCATTTCAAACGTCTCACTGTAAAATCCGAATAAATTGATCACCCATTGTGTGTGATATATACACAATGATTTTTTAAAATCTTTCCAGTTGTTTATGTTGAAAGCAGCGCGTTTTAAAGAAAACAATATATGGCAAATTTTTCTTAATTTAAGGGGTAAACAAATGATATTAGTTAAATTTTTAAAGATGTTTTTCAAGGTCATTTCGAGGAAAATTCTTTTTTTTTTTTTTTTTTTTTAAAAAATCATTTTAACTTTCGTCTGAAACATTTTTATTACCAACCGTTTAGGAGTATTAAATCATAATTGTAATACTTAAAATGTAAATTAGCTTTAAAATTATTCATCATTAATAGGTGTTTGAAGTGTTCTCCATTCCGATCTACACAAAAGAATCTATTTTCAAAAGATCATTTAACACTCTGAAACACGCATTTAGGAATATTCCTGCAAACTGTAGTTATCGTTTGTCGTAGTTCTTCAATTGTAGCAGGCTGTGTTTTAAAAACGACCGATTTTAGGTGACCCGATAGAAAGAAATCTAAGGGGCTTAAATCAGTTGATTTTGTAGCCCATTCAGTATCCCCCCTTCTACCAATTCATTTATTCGGGAAACCGCCACGGGTGGCCGAGGTCGCTAAGGCGTGGAGCGGGAGCTCTGGGGCTCCAATCTCGCCAGGACCGTCCTCCCTGACTGAGGTTTTTTCCAGGCTTTCCTCAGTCCTCATAAATGGCAAACGAGGGGGTCCCCCAAAACTTAGGCCTGGAACGTTTCCTTCCTTAAAAGAAATCCTTTCTCAATGTATCATTTCATCTCATGTATCACCAGTGGCCACCACCTGTGGTGCCTCAGTAGTAAAAACGGGCGTTAAACACAATTAAAAATATTCGGGAATGTATTATTGAGCCACTGTTCAAAATTCTGTATATAATGGGTGGCGCTCCATCATGCTGGAATATAAGCAAGTTTTCATTTAAAGTAACTCTATTATTCTCATCTTTTTGATTTCCAATTGTTTTATTAATGACGGGATTATAACATCTTTATGTTTATAACATCAATGAGCTTTTCCTCAAAAATTAATGAACCTGCACATACATTTATTTTCCTTTGCAATTACGTGTGGTATTTTTCTCAAAATATGTGATATATTTACTCCAATAAATTATATTGATTTACAGAACCATTAAGGTAAAATGTGCCCTCAACAGAAAAGCAAATATTTCTTAGTAATGCAGAATGCTCTGAGTACCTCCGACAATATCTTGGAAAAGTTGACTCTAAAATCAATATTATCTTCAGTCAGTTTTGATGTATTTAAAGTTTATAAGGTTCAATCTTCAGTACTTTGAGAATGTCATGTATTGAACTAATAAAAAATTCGATGTGAGAAAATGCTTTTCGAGTTGAAGCATTTGGATTAACAGAAACACACCCATACTTGGCGTCTTTCCTTTTTTTTTATTAGCTACAGTTCCTGTTTGTGTAAATTTCTTAAAGTCATGTTTCTCAGTATGAAAACCTTCTACCAGGAGCTCTTTAGTTGAGTATACAAGCTGTCTTGTATTACACATTGATTCGTAGACCCATAAATTAAATTATTTCAATTGTCTCTTGTAATGTATAGTACACCGTGATGAACAACTGCATATCCCCTCCCTGGAGTATTTCAATAAGTACCGATTTCTGAACTAATCCTACACAGCTATTTATGTTTGAGAAAGGTGTTTAAATTTAATTTCTGTGTTCAAATTTTGTTAAACGTAAAAAAAAAAAAAAAAAGTTAGTATTTCGAAATATAATCGTGTAGCAATGTTTTCAAGCTTCTTAAATATTTTATGAAATAATGTTGATTTAATGAAAAAAAGTTCCGACAAAAGTTGTTTGCCTTTTGCGTAAAACCAGAAAAAGATTAAAAAATTGAGTGGGCCTTGAAATGACCTGGAAACGCCTTCACTAAACAAAATATAACTAATATAATTATTTTTACCCCTCAAATGAATGAGCATTTTCCCAAATTGTTTTCTTGAGTGTCGCTTTAGAGATAAACAGATGCAAAGTTTTTAAAAAAGCACATGTTGTGAATTGGGTATCGTGTGTTACTTTGTTAACTTCCTTCCTTACACTGAAGAAAAGCCTAACAGACTTGAAATATTTAATTTTTTTCGTTGTGCTTTTGATATACTCGAGGGGGGGTATTTTTTAATTTTACCTTCATTGAAAAACGAATATTTTTTTTTTCTGATAGATATATTTAAATAAATATTTAGGCAACTATTCTGGCAATCTTCGAGTTGAAAGTGTTCATCCTTAACAAATCGTTTGTTCTTTATTTAAGATCAACACACCTAATTTATTATGCAGATGGTAAATACATCTTTCAGTCGCTTATGCAGAATTACCACTGCAAATTATTTCATTCTTACAATAGATGGCGTTCAATCAGAATTAGTTTCTTCATAGCGTCTGGTATATTCAGTAATTATGTTGTTATTCATTCATTTTGTAGATCTGTGTGTTTAAATGAATATTTAATCAGTTAATTATGTGTATAATTATTTTCATTATTAATTGAGCCCCTATTCTATTAATATATATGAAAATTTATATTTTTATTACGATCTCATTTTGTTATGCTACAGTACAGCCAACCTATATATAATTAGTTTACCAAGACTCGGAAACAACGTTACTATTCACTTACAAATCAAATGATCTCATACATTTTGAACGGAGAATTATGAAATATAAAAAGGATCTAGGACTTTCCTCCACAAATTTATGATGACCATTTAACTCATATAACGTCATCTTAAAATGAACCAATGAAACGAAACAACATTTTTGATTTTGACCAATCACAGCCGGAATAAGGAATAAAATTATAGAAAAAAATTATCAAATTCATTTTATCACGCGACGTGCATTTGTCTTGTGGTCACAGTAGCCAACTCTATACCTTCAAAAATAATTCCTGAACACGCATCACTGACAACTTTTGCTAGAGGCGATGGGGAGCTATTGATAGCCACTAAAGCATGGATAATCGACAATCATAGCGCAAAATGGAGGGTTCTTCAAAGCGTTTTGGTGATGCGTTAAATGTGCAAAGTGAACTTATCATTAGGAATTCTAAATTGCAGAATACAAAGAAAAATAGAGACACTTGTATGTTATCTTTTTTTTTTTTCGGTTGGTATTAGAAAATCGAACGGTTGAGATTGTAATAGTCGACCTTTGTCCATTTCAGTCTTACGGTTTCTGAATGAAATGGATACTCTTAAATATAGCTTTTATACAAGTGTTAATATTCTGTGCACGAATTTAAATTATATATCACTTTTATTCTTAATCTATTCATGAAATAGTCCTAAACTCGCAATTTGTTCTTATCTATTGGCATTACTGACAATCGACGTTCTTCTGTGGCAAGATTGCTTGAAAAGGTTAAGCACAAATATACAATTATTATAATTTTGTAAGCCAAGTTTAGAGGAAATGTATTTAAATTCTTATTTTATTCGTGAAATGGTCCCAGTAAATATCGCTCAAGGATCTGAGCTTTCCAGACCATCTGGTGATAAATCGTCAGTGATTTTTTTGTTTTAAATGTGCTCTTCTTCACCGCATTTTTTGGGTATGATGTATATTGTCTGCCACGTATAAAATTTTTGGTTTGTAATGCAAAATGAAAATTCACTGTGAAATAGTAATCTATTGATATTCAGGAAAGGGAAATAGCTTAAAAATTTACTGCTGCATTGAGGTCAAAACTCCTAAATATACTATTCTGTTTATTATCATTCTATTTTCAGTTATTTGTAGCATTCTTTTGTCTAAGTCGACATACATTTTATTCCCTTGGGTGTTAGGAATCCAATTCCCATTATAGTGATCTTCGTTCTGATTCCTCTCAGTGGAGAAATACCTAGTATTAGTAACGGCGCGACTTCCTATTAAGTTTAACCTCTTGTACCAAGTTTCAAGGTGTTCTAGAAGGTTCTACCGTTCCAGATGTTTGGCGGGAAAATTAGTTGTTGCCGCCCACTGCCGCATCTTCGGCCTGTAATATACTGTTTTCCATAAAGTGAAAAAGAAAAAGTAGCTCTTAAGTGTTCCTCTTAGCTGCTGGAAGGCATGTGAAATGTCCTCTACTGATGCATATGCTAATCAGTGAAAGAAATACATCTATTTTTGCAGTTCTCTTCTCTTTGGTACTGTTCATCGATATCTTTGATTGTGCACGTCTGCACTGAGCTACAGCTAAGCCGGGAAATGCCTCTTCACGATAATTTAGCAATTTGTAGTCAACTGAATTAAAATCAGATTTAACGCCCTATTTAGTAGTCTATTATCCTCTTTTAGTTTCTCAAACATAATTTGGTATTTTATCTTTTCATTAGAACGAACGTTACTGGGCATATAAGTAAATGTCGGCCCTGGTGGTGTAGTGGTAACCATACTTGCCTTCTAAACCCAAGATCGCGGGTTCAAATCCGGCCCAGAATCGATTCGTTCGTCATACCTCGAACCAGTGATGTTACATTCGATTAGCATTTCATCCAACACGAGTTCCAACTTCTAGGGCATAAAATCCTAATTGTGCCTTCCTTCGGAAGAGAAGTTAAGCCGTGGGTCCCAAGTCGTACATTTACGGCATGTAAAGAATCTCACGCCTGAAAGAAGAGGCCTATGAGCAAAATTTGTCGGCCATTTCACGCCCTGAATTAAATAGAATTCTGATAACCAGAGATCTTAAAAAGCGTCCTATAATAAAATAAAAACTAAAAAATATCCTTGGTAAGTATCTGTTTGTAACCGTTAATACAATAATTGCCCTAGATTTTAACTTGTTACAAAATAATGATTTTATCCTTCTACAAAGGAGAGAGAGAAAAAGAGCAATCGTATCTCACCATTTAGAGTTACTGTGTACCATTCAGCAATGTGTTGAGGCTTGTCAAGATTTCCTGTTTCTGGTGGTGTGTTTTCGTCGAATTTTACGCAGTTCTCTTTGGATGTACTTCTTTTTTAGAATCTTTTATTGCTACTTCATTACTTGTTGATTTGGTTTATTTACGGACACTCTTTAACATCTCAGGTTATCATCACCCCATTCAAATCACGGCTGAAACGGCCGACAAATTTTGCTCAGAGGCCTGGCTTGAGGTTCTTTATCGTGCCGTAAATGTACGACATGGGACCACCGCTTTACTTCCTTCCGAAGGAGGCCATACTTAGGATTTTTACGCCAGAAGAAATATATCGATCTATGCCAGGATTGAACCCACGATCTTGGGTCTACGGGTACTCTTGAGAGGTATCCTTGAATAATTTGAGACAGAGCCTCCACCATTGTTCTAACCGCTGCCTCCATGAATTGCAAGCCCTGGTTTGCGGTAATTCTTTTGCAGTCAGAAAGAGTGTATTCATTTGTTTCTGAGCGTTTATTTTTCCTATCAAACGAGATCTAGATCTATATCGTTGCGTTGGTCACACAGTCGTGCTATTGCTGTTACTACGTGAACCCTATGTCGTTGACCTTTACAGAAAGTGTTGAATAAATTGAAGATATACTTCGAACTTAAATTATAATTGTGTAAACGAAACCACGGCAGCCATTTTTTTAACAGGTAAATTTCAGGAGACCTTAACTTAACCTAAATTAACTGGACCATGATCACCATTACATCGTATTACGACACACTATTTGATACGTCATCAATGTCCTTATGGTGACATCGTACTTGAGATGAATTTAGAGCGATACGCTCTCTCCTTTGTCTTCATACTTTTTGTTATGCAGAAGGGACGAGATGTTAAAATGCAGATTTGTCACTTTTGTTTGTTAGCGTAACAAATATAAAGTAGAAAACCAGCTACAGTAATATCGTCTGTAAAGAAATAAATTCAGTAACATTTCTAGTGTAATACCTGAAACTTATAATTATAATACAATTAAGAACAATTATGAAACCTCAAATAGTGCTCACTTTATTCTAGGCGACGTGTTAACATATCAAACATACATGAACTGGAAAACGCTTTCATATAATAGTCATGAAGCAATCGATATTACTCATCTGAACTTGGAACCTCTTTTATTGACTTCATAGGACAGGGCATTGTTCTTGAAACAAATGCTAGTAAAGTGCGCACAGAATTGACACTCTTTTCATAGGTGATGCTCAACATATCAGAGCACAATCCGAGCAAATAATGCTGTTGGTGATGTACATACAATATTTCATGCAGCTAATTAAACAAACAGAGAAAAGGGGGGAAGGGAGTGAATGTGGAAATAAACAGTAGCGCGCTCTCTAAACTCAACAGCCATATTCTCTTTATGGTTCACATGTTTTCAATTATGTTTACAAATGATCGCATGGTGAAGCTGCCAGCACATCTGCCGATATCGGGATACGGGTTTGATATCTTGAATGAGAAATAGCTTCGTAATCAGATAATCACATTCATCAAAAAGTAGTAGCAGTAGTAGTAGTAATAGTAGTAGTAGTAATAGTAGTAACATTAGTAGTAGTAATAGTAGTAGTAATAGTAGTAGTAGTAGTAATAGTAGTAGTAGTAATAGTAGTAGTAATAGTAGTAGTAGTAGTAATAGTAGTAGTAGTAGTAATAGTAGTAATAGTAGTAGTAATAGTAGTAATAGTAGTAGTAGTAGTAATAGTAGTTGTAATAGTAATAGTAGTAATAGTAATAGTAGTAGTAGTAATAGTAGTAGTAATAGTAGTAGTAGTAATAGTAGTAGTAATAGTAGTAATAGTAGTAGTAATAGTAGTAGTAATAGTAGTAGTAGTAATAGTAGTAGTAATAGTAGTAGTAGTAATAGTAGTAGTAATAGTAGTAGTAGTAATAGTAGTAGTAGTAATAGTAGTAGTAGTAATAGAAGTAGTAGTAATAGTAGTAGTAATAGTAGTAGTAGTAATAGTAGTAGTAGTAATAGTAGTAGTAGTAATAGTAGTAGTAGTAATAGTAGTAGTAGTAATAGTAGTACTAGTAATAGTAGTAGTAGTAATAGTAGTAGTAATAGTAGTAGTAGTAATAGTAGTAATAGTAGTAGTAGTAGTAATAGTAGTAGTAGTAGTAGTAGTAGTAGTAGTAATAGTAACAGCAGTAGTAGTAATAGTAGTAATAGTAGTGGTAGTAGTAATAGTAGTAGTAGTAATAGTAGTAATAGTAACAGCAGTAGTAGTAATGGTAGTAGTAGTAATAGTAGTAGTAGCAGTAATAGTAATAGTAGTAATAGTAGTAGTAATAGTAGTAATAGTAGTAGTAGCAGTAATAGTAGTAATAGTAGTAGTAGCAGTAATAGTAGTAATAGTAGTAATAGTAATAGTAGTAGTAATAGTAGTAGTAATAGTAGTAGTAGCAGTAATAGTAGTAATAGTAGTAGTAGCAGTAATAGTAGTAATAGTAGTAATAGTAATAGTAGTAATAGTAATAGTAGTAATAGTAATAGTAGTAATAGTAGTAGTAGTAATAGTAGTAGTAATAGTAGTAGTAGTAATAGTAGTAATAGTAGTAGTAATAGTAGTAATAGCAGTAGTAGCAGTAATAGTAGTAATAGTAGTAGTAGTAGTAGTAATAGTAGTAATAGTAGTGGTAATAGTAGTAGTAATAGTAGTAATAGTAACAGCAGTAGTAGTAATAGTAGTAATAGTAATAGTAGTAGTAGTAATAGTAGTAGTAGCAGTAGTAGTAGTAATAGTAGTAGTAATAGTAGTAGTAATAGTAGTAACATTAGTAGTAGTAATAGTAATAGTAGTAGTAATAGTAGTAGTAATAGTAGTAGTAGTAATAGTAGTAGTAGTAGTAGTAGTAATAATAGTAACAGCAGTAGTAGTAATAGTAGTGGTAGTAATAGTAATAGTAGTAGTAGTAGTAATAGTAGTAATAGTAACAGTAGTAGTAGTAATAGTAGTAGTAATGGTAGTAGTAGTAATAGTAGTAATAGTAGTAGTAGCAGTAATAGTACTAATAGTAGTAGTAATAGTAGTAGTAGCAGTAATAGTAGTAATATTAGTAGTAGTAATAGTAGTAGTAGTAATAGTAGTGGTGGTAGTAGTAGTAGTAATAGTAGTAATAGTAACAGCAGTAGTAGTAATAGTGGTAATAGTAATAGTAGTAGTAGTAATAGTAGTAGTAGTAGTAGTAATAGTGGTAGTAATAGTAGTAATAGTAGTAGTAGTAATTGACGTTTTTGTACCTTTTAGAATACATTCAAATAAATAAAACTGTCGCATGGGCCTTATGGCCGTATATGCTAATGTTGTCGTTATAACAATCAAAAGGGCCATCACATACATGCCTACATTCATATCTACATGCATTCATACAAATATATAAACATATCAATATACTTACGTTTTCTATTAATAATTTTATATACAAATACATAAACATGAATAGAACTCTTACATTTCAGCACCCCTCCCATTTACTCACACCCCCTCTCTAACTCCTCCTCTTCATTATAGTCATTAACCTTCTTTGTCAGATCTTCTCTAGAAATATTCACAAATTGTGTGAGCATCTCGCATTCACCAACACTTCCCGGCAAATGTTCAAATTGCTTTTCGAATTAAAAAATTGCGGTGATAAATGCTCATTTCTTGAAATCTCCGTTCTCCTGCATTCTGCCAGAATATGCCTCAGGTATCGCTTTCTTCCCATTTGTGGAAATTCTTTCCCTGAGAGTATTAACTGTTTTGTTTCCTTTCTATGTCCCTAATCTGAACCATGCGAGACCACTTCTTTCTTCTCTGCCACAGATATCTAAATAATGTCCCCTCCTCCACACTGGATGTATTCGAGCCTGCAGGTTAAGCGATACTTTTTCTGCGCATCGAGATTCAACATTTTGCCTATCTATATCTCGCAAACGTCTTCGTATTTTCCAACTGTTTCGTGTAATGTCCTCTCCCCTTAACCAAATATACCCCAATCCACTTTTGTCCAGACCTTTCCTTATTTTTGATGCCCATCTCGTATTCCACCCTTCCTTTATTTGCTCCCTTAGACAGACTGCTCGAAGAAGTGCTTGATTCCCCCGTATTATCCTTAGCCAGTATTTAATTGTTCTTATGTTTAAATTCACACTTTCGTTAGAAATACCAAATTCTTTAAGAATCCCATAATTTGCTGCACCCCTCCGTACTTATTTAGTTACATAAACGATATGTAATCTCTACTTTACAACGATACATATATGTATGATGGACATTAAGTATATAGAAATATTATTATATAACCCTTTATGATAGAGACTTTTACGATTTTTATAGTCGTTGTTTAAAAGGATTTGTTTCATCCAAGAGAGTACACTTTTGGATACAGCTAATCTATGTGTTATCTTTGATGTTCATTACATGCGATTTCATTATTATTTTTTGTATATGCAAATATTCCCGTTATGTACAGAAGCACCTGCTTGTGATATTTCATTTTCCAAGAGAGGCAAACCGCCACGGGTGGCTGAGATCGTTAAGGCGCTAATTCATGTGCGGGAGGTCTGGGGTTCGATTTTCACCAGGACCTTATTCCCCGACTGAGGTTTCTTCAAGGATTTCCTCTGTCCTCATAAATGGCAAATGTCGGGGAGATATCATAAACTTAGGTTTGGGACGTGTCCTTTCTTTAAAAAAAATCCTTTCCCAATATATCATTTCATCTCATATATCATCACTGTCCACCGCTTGTGGTGACTCTGTAGTTAAAACGGGCGTTAAATTCTATTAAAAGGGGAGGGGGCAATGGAGGGAGAATTGGTGAAATTTGCTCAAAAGTACTGTTTTCATTTTTTTTTTTTTAGTTATAATGTCCACCTGCTTTATATATTATGAAAGTTTCAAAGTGCTACAACAATTGTAATTTCTTTTAATAATGTCACATTGAATTATTGCGCTCTTTAAATGTGCGTGGTAAAATTAATGTATTTAATCACCATGGATACTTTCAAATTTAATTTTCCACGAAATAACACATTTCAGAATGCTCAAAAGCTATCTTCTCTTACGTTAAGATAAGAATCTGATTACGTATAATGCAAAATTAGTGTTCAAATGACAATTGCACCGATATTGCACTGCAGGGATATGTTTTGTTGTTGTTGTTGTTGTTGTTGTTGTTGTTATTATTATTTATTTTTTTATTTATTTTTTTTTTTTTTGAAAGTCAACTGCCGTCAATCCTCAGGCAAGCGTTTTTATCCCAGTTCTTCGGTAATACATAGATATGCTGCTTATCTACTGAGAGTCCAGAGGGAACACAGCAAGTTTCCACCCCCTATCCGATTGTATCTCCAGCGAACATTTTACTGCGCTCTCCCAATGAATGTCCTTCAAGCGTTTTTTTTTTTTTTTTAATTTTCCTCCAAATCCCATTTCTGTTTTCCTGCTCTGCAATCCAAATGTTATCCATTCCCTATGTTTTCCAGACCCCTTCTTAATTTTGAAACCGAGGTCTTATTTACCCCCATTCTCAGCTGATCTTGGTATCATATCGCCCTCATTAGTGTGTATCTCTGTGAACAACAAAATAAGAGGCGTTTTAATTTCATTCCAAATGAAATTATACAGCGATTGGGCGGTGTGTGTGGGTAAGCATCCCTTTCATATTCTACCGTAAAAGAATGGGCCAAACTTTTTCGAATGGGTCGAGAAAGCATTGAAAGCGAAGGGCGTGCTGGTGGACCCTTGGAAGTGCTCATTCTTGAAAACATCGCTCTTGTGGAAGGAGAAATTATGGAAGACCGACGGCTCAAAGTTACAGAAATAGTAGTAAGGTTGGGCCTTTCTAAAACAACAGTCCTTCAAATTATTCATGAACATTTAAACATGAATAAGGTTAGTGCAAGATGGGTGCCTAGACTTCTTTCCTCAGTCCAAAAGCAGCAACGAGTCATCTGTTGTCAGGCATTTTTGGAGCTCTGCCGTGGCAACGAGAGTAAAGTTATGCAAACCAGTTACAGGAGATGAAACTGTGGTTTTGTACTATGATCCCTTGTCCAAAAGAGAATCAATGGAATGGCAGGCGTAAACCTGGCGAAGCACCGCCTCTAAAGGCCAAGATCACTCAGTCAACAAAGAAGACCATGGCCACAATTTTTTGGACTGTGAAGGAATACTCTTCATTGACTTCAAGGAGAGGAACACCACAGTAAATGGGAAGTACTATACTGGTCTACTGCACAGACTACGTGCTTCCATCAAAGGGAAAAGGTGAGAAAATCTGAGTGGTGGTGTGCGCCTTCTTCACGACAACGCGCCCGTGCACACATCTGTTGTTGCAAAGGAAGCTGTGAAGAAATGTGGCTTCAAGGAGGTCGACCATCCACCCTACAATTCAGATCTAGCTCCCTGTGACTATTTCCTCTTCTCAAAACCCAAAAAGGACCTTTGAGGAAGGAAATTTATGTGTGACGAAGAAGTGATGGATGTTGTTTATGCCCATTTTGCAGACAAGACTTCTGACTATTTTAGGAGGTGGAGGGTTGAAATGTTAATTCAAAGATGTGAGAAGTTTATTGCAATAAAGGGCAACAGCTTGTATATTGAAGAGTGAAAAATTAGTTTTTGTCTTTATCATAGATAGAAAATGGTTCGGCCGGAAACTTATGGACCTACCCTCATATCTATCATACTTCCAGCTACTATAGAAGATTTATCCCAAAGTCATTTCCTAATACGAACTTCTCAGAATGGACGTCGCGATACAAATGCACGCCATTAACCAGCAATAGCCAACCAAGACTAGTTCTGCTAGTTCTGTGAACTCGTAAGTCTTCTAGCCAGGAAAAGATTCCTGAGAAAAATATCCTGTTTACGCAACTCTATGCTGAGACACTGAGGTCGGGTTCGACATGGCTAGTGCACGGACCGTGCAGAAGAGAAACGCTGCCCGCTCTGTTGGTCTGGCAAGAGGAGCTGTCAGCTGTTTCTGTCTAGATTCCTCATCACTCAACTTTATAATATTCGCAAATTACCGTTCGGACTTCGCTATGAACAGTTCTTCCTTTCTTACAAACTACAGCTACCTCAGTCGTGGCTATGTTACTAACACTCTTGGCCGGACAATATTCAAGTTACTAAAAATGACCTTATTAATTATGACCGCCACGGGTGGCCGAGGTCGTTAAGGCGCGGACTCGTCAGCGGGAGGTCTGAGGTTCGAATCCCGCCAGCACCGTCCTTCCTGACAGGTTTTGTCCAGGTTTTCCTCAGTCCTCATAACTGGCAAATGCCGGGGAGGTACCCTAAACTTAGGCCTGGATTGTTTCCTTCCTTAAAAAAAACCCTTTCCCAATATATTATTTCGTTTCATGTATCATCAATGTCCACCATCTGTGGTGCCTCAGTAGTAAAAACGGGCGTTAAACAACACTGTAATTATGAAATATGACCAAAAAGGGCCTAAAATGTTCGAAAATCCAAGAAAAAGTAATATAGGTTCTCGGGTTTCATTTGTTTTTAAATTTATGATACTAATTTTTTTTAAAAGCATGCCTTTTATTTCATTTTCAGTAACAAAAACAAAATGAAAAATTACAATATAAAAATGTAACCACTTAATCGACACTGCATCAGTTACATGTAATATTCAAAAGTAAGAACATTCTTATGTCTTGAAAAGCTCCTTTTAATATTAGCACTTATAATCAGAGTACATTTAAACTATGCTAAGTCACTAGATATCAGTTCTTCATGTTGAAGTTTTCATCAGTTAGCACTTCAGAAATCAAGCACATACAGCTGTACCCCGGATTTTTATCTATCATACTTTTCATTTAGTTTTTCCCCATTTCACTAACTTCACCATAAGATAGCCAAACGCAACTTGAATTTTTGCAGGTTTCTTCCATGTAAGTTTCAATTTTCACATTACTTTTTTGAAGTTTCGCAATTTTAGAAGGTAGGAAGTCGAAATTTTTTTTAAGTATGCCAGCGTTCCCCCATTTCACTGTCAGCTCGCTGAATGGTTTCACCACCTTGTGTCTTCACAGCGTCAGCCAAGGATTTCACAACTTGGCAGTGTTGCAGTAGTACACAGAAGCAGCATCGATTCAGGAGCCCCATTCCGGTGGCAGAGACACACCTGGGGCTATTGGTCTGAAGAATGCGCTTCTTGATTGTGACCTGCTTTAAGAAAGTGGAAGTGAATTTCATCCACTACTGTATGCATAGTTTAATAGCTTTAGCAGCTTTTACCATGTACCTTGCTGCATCGGTGAAAAACAGCAGGACATGGTCATGTAGAGTTCCCTTGGGCCACAGTAGATGTATGAAACGGTCGTACAGTCGAGAGGTTTAGAATGGTTGGCTACTTCGGAATTCGGCTAAATCCTTTACTCGGGCTGTTAATTTCCATAGTTCCCACAGTGACATGGGCTACGAGTGGCCTTCAATTTGCCAGTTTAGTCAGTGAGGCAAATCTTGTTATCTTCGATCATTTGTCTAATTCTTCTATGGTGTCCTCATAGGTACTGAGGAATATAAGTCTTCTCACTGGGAATTGTTAGCCATGTAAGTTCTTTGAAAAAATGCCGAAGAGTTACTGCTACTTGTTGCTGTTTGTGCTAACAATAAATGTGCTGGTGGTTTCTTTTTGGCACCACTCTCGAGAGCGTGCGCTTGTTTGACAGGTTGGTGCATCGTTATATTGTGAATCTCTTTACTTAAACTCTATAAACCATTAGTCGTAAACATGTCTTAATCAAATTCAAATACTATTTAAATGGTTTTACATGGTTTTACTTTGGCATTTTTAGAGCGCAACCGAGCTGCAACTAAAACGAAACCTTCTGCATCAACTGATTTGCAGATATCCATAGCACTTTTTCGTAGCTTGGCCATTTGCCTAAAAAGAGGGAGTAGGAATAAACAATAACTTTCCTGAACGACAGTAAAGTCCATCGGACAGTAATCTGAACCATGATCGCATTATGAGAAACTGGTTGTCCATTGTGTCACGTCTTACTCCTAACCAAGCAAAGTTAAGAACTTAATATGTTAGGCTCAACATAACTTCCTACTACCTGCTGATATTTCAAAGTTAAGGCATGTCTCATTTAAAAAGTCCAACTTAACTTTGCTTAAACGAGGAAAACAATACAAATGAAATTTAATTAACTCTAAAAAGAAATTTAGTAAACTGGTAAAATATAGAAAATTACTTATAATGTAATAAACCGAAAGTCGACCTAAAAGAGAACAGTGTCGGAAAATGACGAACAATGACATTAAAATCGTTTAACTTCCACAAATCCATGATGAAGATTTACGAGAGTAGGTCCATAAGTTTCCGACCTCACCAAGGATTATCACATTTACAAAAACCTTATCTGTTAAGTAAACAATTCCAGCTTCCACTCCGCTATGTTCAGTTGTTCAGATATAGTTGCATAAAGAAGGCTATGTGTAGAAGATTGTGACATGTTCAAAATGGAGTATCGAGCTGTTATTAAGTTCTTCACAAAAGAAGAATTTATTCCAAATGTAATTAAATTGAGTGGTGTATATGGGGAAGCATTCCCCTCATATTCTACCGTAAAGGAATGGGTCAAACCTTTTCGAATGGGTAGAGAAAACATTGATGACGAAGAGCGTACAGGTCGGCTCTTGGAGGGTCTCACTCCTAAAAACATCGCTCCTGTGGAAGGAGAAATTGTGGAAGACCGCCAGCTCAAACTTACAGAAATAGCAGCAAGGTTGAACCTTTCTAAAACAACAGTCCTTCGAATTATTCATGAACATGTAAACATGAATAAGGTTAGTGCAAGATGGGTGCCTAGACTTCTTTCCTCAGTCCAAAAGCAGCAACGAGTCATCTGTTGTCAGGCATTTTTGGAGCTCTGCCGTGGCAACGAGAGTAAAGTTATGCAAACCATTGTTACAGGAGATGAAACTGTGGTCGTCTACTATGATCCCTTGTCCAAAAGAGAATTAATGGAATGCAGGCGTAAACCTGGCGAAGCACCGCCTCTAAAGGCTAAGGTCACTCAGTCAACCAAGAAGATCATGGCCACAATCTTTTGGGACTGTGAAGGAATACTCTTCATTGACTTCAAGGAGAGGAACACCGCAGTAAATGAAAAGTACTATGCTGGCTACTGCACAGACTACGGGTTTCCATCAAAGAGAAAAGGGGAGGAAAGCTGAGTGGTGGTGTGGGCCTTCTTCACGACAACGCGCCTGTGCATACAGCTCTTGTTGCAAAGGAAGCTGTGAAGAAATGTGGCTTCAAGGAGATCGACCATCCACCTTACAATTCAGATCTAGCTCCCAGTGACTATTTCCTCTTCTCAAAACTCAAGAAGGATCTTCGAGGAAGGAAATTTATGTGTGACGAAGAAGTGATGGATGCTATTTATGCCCATTTTGCAGGCAAGATTTCTGACTATTTTTTGTGGGTGGGGGATTAAATGTTAATTCAAAGATGTGAGAAGTGTATTGCAAAATATTTCAATATATTGAAAAGTGAAATATAGTTTTTGTCTTTATCAAACTAGAAAATGGTTAGGCCGGAAACTTGTGGACCTACTCTCGTATGTATATATTAGCATTGCCTAGTACATTGTAATAGAAGATGACATAATCATCAGCATCCGGGCCCTGATAATTAACATACCTAATGCATTCTCTCGTTACATCATTTCATCCAATAGAAAGCACGGTGTATTTATTCTCGTAGCTGGAAGAATGTAGGTAAGCAATTAAGCTTTTATTTACACCAGCATTATATATCAACACATTTCTCTCGTTACGTCATCGTAACGCCCTTGTTCAGCCTGGACGTTTCTACTTGGTGGATTAATACAGTATTTCATATGTAGCTTCTTGAGCAGTGATTTTCTGAGCTCTGTTTCATTTGTTTACATTATATTTCATTAATGATGTTTAAAATCAAATATTGACATACCTTATTATATGTTTTCAGATAAATACCACTGTCGGGACACAAGAACATGTTCAGACGAATATGCCACTGGCTAATACAGCTTCCGTTAAATAATACAATACAATGACCTTGTATAGCGTATCTTTTTGTTGCAGTCGATACGATTTCTGGCATCAAGTACAAAAAACGAATTATGTAATCGAAATCGAGTTTCATTAATTCTTCTTTTTTCTTTCCTTTTTAATAGTAGTAGGAGTATATTTATTTCAGTAGCACTAACACAATACACAACAACTTAACAGCCTTTTATGGTACGTGCTTTATGATACATTAGATACGAGGACCGTCTGAAATACTCTCGGCCTAATAATGAAAAAGTGAAATTGTTTTAGAGATATTTTTATTTTGCAACGCAATCTCCTTCAAGAGCAATACACATATTCCACCGATGCTCTAGCATCTCTGTAGAGATTTTATGGAAGCTCTGTAAAATCGGCATCTACAAGGGCAAAAGCCTTCTGGTTCCAAGAAAAAATGCTGTCCCGCGAGGAAATCCTTGAGCTTCGGGAAAAAATGGAAGTCGGAGGGAGCCAAATCCGGGGAGTAGGGCAGATGTTCGAACAATAGGCAGTGCAAATCCTTCAGTTTTGAAATTGCGAGAACACTTTCGTGGACAGGTGCGTTGTCCTGGTGAAAGATGACCTTTTCCCCTTGGAAACCTGAATGTTGGCGTCTAGGCTGGTTAGAAGATCAGAACATTATGATTGTTTTACCCTCTTCTAGATAATCAATAAGAAACATGACCTTAACGTCCCAAAACGCCGATGCCATGACATTTCCTGCTGCTGGAACTGCCTTTGCCTTTTTTGGCGCTGAACATCCGGCTTCTGTCCACTGTTTTGACTCCTGTTTGGATTGTGGTGTAGAATCCAACTTTCATCCATTGTAACGAAGTCAGCTTTGTTCCCGTTGTTTCCCTAAACACTGCTCAGAGTTTCTCACATGATAGACGCAATTATAGATGTACACTGAGAAAGATGCAGCAGCAAGCAGTTCGCATAAGCAGTTGTAAGTTCGATGTGCTGAGGCACGCAGTTATAAGATCTACTCGCAGCAAGACATACGCAGTTCGCAGTACTCATTATAAGTTCAACATTCAATTTCACGCGCCGCGGCACTCATCTATAAGTTTCACGCGCGGTAAATACCTTTTTACTGGTGTAACTAAGTCTATCGTACACAAAGCACCAGAGAACGCGAAATATTTTAGATATAATTAAAGTACCATAATTATATTATGTCGTATTGCATGCTCATTTACATCATTGAATTCCTCTCCCAGTTCCGTTGAGTACGAGTCAACAAAATAGACGAATTCACCCGGAGAAATTGTTGTTATTGAAGCGTGGGCAACAACACCGAAGTGATCAGTAGTCAGCCTAGTAAACCCGCTCAAAAATTGGCATCGCAACGGATGCCACTCGACGATAACAAATCGCTTCAAGATTGGTGCTCAACCTGGGACACATAGCCGAAGCCGACTAAACCGCTTAAAAATTTGGCTCCCAACGTGGGGTCACATACCATCCATCTCATAATTTGGGGAACCAACGTGACTGCTATACTAAACCGCTTCAATTTTTAGAATGCTCCAGCTATATAATCCTGCTTTCCATGAAGGCTTTTTACTTTTCTTTGCATTTTCCCTCTTCTGCCTTCGTGTTTTCCAGATCCCTGAAGTTCAGGCTGTATCTGTATTGTACAGACTTTTACAGTGTTCAGCCCACGTTACTTTACTACAAGCTTCTGTCCATGGGTGGCAGAGGTCGTTAAGGCGTCGTGAGCGGGAGGTCTGGGGTTCGAATCCCGGCAGGACCGTCCTTCCAGATAGAGGTTTTTTTTTTAAGGTTTTCCTCAGTCCTCATAAATGGCAAATGCTGGAGAGGTAGCCTAAACTTAGGCCTGGAACGTTTCCTTCCTTAAAAATAAATCCTTTCTCTATATATCATTTCATCTCATGTATCATCAGTGTCTATCGCCTGTGGTGCCTCTGTAGTAAAAACGGGCGTTAAACACAATTCATTCATTTTCATTCTGTGCAGGGTTCGTACTCCATAGATAAGTTGCACGTGGAATGAGAAAATTTTAGTGTTCACACGATCATTGTAGATAACTAAAAAGTGAGTCTGGGATACATTAATACATACATTTAACATATCTGTAATTTCTGAATAACTTGACGCTTTACTCACAGATCTTAAGTACATTACATTTGAAGGTCTCAGGTGTTTTAGTTAAGTTCTTTTACAAGTCTATACAATATTATGTAAACGAGAAAGATGACCAAGATAGTTTATACATTTTAGCGAATTCTGAAGGAATAGAAGCTATTGTGGTTGACACCGTGAGAAATGTACTTATTTTTTTAGCTTTTTAAATTTTTTAGCAAATTTCGAAGGAAAGTAAGCTATTGCGGTTGTACCAATGAAACTATTTTTAATAATCTATTCAACCTTGCATCTATCGTACCTATTAGGAATTTATAATTAAAAAAAATGTCTAAAAATACATATACCTTGTGTGTCCGTTCTATCTCTAGCAGTCGCAGTTTTTGTTTTTTCTCAACGGAATTCGGCATATAATCATCAATTAACAAACGATTCGTCGAGCTCGTTAACCAGTAAATTTGGACTGTTGGCGAAAATTAAGGCCGCAAATTTTGTTTTTTCTCAAAGAAACTCGGCAGATTTCTTTAAAATGAATTGATAAAAGTATTGTTTGAAAATCATAGCAATCGAGCCATTGTGAATGGGGCTATACCTGAAAAGCGAGTGGGGGTTAAAGCGAAATTTTAAAGTCTCTCTAGTGTCCGCAATTTAAATTTTTTAAAAGAAAAATCAACATATACCATTGAAATAGAATACGAAAAATATGTTCCAAAATAAGTGAAATTGTACTAATTAATATTTGTTTCTCATAACGAAACTCCGTATAATACATTTAAATAAAATAAGAAAAATATTTTCTGAAAATCAGGAAAATTGGGTTATTAGGAGTGGGAGTTTACCTGAAACTCAGAATTTAAAAATGGCTCTAGCGGTAGGAACATCTTCTTCACAACAAAATTCGTATATACCATTTGAATAAAACAAGAAAAATAGTTTTCGAAAATTAGGAAAATTAGACCATCAGGTGTATATTTGAAAATCGAAGTTTAAACCCCCCCCCCCCTTGCGTTTACTTTTCTCAATATGTTTTAAAACAAAAGAGTATTTCACTTCAGCATTATAAACTGTGTTTATAACGATGCATATGTTTTATATTTAACAAAAGTATCATCGTGAAGACATTAAATGTGAAAATATGTAGTATGTATTTGAGAATTATATTTGTATGTAAGAGCGCTCTGTAATAACCTTCAGAAAACGTTTAGGCTACATATTTTTACAAGAACATTTAAATCAAATTTCAAATCCAATGAAAGTGAAACAACTTTCAATTGTTTTCATTCGCTTTGTACATTGTAATTGTTTGTGAACATCATCATCTTAAATACGCAAATATAACTCGAATCTTTCCATCATATCTCCCTATTTTAGTAAATATAAAGATGTTACTTGGTGTTAGCTTTACATTTTTAAACATATAAAATGTTTAAAAATCCTCGTATAGTATAGGTTTATAATCAGTGGTCTTACGTTTCGTTTAATTAATTATATATCATTATTTTGTTATTTAATCTCAACAAATAATTACTAATTATTATAAATTATTATTATTATTATTATTATTATTATTATTATTATTATTATTATTATTATTATTATTATAAAATTGTGGTTTCTCTTTTGTAACACTTATGAGGTTCTTTATCTTGCCGTAAATGTACGACACGGGACCCATGGCTTTACTTCACTTTCGAAGGCAGTTATGCTTAGGATTTTTACACCCGAAATTATCCATCGATCCCTTGATCTTGGGTTTAGGAAGCAAGTATGGTTACTACTACACCACAAGGACCGACTCGAGGAAAGCGTTTGTGTTTTACGATAAGATAAAGCTCACGAAAGTTCTGAAATAACAAAGGAATAAAAATATTCTTTGTCATGGCTTTTGTCTGTGATACCTTTTTTTCCCCGTATCATGCCATGCCATGCATCCTGACTGCAGCCGGAATTTCCAGATAAATAGACGTCCAAGTGTTATCATTGACAAACACATGTACGATACAATGCTGCACATCGAGCAGAACAATGATGGGAGATTAGATTTAATCTCTGGGTCACTTGAAGTAGGTTATACACAAAAGAAATTCTTTGCTGGATAAATGCTTCACTGACTGAGATAACTACCAATCAAAGACAGGATAAATAAAATTCCCTGTGCTCTAATCTAATAATGAATGTTACCAGTTTATGTATAAATAAACTTTATAAGCTTTCATATTTATGGACATTTCAGAAACTATTTGAGATGTATTAATGAGCGTTTTACTGAACATTTTAAATTACTATTTCACTCATGTGACGTCATCTTAAAGTTGACCAATGAAACAAAACAAAAATTTCAATTTTAATTTTGAACAATTACAGGTGTATTACGGTGCGATATTATCCGAACTTTTTTTTTTGTCAAATTTGTGCATTTGTCTTGTGGCCAGTGTAGCCAACTCTATACCTCCACTATATCGTTCCTGAACATGCATCATTCCACATTTGCTAGAGGCGATGGGGAACTATTGATAGCACAAAAGCATGTACAATAGACAATCATAACGCAAAATGAATGGTTCTTCAAAGCGTTTTGGTGATGCTCAAATACGCAAATTGATCTTATCATTAGGAATTTCAAACCGCAAAATTCAAAGAAAATAGAGACACTATTTTTTTTAGTTGGTATTAGATAATCGGATGGTAGTGGTAATAATAAATGAATTTTGTTCATTTCAGTCTCACGGTTTCTGAATAGAATAAATATTCATAAGTATAACTTTTATACAAATGTTAATATTCTGTACGCGAATTTCAAATACATATCACCTTTATTCTTATTCTATTCATGAAATAGTCCCAAACCGTATTTTGCTCTTCTATATTGGCATTACTGACAATCGACATTCTTCTGTCGTAAGATGCTTGAAAAGGTGAAGTATAAATATACAATTATTACAATTTTGTAAATCAAGTTTAGAGGTATTATATTTAAATTATTATTTTATTCGTGAAATAAAATATCGTGATATTGCTTGTGATAAATACTACAATTTCCAGCAACAATTATATCAATGTCTTTAGCCTTTTATTCTAAAAGTATTTTTATTGCAAAAAGTAAACACTCTCTGAACACAACTTTACAATTTTTTTTCTTTAACTAGAATATGACATATTGATCAAATTTGTGCTGAAAATAGTTATAAATGTTGTTTACAATAGCATATAAAATTTGTCATTCTTAGCTCAGTTTCTGAGCTCAACAGTTTCTGAGCACTTTATTTCCACTATACATTAACATCGTTTTATATTGTTTCAAAATTTCATATAATTATTTGTAGTAGATTGAAAAATACACACACTTAAAAATGTCTATGTTCTGAGCTCTCGAAGCAGACTGTAACTACCCAGCCCCCTAAGCAAAAGAGGAAATGTGATATGCGAGAGTTTCCTCAACATACCTTTGTGCATGAATAAGTCTTTTGCTACAAAAAAAAAATGGTTTACGTATATATCAACTTTTGTGAGGTTTGATGTTTATAGACATAGAATGTGCTTATGTTTTTAGTTTACTTTTCAATATGCCATATTCGCAGTTCAGCAGGTGGTAAAATGTTTTCTGAATACATTATCATACTTAGTAAGGACAGCAAAAGATAGTATACATATATTTCCATATCACCAAATGAGATAACTAGCCTGAAGGACAGTCGCAGTAGAAAAGTATTTCCTTAAGTGAGAGCAAAATTTAAGTATCGAGTATAATTTAAACAAATTAGCAAAACCTCTTCAATATTGTACGATCTTTTCCATTGACTTTGAACTGTTCAGAAGGACTGGATTCATCTCACTCTCTTACTGGTTCTGAAGAGATTGTTACATTAAATTTGATTAAATATTAAAGAGAATTAAAAATAAAATTACGGGAAACGTTTGCAGGTATACACAGAAAACCTCTCCGTTAGAAGTAGTTCACCGAGATATTAGGTGCGTACTGCAAAAAGACTGTTTAGTATTTCAAAGTGTTTCGCTTTGAACAATGTAAAGCAAGTTAATGCTGGTTAATATAACTGAAAAAAATAATATTAATATACAGAGAGGGCTAAAAATGTATACACACTTCAGGCAAAGAAAAAACTGAATATACACAAACAGAAAATGATGAGCTTAGACTTTTACAGTTACAACAGTTGCTCAAAATACCCACCATCGGCGTCGATACACTTCTGAGTACGTTGAACTTCTGATTGAGCAACGTTTGCGAAAGTGTCCTCAGCGATTGCAGCACATGCCGTTTCAATTTCTTCCCAAAGTGCTGTCAGTGTAACTGTTTTTCTACGGTATACAACATCCTTAAGAGTTCCCCATAGGTAGAAGCCCAACGGAGTTAGATCCGGAGAACGCGGTGGAAACTCAATCAGACCTCTTCGTCCTATCCAGTGCCTTAGATAGTGCCTTGGATCCAGTGCGCGGGGCTTGTTGCTGTGCGAGGTCTCCCAGATCTGCCCTTGTGAACATCACATACAGTACCACGAGTCTCAAATTTGTCTCGAATGCATGCAATTGTTACTCATGTTGGCGGTTCTGTTCTGTACACACGTCTCCATTGCCTTTGAACTGCAACAACAATCTCGGTTTTCAAATACCATTTCAAAATTGGTTTCCACTGTTCAAACGATAGTTTTGGCTCTATTTTGTTGTAGCAACGCTAGCATAACGTACATGAATGAAACATTCATTTAAAATACAAAGCAAAGCGTTCATTAATATATCTTACATAAATTCTGAGAAAAGTGCACTTGAAGTATTAAAAGACAACTTATAGGCAATTGGTGTTAAAGTTGAAAATGCATAAATATAAGAGATTCGCTAATTCAGAACTTTCCAGCCCATACTCTTTATCGTCGGTCCTGGTGGTGCAGTGGTAACCATACTTGCCTTCTAAATCCAAGGTCGCGGTTTCAAACCAGGCCAGGATCGATGGATTTTTTCCGGCGTAAAAATCCTAAGGACGGCTTCCTTCAGAAGGGAAGTAAAGCCGTGGGTCCCGTGTCGTACGTTTACGGCACGATAAAGAACCTCAAGTCTGAAAGAAGAGCCTCTGAGCAAAATTTGTCGACCGTTTCATGCCCTGAATAGAAAGGGACGCTGATGACCTGAGATGTTAAAGAGCGCCCTTAAATAAACCAATAAAAATACTCTTTATCACTGACCCTCTATTTACTCTCCCCGCTTCGTCAGAAGTCTTCTTTCTCTCTGGCTTGTTTGGTCATCATTTCTCCATGTTTTTCAACTTCAATGACACGTCGTTTGTTGATTTCTTGAAGAATTGTCTTCATGTTGCCATCATCTTTTATCCCTAGATGATTCAACACTTTAATTCTGCTGCTAAATCCATCATTAAAAGTGATCACAGCATCCAGGACCCCAGTCTTAAAGTGATAGCTCACATATGAGTAGTTTTGGGGTTGTGTTCCAATATTACATTATGAACACTTTCATTTGGTGTTTGAGATCGCCCATGCAGACACTTCTCTGAAGTTTCCTTTTTACAGAGATCCTAAAGACTGACTGCAGCTTCAGTGAGAGAATGTATGTGTCTATAGGGCTCAACTCCAAGGCCTCTGCAAGTCGATAGCCGCACCATATACTTGCAGGACACAAATCGTGATATGGGGAAGAGTCTGTGCACATATGAAAGTACACTGCTCAGATAGTCTTCAACATTTCTCTGACAGTAGGCAGTTCTTCTTATTGCCAGTCCACAGTAGAACTAGAGAGGGTCAATTTCTGGATCTGGGAGTCTGCCTTGACCAGAAATTGGCTTTCCATCTGACAGTAATTTTCCTAACTGTGATTTCTTCCAGCTTCGGAGACGGCACCCCATCTTCTGCTGTTATTTATCATATTACTTTCTTTCAAAACACAAAAAAATTTCCCACTCATATTCCAAAGAGAATTCATCAAACAACATTACTATTGAATCTGTGGCAAGTGTGGCGTGCCTGTTGAGGGCGTGGCAAGCGCGCTGCCATTTTTAAGCATAAAATTTGAAGTCCTTTAACACTGAATTGACATAATAATAAATGTATTTTTGAAAAGCTGAAACTTTATACTTTTTAAGACAAAAAACAAACTAGTTTTTTTTAACCCATCTAACTACCCAGTCTTATTAATTTCTATAATGAACTGCGAACAAAGCCGGATTGTATAGATAATATAATAATCTAATCATGGGTTTATGAATGAGCTGATAATTGTTAGACTGAGCAGATAAGGGACTGAGATAATTGCGTATTCCGTAGATGTTTATAAGACTATAAACAATACAACATAAGATTAGTGCAAACTATGTTCAACAGGCTATTTATTCGGCATACAAATTACATAACGAATAAATTGCTATTTATACATATGCAGGGTTACTATAAATGTTTCTCTCGTCGTTTTCAAAACGCTACATTTTTCCAAAGTATTACACCTACAAGCATGATTATATAAATGAAAAGAACCGTAAACTCACAAAGTTTGCATCGTGTGCACCAGTTGGCAGCAAAGTTCAGTGACTTTACAAAATGGCGACAAAGCAAGAAAAGAGTTTTAATGTGTTGCAATATGCAAGATGTTCGTCCATTATAGCAGTGCAACGGGCGAAAAGAGCATTTTGCGGTGATATCGGCTATTTAAGTACACTGAATGTCTTGTAAACGGAAAAGCGCCCGTGGACCAAAAGTACTCTCTTATGCTTTATTCCTTCTTTTACTTTAAAGAACACGAATCATTTTTATTTTCTAGTTTACTAGCTGCCACACTCTATCCTTTGATAGCCGAACTTTCTTCAAATTTCCAGCCCCCCATAGTCTTCAAAAGGGTCACCTCTTTCCACAATTAGTTGGTTTTAGCGTTGGTCCCGATTGAAATAATTCAGGTATCGTCTTCAATACCGTCAAGAAGATCGAAACGGGCAGCCATTTTGTGCAACTTGACCACAGATGGTCGGTCCAGCACCCACGGTCAAAGTTGACCATAATCAACTACCTCTTTTGATCATTGTCGATGCACCTAGAAATCCCATTGAACGAGGTCAAATGCCGATTTGACCGCTTTCAAACATTGATCGAGGGTAGTGCGGGATGTCATTCCGAGAAATTGGTGGTCGTTTTGGGCGAACACACAGACGTGAAGGATCCCAATGTCCCCGTCAAACATTAGAACTGGAAGACAGGCATCACTTCCCATGTCTATTATGAATATACAAAATGTGTTGCAATTTTATGGGACAGTGGGATTCTGTTTATGGCCAAAATCGGTCAAAATTCGAAAATAGATTTTTTTGGCTGCATATAGTTTCTTGAACCTTTGGGCATCCACAGAAAGTCAGCATTATATGTTTCTTCCTCCCTTCTGGCTCTACAGCCATTTCAAGACCCCAACGTGTGCTTTTAAATCACAGTTTCCCAGCTTGAGCTTTATAAAACAGCATTTTTCTCAAAACTTCATTTTCACACATTCAAAATGTCCCATGCGTCACAGCTTTTGTTTAAATTCAACTAAAATTTACCAGGATATGCAGCAGTAGACATTGTAATATTTTATAGGACAAAAACAAACATGCTAGCATTAATCAGTATTTAAAAAAAAATCTATGAAAACAGTTATTAATTTTGAAGATTAAACTTTCATATAGATTTAAAAGTTATCACAATTCACTCATCAAATTTATTCAAAATATCTTTCTACACAGTTTTTCATAGGATTCAAAGCCCCAATTGAAAAAAAAAATTCAATCAATTTTCTCAGCTCATGAGACGCGTGGGACATTTTGACTACGCGTCATTATACGCAATAAAATTTATAGTTCGCAAAGTATATATCCTTTCTGAATGAAATTTGATATACATATTAACATAACAGAAGGGCAATCGCGATATAAAATTTCAGAAAAATCCATGCAAAAATGTGGAACATTCAAAATTCACGTTAAATGTCCCTTAACGGTGTCAATTATGCAAACAAAAACTTTCCATGTCTGGAAAAACGAAGGAAAAGAATATCATTGCATTACGGCCCTACAGCGCGAAAGACTCGGTTTTTATAAATCGTAATAATAACTGCAGGCTCAGAAATAATGAAAACACTGAAATAGTCACATGTTACTATAATCAAGCATATATACTTTTATATATGCTTGAATATATATACTTTTGGGTAAATTGCTTTATTTCCCTTATCTGAAACTAAAGTTAATAAAGAAACACATTCATAGATGCAAACTCCAAGCCCTAACCTATACTACTACTTCCAGTTTCAATCCAAGACGACAAGCGTCAGTGTTTGGCGTTGTTTTCATAAATGCTGTAGTAACAATATACTTGTAGTTGTTTTAACGAAAAAGTTTCATTATCTCATGTGGGCGAGCGCAGGTTTCGGAAGAGATATTCGGATACAATAAAGTTATGACAAAGAAGAATCGCAATGAACAAACAAAACTATAAAGAGAGTTGTAGCAGTTCCTCATGTTGAAGAACCGCGCACATGGGTTGGTTGTTATGATAAGCCAGGCGGATGCTTTTAGCGCTTTATGGCAGTTTGGAGATTATAGCATGCAGGATGCCAGTTTGACAGCTGGTTCACAGTAAAAACAAGTAAGTTGGACAAAGGAAGGTTAATCTAAACTATGAAATACAGTGTGACAACTAGAAATGCAACCCATGACATTCTACTTTTATAATATTGAGAAACGCGTTCATGTTTCTAGATCATTTTGTTTATTATTGCTTTAAAATATAGATTTTATGATAGTTATAATAATATGCACTTTTTTACATACTGTTTAACGCCCGTTTTTACTACCGAGTCATAACAGGCGATGGGTACTGATGACACACGAAATAAAATAATAAACTGGAAAAGGAATTTTTTTAAGGAAGGAAGCGTTCCAGACTTAAGTTTAGGGTACCTTCCCGGCATTTTCCAATTATGATCACTGAGGAAAACCGGGAAATATCTTCAGTCAGGGAGGACGGTCCTGGCGGGATTCGAATCCCAGAGAACGCCACGGGTGGCCGAGGTCATTAAGGCGCGGACTCGTGAGCGGGAGGTCTGGGGTTTGAATCCCGCCAGAACCGTCCTTCCTGATTGAGGCTTTTTCCGGGTTTTCCTCATTCCTCATAAATGACAAATGCCTGGAGGTACCCTAAACAGAGCCTGGAACGTTTCCTTCCTTAATAATATCCTTTCCCAATTTATAATTTCATCTCATGTATCATCAGTGTTCACCGCCTAGGGTGCCTCAGCGGTAAAAACGGGCGTTAAATGCCATTAAAAAATCGAACCCGAGACCTCCCGCTCACGAGTCCGCGCCTGGTCCACCAGTGGTGGTATAATGATAATTATTTGCACTGTGTAAAATAGTTGATCATAAAAATTTACAGATTTAACAGATAAGTGTTACAAAAACAAAACAATAATTTCACTAGATCGTTCGAAGAAGTCAGTGGTTTTAATAAATTGAGTTCTTAACCTATCAGGACTTGATGTTGTCGCAGTAATGATCGGAAATCTTACCTCGTGGCACTATATCGGTCCATTTTTAATTTCATGCTTATATGAATTTCTTGAGAAATATATTAATACATCGTAATAAGATAACAGGAGTTGACATGTGCAGGCAGGACTGCATTTTATTTATAAAGGTTGTTTTGGAGGAGAATAACGGGAGACAAACTGTTTCATGATTATCTTTGAACCACGTCCTTCTAACACGTAACAGCTCTGTTGACTGTGTAAAGTGGTTAGGGATAATACAGAGCAGAAAGAATGTATGTAATAGAATTTTGGAAGCCGGACGAAGGATGGAAAGGGATAAATAGATTATTTTGTAGAATTGTCCTAGATTTAACTAGATCTTCACCTAATGAGGTTGCTCTAATGAAAGTGGGAAAATTGGGCTATAAAAGCAAGGTCATGGAAAGAGCATTGAAATACTGGTAGAGAATATGGAGACTAGAGGCGGAGTGCTTGGTAGCACAAGGTAAAATTAAGGGGAGGGAAACTTGTTTATCTAAAATCAAAATAGTCTACAAGAAGCGGGCACGAGGCACGAGGCACGAGGGAGAAAAATTGGGAAAGGGATTTTGGAAAGAGTTAACAATAAGAATTGAGGATGTTGGAAAACAGAAAATATGGGCAAATCTTAATGCCAAAAAATCTTTCAAAATTATATAGTACACTTACATGTGTGGGCAAGAGGAAGATATATGGAAATTTGTGATAAGGTGGGAAGGGAAGGATTGGCAAGGAGTAAAATATTTAAGTGAATTAAGAAATGGATACACTAGGGGATATTTCCTATGTATGAAGAACCAGAGAGTACTTGACATTGTATACTAGAATGTAAGCAAACCAAGCTTTGGAGGGAACAGTTCCTATTACGAAAGTGGGAAAATTTACCAGATGAAATAAGAGGTAGAAGAATTTTAAATCTAAAAGCAGCCGGAAATATTAAGAAACTTGGAAAATTCATAGGCAAGGCAAGACAAAGGTGATTATGGAAGATGGGTAAGATAAATGGAAACAACATTGTTCAAAATTGCATCATTTAGGAGTGAATATACAATTCCCATTTATATACACAACCTGCTGTTAATTGTAATGGGACACGGAAGGAGGCAACTCCATAAAATCAGGGTGAACAAGTGGGAAATTTAAAAGTTTATTAATAGTATGTTTAGATGGAATGGAAAATTGCATACTTAGATTTTAATAGGTTATTTTTTTTGTGAAGTTGTATGAAATTGGTGTTATTTATATGTTAAAACACTTTACTTTATTTGCATGCAGATTAGAAATTGCAAGAAACAAAACAAAAAAAAAAAACACATTAATTTTGTTTACGTATGTTGTTTACATTTACCAGATTTACTATTTCATGCTTATACAATTGTGGTGATATTTTTGTTTATTACATGCAAAATTTGTAATACACTTCAATTTTAATAAAATAGTTGAACTCAAGCCTTCTGGATATTCCAGTAGGAAACTGCTGACGAGCCGAAGACAAAGGAAGTTTCAGTAATCAGTTAAATTAGCAAAACTAAAGGACATTTTATTGAAAATGTATACTTTTTAATTAATATAAATTATGAAGTTATGAAACAAGTTATAAAGGTAGGGTGGGAGATGTAAATTTTAATTGTAATGTTATCTGTTGAAATAAAATTCATTCATTCATACTGTGGAAAGCAACAGGAGCATACCCGGCGATATGGACCTGGGAGAATTGAGTTAGAAATTAAGGCGGTGATAGAATATTTTCTGCTCTCAAAGTGCGATCAATAAGTTTTTCCAGCTCTGTGCCATTCCATGATCTCTGCAAGGACAATTACCTTAGCAGGCTGTGTCTATTGCATCCTTAATTGCCTGACACAAATGAAAACCTCGATTTATTATACGTCCGCCATCATTGACACCACATCTACAGCTTACTGCACAGTAGAAAGAAAGATGCAAATAGTCTAAAAATGAACAGGATTTGAATATGATGTTTGTACAATATTCTTGCATTTATTGGTTAGTGAAAGAATGTGAAATGACACACATTTTGAATGAGAAACAAATACTATGAGAAATATCATCATTCAGGCTTAAAAATTACTAAAGGTTTCTTATTTTGGTTCAGAATTTCTAAAATGTAGTTTCAAAATACCAGGAATAAGAATTGTAAATTACTCGGTGTCAATAGTAGAAATGAAACATTAAATTATATTTATTTTCAGATTAAAAATTATATGTAAATTATTTATAGCTTCGATAGGCAATATTTTGCATAAAGAAAAAAAATTCAATAAAGAAATGAAAATATATCTCTGTGTGTTTCAGCTATTTTCGTGTCTCAGTTGGTAGCACTCGACCACTAAAGTGTTCTCTTTTCTAGATTGTTTCTTCACACTGCAAAGGCAATTGACGAATTAACTTAGGCTCCGATAATCTCCGAACTCATCTGCCCCATCATTGACTTATTCAATTCATCATCTGTATATATTTTGAGAATTAATAGAGTATTGCCTTTGTAGTGCATAGAAAAACAAATAAAATGCAAATAAACGAGAAATTACATGCAGGAATATACTTACAAATTACTTGGATAACAAAATACAAAAATTAAATGTAGTGTTTTAGAAATCGAAGGATTTAAATGCAATATAGGCCCAAAAATTAAATATGGAAACTACATACACCACGATCGACAAGAAATTAAATGAGATTATTATAGTGTGCCTTTTTTTTCACGAAAGCGCTGGTGTTAATCGATACTGTCGATTCCTTCTCGTTTCTTTTGGTACTGTCACGTGGTCGGCGTGGCCTTATGTTTCAAGTTTATACTATTGGCTAATGCACGTCTTGCCTTGAAGTGTTTTGTGAGCTAGTAAGGCCCTCTGCGTGACGGCTTATCGGGATTTCTCTTCTGAGCATTGCTGTCGGGTTGTTGCAGGTAAGAAGTTCCAGGGGAATGGGAGATTTTTCGGCTACTTATCTAGAAGTGCTGGGAGTTTCTTGGTTTTTTCAATGCTAGGAGCTGTAAACTAATACAATTGTGAGATAGAATATGCATTCAAAATTACACTGTGTCATAGTAAAATGCCTAGATAGAACTTTTGTATGCAGAAAAAAGAAAAGTTTATGCGTTTTTCTAACATAACCTTTCAAGCGAGTACAGAAAATGAAGGAAGTATTTTCCACTTGGTATTTGCCATGCTTTAATGTTCTGAAAATATTCTAAATATAGAAAAGTAGGTAGAATCTGGTCTGATAGCCTCCGCAATCTTTTTATATTTTATTTTATGTTCATTCCGATGATTTGCTGACAACATTCATTAGTTATCAAAGCATGTTACAAGGATATCAGCTAATAAGCAGGTTTTCAGAATGCTCTAGAGTAAGGGCATTATTATGGCATGTCTGCAAGGTAGTTTTTGAAGACATGAGCATTATATGTAATGTTGATTATAACGCGAAAATTAAAATAATTAAAAAAAACGTTTACTGCATCTTGTAATAGCCGACATGTGTGGCCGAGGTCGTTCAGTCGCGGACGTTTAAATGGAAGCTAAGCGGTTCAAACCGGCCAGGACCGTCCTCCTGGATTTCCCTCAATGATAAATGGCGGGGAGGTAACATAAACTCAGACTTGGAAAGCTTCCTTCCCAAAATTATTTTCTTAATTGCTCATTTCATGTCATGTATCATTTGTAATTCACTTTAGGGAACGTAAATAGTGTACTTTAAAAGAATTTCTATACATTTTGTTGTGTTGAAAAACGCTGCTAGCACCAGTACCGCATGTGTAAACATCAGAAGATTTTTGCACAGCCATAATCTGGAATAATCTTTTCATGGGGTTTATTTGCAATACAAGAGGGAACTTATATCTTCGTGCTTGTGTTGGAAGAGCTTAAATAAGCATATTGTTAATGCCAAAAACGAAGGTTTTCATGATGTAGGGTCAGTTGTGTAAAGAACTAACTTGAGTTAAGGGCATAAAATTAACCACCAGTCTTATATAACTTGGAAATTTTGGTTGCATAAACATTAACGTAATATTATTTTGTCTTAAACTCAAATTAAATTTGACTGCCGAAACTTCACAAGTTAAAGCACTAACTACAGTTTAGTAATCGTTAAATAAAACGTTTTCCTGAGTACAGAAGCATAACAACAACATTTATAAATAAAATGCTGAATCGTTTTTATTTTAATTTCATGTATATAAAGTTTCTTCAATGTTTCACTTTTCATTTCCGCATAATGACAACTGAGTTGCGTTCAATTGTAGGTTATGTTAGACTAACCTTACAAACGGTATATTGTATAGGTTTCTGATTATTTCGACTTCTCATCCGAAGATGAATTTCGTGTATACTGAATTACAAACAATTCAAAATGTGATTTTGCTTATAGTAAAAGAAGTTGTCGAAGAACTTGAACAGATGCTCCGTCCTCGATTACAATCACAAACTAAACGAAATCATGAGTTCGAAATTCATGATACTAGTAACTTAAGGCTCTATGTGGCAGGGAGCTTCCAAACAGTTATTGGAGGTATATTAAAGTGGGGAAAGGAACGGCCATCACAAGATCCATAAAGTTACTAGAACAATTGCAGCTCTGACACCTCAGTGCATTAAAATACCAACAGAAGAGAGTGATGTATGGAAAGTGATGCTAGGCTTCTATAACATTCGCAACTTTTCTGGAGTTTTGGGTGCCACAGAGTGCACATACACCTACCTATTATATTGGGGGTAATAATGCAGAGTCTTAAGAATATATTGGGGATCCCCCCCCCCTGTACGTTCTTCATACTTATTGTTATTGGAGATCGAATTTGTTTTTTAGCGGTGTGCAAAGGGAATTAGGCTACTTAGAGGAGTATTGCCAGGAATGGGGAATGACAGTTAACGAGAAGACCAAAACAATGACATACAAGAACGTTGCGGTGTACAGCAGGAAAGAGAGGTGGGAGTATGCAGGTCAGGCACTGGAAAATGTTAAGAAATTCACATACTTGGGAGTCACCTTAGGTATGAACAGGAACTGGGCAAGACACATAGGCAACACAAAACGCAAATGCTTAATTAAACATATAGAGACATTTAAGATTTTAGTAAAAATTCCGGAAACTCCACTGAGAGCATTGGAGTTGGTGTACAGGCCGGTTGTGAGGCCAACTATGGCGTAAGGGGATGGGAAAACACCGAGGAACTTAATCTGGTACAAACACAGTTTCTAAAACGGTTGCCACAAGTAGGGTGGGGTTCTTAAAGAGTTTGGTATTTCTAACGACAGTGTAAATTTAAAAATAAGAACAATTAAATACTGGCTAAGGATAATACGGGGGAATCAAGCTCCTCTTCAAGCAGTCTGTCTAAGCGAAGGGTGGGATACGGGATGGGCATCAAAAATATGGAAAGGTCTTGACAAAATTGTATTGAGGCATATTTGGTTAAGAGGAGAGGACATTACACGAAATAGTTGGAAAATAGTTAACAGACGTTTGCGAGATATAGATATGCAGAATATTGAGTTTCAATGCGCAGAAAAAGTATCGCTTAACCTGCAGGTTCAAATACATCCGGTGTGGGGGAGGTGACATTATTTAGATATCTGTGGCATGGTTCAGATTAGGGGCTTGGGAAGAATTAATGGTGTTTAACACCTGTTTTTACTACAGAGGCACCACAGACGATGGACACTTATGAGAACTGAGGAAAATCTGGAAAAAAAAAAACTTCAGCCTAGAAGTACGGGGTTCGAACCCCAGACCTCCCGCTCATGAGTTCGGGCCTTAACGATCTCGGCCACCCTTGGCGGTAGGGCATTAAAAGGAAACAAAGCAGTTAATGGACTTGGGGAAAGAATTTGCCCACTGTGCGGAGAAAGCGATGCATGGAGGCATGTTTTGGCAGAATGCAGGAAACGGATATTTTAAGAAATGAGCATTTATCACCGCAATTTTTGAATGTCAATAGAAATTTGAAAATTTGCCGGGAAGTGTTGGTGCCTGCCAGATACTCACATAATTTGGGATATTTCTAGAGAAGACCCGACAAAAAAGGTTAATGGCTATAATGAAGATGGGGGAGTTGGAGAGGTGGTGTGAATAAATGGAAGGGTGCTCAAGAGTAAGGGCTCCATTCATGTTTATGTATTTGTATATAAAATTATTAATAGAAAACGTAAATATGTCGAAGTATTTTTATGTATGCACGTAGAACTGTATGTATGTAGGTATGGGTGTATGTATGTGTATGACCCTTTGATTGTTATAAGGACGACATTAGCAAATACGGCCTTAAGGCCCATGCGACAGTTGTATTTATTTGAAAGTATTCTAAAACGTACAGTAAAACGCCCAAAACTACTCCTATTTTCATTCCCTTATTTTTAGCACCTTATGAATAATATCCGTCTTACATTTGCAAAAAAAAAAAAAAAAAAAAAAAAAAAAAAATTGCATTCATTTTGACATTTTGTTATCCATGTTTCAAGACTTGTTAAGAAGAGAGAGAAACTTGTTTAGGAGGCGGGAAACTGCATTACTATTCATTTTCTAATGTTGAACTATTGGCTCAACTCGCTGTAAACATGACTTTCCATATTATTTCGCGATGTTGCTATAGGTTTGACGTTTTTGCAAACTCCTGATTACGAAATGTGAGGTTATTTTTATGTAACAGAAATGTACAATTACTTTTTAAATTACCGTTAAAAGTAATCTCCTGTTAGCAGCTTTTATACAACTAGGCCTCAGTGTCAAATTATCTAGCAATCACTTTTGGCATGAAAGTAACGCTACTGATAATGCGCAAATCTTAAATGGTTATTTCATATTGTGGTTTATAGTTTGAGTTCTTTTTCTGCCCTTGTGGTTTGCAGCTGATAAGACTCCTGTTTTTGTGTTTCTTGCAAGAAGACAATGAAGGCAAACTAGCCAAGCATTCGTTGTACAACTGTTAAGATGAAATGCAAGCAACGAATACTTAGTTACGTCATGGTTTCCGTGAGAAGTATGGCAGGAAAACAAACTGAAGGTTAGAACTTTATTTGTATATTGTTCTTGGACACTGTGCTGTGTGTGCAGGTAGCCAAGGGTGGAAATTATTTCCTATCTGATTCACTTTCAATCTGAAGGTTGCGAATGAAGTAACGCCACTCTGCACAAGTGAAATCTCTCTACGTCACCAATGGATGATGTGTGTTTGACTTAAACTGCAGGACTGGGGGTTCCCTTTCGCTTACACTCTGTAGGGTGCTTAGTGTCAAACACATTCCCACATAAAGCGTTAACTAAAAGCCTTGATCGAAATTATTCGGTATTCGAGTTATCACTTAGGAAAAGTCTCTTGCACGAGATAAGTTTCAAGGTCTCCAGGGTAGGCAAGAAATGCACAGCGTGGCCGGAAAGATCACCTTGATTCAAGAAGTAGAAAATTGACAAGATAAGGAGAGAGATCTATAGCGTAAGTCTCAATCGTGACTTCAAGAGTTTTCAGTTTGGACACTTTTTAAAGCGAAAACAAATTGGGGAATTTGCCCCTATGATAAATATACCGGGTGTAACAATAAGTTAGGCCGAACTTTCAGGACACATTCCTCGCACGTAGAAGAAGAAGAAAAGATGTTTTATAGAAATGGGTCTGGAAAAATGTTAGAACTGATTTTCTACAACTCATCATGGGAAACACACAGGAACAGAACGTACCAACATACCACATGAAACTTTCTTGCATGTCCTCTTTGTTACGTAAGTTGTAATTCTTAGGTTCACCGCAAGTGTTTTGCGCGAAGATAATGTTGGCATGTGACTCACTTCATTGCCCTACTATCACACGTAGCGTCAACTGTTTAGTGTTCATTACGGACTTGGCAAACACTTAACTGTTTACTAGCGTTCATCACACTTGCTTTCCTCCGGATCTAAATCCACTGTACTTTTATTTGTAGGGGATTGAAAACTCTTGTGTATCTAACCCCGTACAAGATGCAGAAAATCTTCATGCCCATATTGTGAAAGGCTGCGAAACAATACTCCATTCTCCTGGATTAAATGCAACGGCTGGTTGTATCAATGTTAGAAGAGGGCATTTAGAATAATTTATGTGGTGATGGTGGTACGTTTTAGAACACTTTCAAATAAATACAAATGTTAACAACCAAAAGGACCACACACACACACACGCGCGCGCGCGCACGCACACACACACTAAAATTAACAGTAATTTTGATAGAAGAAAAGGATAAAACACAAAGAAAAAGCCACACTTGAGATCGCTATATTTCGGACTCGTGGAGTCCTTCTATGACAAGAAGACAAGTGATAAGATGTATTAAACAATAAAAAGCATTAGAAAACACAGAGAAAGTAAGAAATAAAATTAAAATAATAATAGATAAATAGTGAAGTAGTCAAAAGCAAAACACACAAAAGCAAATTAAACTTAATAAGCAAAGTTAAAAGCAAAAGCAAATTAAACTTAATAAGTAAAGTTAAAAGCAACACCAGAAGTGCAAAAAATATATAAGAAAAATAAAAATAAAGTCACACTATTAACAATGTAACAAATTAACAGTAATTATGATAGAAGAAAAGGATAAAACACTAAGAAAAAGACACACTTGTCTTCTTGCCATTCCACGAGTCCGAAATATAGCGATCTCAAGTGTGACTTTTTCTGAGTGTTTTTACTATTTTAATTACTGTTAATTTGTTACATTGTTAATAGTGTTACTTTATTTTTATTTTTCTTATATATATGTACACATACTTACTAATCTATGTGCATACATACAAATATACAAATACTTCGATATATTTACGTTTTCTATTAATAATTTCATATACAAATACATAAACATGAATGGAACCGTTACTCTTGAGCCCCCTTCCATTTACTCACACTCCCTCTCCAATTATCCTTCTTCACAATAGCCATTAACCTTCTTTGTTGTGTCTTCTCTAGAAATATCCCCAAATTGTATGAACATTTCTCATGCAAATGTTCAAATTTATATTGGAATTCAGAAATTGGGGTGATAAATCTCATTTCTTAAAATCTCCGTTTCCCTGCGTTCTGCCAGAATATGCCTCCAGGTATCGCTTTCTCCGCACAGTAGGCAAATTCTTTCCCTGAGAGCATTAACTGTTTTGTTTCCTTTCCACGCCGCTAATCTGAACCATGCGAGACCACTTCTTTCTTCTCAACCACAAATATCTAGATATCCCCCCATCCACACCTTATGTAAGAAAGAGTTATGCTGGTACGTTCTGTTCCTGTGTATTTCCCATAATTAATGTACTATAAAGAGATGTAGAAAATGATCTCTAACATGGAAATAAAACTTTCCGAACCCATGCCCATATAACATATTTTCTTCTTCTACGTGTAAGGAATGTGTGCTATACCTTATTATTACATTCTATATATTAAAACAAATTCAAAGAAAATAGACATACTCAACGCTATTATAGACAAACAGACAATTTCGATTGTGAGTATATCATTACAAGCTCACAAAGTTAGCGTAAAAAGATATAATTATATTTAGATTTCACAATTAATGCACGGTTTTCATTGGAGTAAGGGGCGATGCGTGCATTATAACACACGCTTGACGTTAATTTCAAGTAAAATGTGTGGTTGAAAGTAATTATGCCAAAGCGTGGCTTTGCAAAAGGAAGCATTTTTTCCCATTCTTTTGTCATGTAAATGGAATTTAAACAACATTTTTAGATAGTATGTTTGGAATATTGTTTCATGCAATTGATACACTTCATAGCCGTTTACCATAGATATAAAATCTCTATATTATTTTGTGTAATGTATGTAAACGTTATTAAAATTATAATTAATCTCTGATATGTTTTACTTATCTATCTTCTATAGAATGTTTCTATGTTTTCACGAGAAACTCCTTTAAATGCCACAAAAATAATAATTTAGCATGTGATTGTGATGGTTAGAAAACTTTTTTTTTTAAAAAAAAATTGAAACTGATAATAATATTAGATGTTTAAATTTATATTAATACAATATTTTAAACTTTATGTCCATTGCATTAATATTTCGTATGAAGCGATGCTATTTTTTTTTTTTTTTTTTTTTAGCACGTTGAATTCTTCTACTTTACAGGAATGCACATTTGTATATTTATTCATGTTCTATCAGGCAACTGCCTTCAAATTTCATGAAATAAAGTTTAATCAAACAGTGAAATTTGGCCAATGATAGCATTTCCAGGACGTGACTTTACGAATTTGCTTTACTGGCCACTAAACAGACTTTAATTGCACTGTTTGGATACCTTATATCCGCTTAGATTTCAGCCCAGAGATACTTACGTAACAAACACTTCACTATTACTCTCAACCACAAAGTTAAAACTGAATATCGAACTCTTGTTATACTCTTGTCCTTCTTCTGAACACTTTTACCGCTCCTAGCACTTGCCCTCAGTGAATGCGGACCATTGCTTCTTCAAAACCATTTTAGCTAATGAGAACCATTAACATGCTGCTAATTGTCCCATAATGAGCGATGTCCTTCACTGTGATCGCTTTAGTACAGCGCTTAATCAGTTAAATCCATTGTGTAATTTATTTCCCAATTTAATTGGTATGAATTAAATTATTAGTTTATTCAAACTCATTCTGATCAACAAAATATTAAAAAAAACTGCAACATACAAGAGTATACGTATACAAAATGCTAAACGCAATAATTCAGCACGCGCGCGCACACACACACACACAGATATATATATAATTTTTCGAACCCAAATATTTTATATAAGTCATTTCAGGTGATTTTTCAAAATAATTACACTTGTTTTAAAAAAGCAAACAAAATTACTTGTTCTATTTCTGTTTGTCCGTTATTATATTCGGAATGTACAAATTCTGGTGCATTCATTTATTACAACACATGAGCTAACGTAGAAATCATGTTCGGCCAAAGACACGTCAACAATGGCAATGGTATTAAAACATTTTGTTCCATTTATAATTTGGAACTGCCTCATAAAATTATGGCACTGAGTTCTCATTCATTCTGTTTATTGAAGGAGAGAAAATGCAAAAAATTCAAAAGAAAATTAATGAAAAAATGTACAAAGGGTATATGTTTAGTAATTTCATATTTGGGTATAAAACGTCTATAAAAATAATAATAACGATAACGAAACTGCAGGTTTCGATAAATTATCTTTTTTTTTTCAACAGAGATAATATTAAACACCTTGAAATTCACAGAAAGCTGAAATATGTTTTCTGCAGATAACAAAACAGCAGTGCCAATTGGGAAGTACTTTGACATATTTGATGGAGAATTAGTCACCATTTCTTCAGCCTTAGACAAAATAGAGCATGTGATAAGAAAAATGTTGCCTTTTTGTTGATTCCAGGGCGGCAATGATGACCTTAACAACTTAAAGCACAATGAATGTGATTTTCTCAAGAACTGCATGGAAAAAAATAAGTGATGAAATCAAGAACAGCATTACACTGTAGTGGATTCGTGGCCACTGTGGAATTTGTGGAAACGAGCGGGTAAACGAGTTGGCGAAAAGGGGATCCCAAATGAAACAACCAGACCCTCCTTTGCCCCTGCGGCATATAAATCGTCATATATCCTCCTGTATTAGATCTAACCGCTTCAGCCTGTATAGAGAGAGAGAAAGCTTCTGGGTAAAAGTGGAACTCCCTTTTGAACAAGTCGGAAAGAATTCCTAGTTCTCTGCCTAGACCAATTCGCGTGGCCTGCTTTATACTTGCTACGGGTCATGACTACTTGTCACCTGTATAGAACTGGACTGACTGAAACAGATGCATGCCCTCTCTGTGACCATGGCGTATCCATAACTGAAGAGCGCCTCAGCATTTGCCCTGCCGTTCTCAACTGTTTCTATTGACAATGCCTTTGGTGATTATTTTTATCGTTCTTTTACTAGGCTGTTCGTTGACTTATGACCGAGAAGTCGGAGAGGGGCATAGAATAAAAAAAGAACAATGACCAGCATTCCTCACCTATATATACATTGTGGTGCAATTCTGATAATTTTACTCAAGTTTATATGCTTTTCCTTACACTTTTCTCATCTCATTCCTCTTTTTAACATTGCATGTGCATAGAAAATGTAATGTAATAACTAAAAAGCAAGATTATTTTAAACGCCAGTCAATTCATATAATGTCACCTAGTGTATGTTTCGCAAATCCGCGTTACGTAGCAATGTAAATAACAGACATTATAGGACAAGTGATACCTGGTTTAAAACACATGCTGCTCATGTTAAATGAAATTCAGATGAACAAGCTTAATACCAATGGAGAACGCCCAAAGTTTTGTTCAGTACACCACAGGTGTCCAATGAAGCATGCAATCTGTACTCGAGTTTCTGACAGGTGTTGAACACTGCTGTAGATCAAGTAAGGATACCACAAACCACCACAGAGCGTAGGTTTGGTGAAAGTGGAGAATAGCACAGACATTTATCGTCATCAAGACCGACAGCTAATTCCATCTAATGGTATTCGGTCATTGAACTCACTTTTGTTGCGTTGCTGCATGCACTGCTCTGGTCTCTCTCAGCTGCAGCATGTTCATGTACATTCGCATGACTGTCTGTCCAGTGAAAAAGAAGAGGTAGTAGAACTTGTTATAAATATTTGCATGAAACACATTCACTTTAGGAAGCGGTTCTTGCGCACCAGTAATCCACAAAGTTTTCGCACTCCACACCCTGACGTTACGTTAATCTTAACCGAAAATTGAAAGGTGACTTCAACACTACAATTCCACAAAAACATCGATTTTTGTTAGCTTTTGCATACTCAAGCAGAAAAACGTCGGTGCTCTTAGTTGATCTGCTTGAGTACCTGCAGCAACTGTAGTCTGCATAGATAAAGCCGCCTCTGTTTGCGCAGAATCTTCCAGTATATCCTCTGAGAGACGCTACTTCTGAACTGTCTAGGTATGATGGATTTATGCGGCTTGCTTGTAAAATTTGTAAGATTTGGTGGAATGTTTTCTCGCTCATTATTTTTTTAAACAAGTGTTTAACGCCCATTTTCAGTACTGTGATATCACGGGCCGTGGGCACTGATAATACATGAGATGAAATGTAAATTGAGAGGGGACTTTTTTTTTTAGGGAAGGAAGTGTTCCAGGTCTAAATGAGTGTATTTCCCCAGTATTTGCCATTTATAGGACTAAGGAAAATTCCGAAAATTCTTCAGTGAGGGAGAAAGGTCTTGGTAGAAATAGAATCCAAGACCTCCCGCTCAGAAGCTCGTGCCTGAACGATTTTGGTCACTGGCTGATGGCCAACCTGTTGACTTTATTTGCAGTTGCATACATATTCCTTATATTCGAAATTTTACCTACGAACACCGAATGGACCTGTGGGAAACGTCTTTGCATCCAATAAAATTTCTGTGAATGCAGAAATACAGAGGACTGTTTTCGATAACCGCCATGTTCTATCGAATCGACCCTGGCTATAAAACTGTTACTATAGGTCTGCGCAGTGTCCAAAAGCTTCCCCCCGCCCATTGATACCCATTTTGTGCATTTCAATTTCATAAGCGCAAGTAACATATGCTTTCGTTAGTACTGCTACAACCAGCATAGCTTCCTTTGTAAACTCACGGATGAGGTCGACTACAGACAACAACCTCGTCCAGCCTTTTAATTTTACAGAGATCTGACAGAAAAATATTCGTGTTCCGTTCAAATAGTGGGCGAATAAAAAAGGAAAATATCTCCATCCTGTAAAACGCTATACTTTGTTTACTTTTCTGTAGAAGTAACCGCCACGGGTGGCCGAGGTCGTTAAGGCGCGGACTCGTGAGCGGGAGATCTGGGGTTCGAATTCCTACAGAACCGTCCTCCCTGACTGAGGTTTTTTTCCAGGTTTTCCTCTGTCCTCATAAATGGCAAATGCCGAGGAGGTACCCTAAACTTAGGCCTGGAACGATTCCTTCCTTAAAATAATCTTTTCCCAATTTATCATTTTATCTCATGTACATGAGTGTTCATCGCCTGTGGTGCCTCTGTAGCAAAAACCGGCGTTAAACACTGTTCATTCATTTTTTCTGTAGGAGTGGCGTGCATGAGTGATGCTAAGAGAAAGGAATAGAAATTAACAACGATTTGCCTGTGTTTTAGTAATGCTGCGCCTAAAAATGGTAGCGCCCGAAACCAGTGGCAGTAAACTCACGACGTAAACATCACGCCCATTTTAACGGTCAAGATAATGTTGTTAAAACTCCATCATCATTGTCATGCAAGAAAAGCAGCACTTGTACTAAGTCCACGCAACTAGACAAGTGACGAGAAATCATTCCGTGGAGTAGAGAACATTTCAGACACCGCCATTTGGAGATCAGGCGTTGCGTATCGGAGAATAACAGCTGGTGCAGTAGTGTGAAGGCAAGGCGACATAATGCTATTTTGTGTTGGAGAAGACTACACGCCCGAGAAATCGGGAATCGATGAAGTCAGAAGTTCACCTCAACCAAAATAACGGGGAAAGTGAAGTGTTGTTTCTCCTTGGGTAACTAATGGCTTACTACTATGAAACGCTTCAAAATATGAAATGCCCAGTTAACACTAGAACTTCATCGCTTCCAGCTCTCAGTTTTGTAGGATACTTTACGAAGATCACAAGTGATCTCAATTTAATTTATTATAGTTCATTTCTGACACCCCCCGCGACCTTTCATCGAATTCCGAAAAAATGAAGAGCTATTGCATTTGGACCCATGAACTATTTTCATAAACATGCACATTCCATTCACAGGTGATTTAAGCCAGGTGTAAGTTGTGAGTGTGGCCTTGAACCGATGTAGTGTTGCCTACATCGGCTTAATTTTACATGTTTATTTTTGATTATTTGGTATATGTTATTAAATTTATTCCTATGTAATGTACAATTTAATGTTGTATTTATGACGTAAATATTATTAATTGGTACATACGTTAGGTTTTATTAAGTATATAGAAAGTACTAACTTATTTAAACAACGTCTGACATTCGCACTTGCTGTATGGTCATTGTCGCGAATCCATATGCTTGGGCTAGGCTAGGAATACGCCCTCCTACTTGCAAAGCACCAGTGAAAAAAATTTAGTACTCCCTTTATCTGCAATACGTCCACGGATTCTTCCGAATGTCGCGTAATAGCAAGTGAAATATTGCGGCATAGTGGCGAGGTATGAACTTTTTCTATGTTTACATAGTTAGGCAACATACAATCGCAGTATAAATTGCATGTCTTTTAGCAGTCAATGGGTACAAACACACCAGGGATGAAAGGGAAATTTTAGGTGGCTTGCAACTATCATTTATCATAAGAGATACAGGACATTTAGATAATCTGGCTCAAAACATTAGCAGAATTGCATGGTAGGAAGAGATACCATCAGCTACGGTACAAGCTCAAGATGAAATTAGAATAATCAGCCAGACGGCAAATACAGTACCAAGTCATGAGGAAGGAGAGAATGAAAGATAACGAGGACAGAGCGTAAGGCGGAGAAGGAAAGAGAACAAAATGAAGATAAAGAGGAAGGAGAAGATTGGTAATAATTATATTAATGATTGCAAAACAGCATAACAAACAGAGAGAAAGAAAGTGAGGGGAAGAGAAACCGAGTGAAGAGTAAAGGTAGAAGAAGGGAGTGATAATCGATCACAAATATATCATTAACACAACACCAACAACTTACTCAGCCATTCAATTAATGAAGAAGAAAGAAGTTGGAAGGGAGGTAAGGATTACGGGGAAGAAGCAGCCAGGGGTAGGCGGTACAAGAAGAAGGAAATGATGACACTTAAAAGGGGATAGTAAAAGTGTTTAAGTGTTTGATGAGTGATAAATATCAGACAAGTTGTATAAACAGTAAATTGAAGAGTGGCAGGTAAGGATTATATGTACAAATAGCAAGAATAAAGACAAACTTAAGTATATTAAGTTAGGAAAAGTAGAGTTCAAAGTATGTGTTGATATTGTAAGTTTAAAAACACATAAACATTAAGAGAAATACTGACTTATACAGAAAGTGGAACTAAAAGTAAAATAGAATTAAATTCCCTTAGATAGCTTGGGAAGGTGCTGGTCACCAGCACCCTGACCGTTCGGTTTCCGACGGTCAGTTTAGTTCTTGTACTTAGCTGATGACCGGTTAATGGTAACTACTGGTTCCCAGTAGCATGTAAATTGTTAAATTACTAAATAATTGTTCTATTCGATGTATCATAATATTATATTATATTTTACTTATAGATTACGATCTGTAACATTTATTATGTGTAATGAAATAACGCTTTACTAAATAATAAATGATCAGATTTGGAATAATTAGGAAACAAGGTGCCGCCATGGAGTATTGCAGATTTTATTTTATTTAGTCAATGGACATCTTTGCTCAAGGAGCAAGTGACCTAGCAACGCTACGCTTTCAACGTGTTGGGAATAACGGCAGAAGCGTCGCGTTTGTTTGTATGCAAATAGGGTAAGCCCTTATGCGAAAAATACGCGTTAAGCAGTACTTAATAGTTTTATACAACTGGCTGGCATAGTCTAGCAACTAGATATTTTTAAATCGACAGAAAGAAGAAAGTGATAAAGTCGGTAACTCTTAGAAATTGGTTGGAAAATACTTGCATGTGATAAGATTACCTAATGACCCTCAAATATGTCAATATATTTTTTTATATTTAGCGCTAATCAGAAGATTAACCAAAAATGGTCAAAGTAAACTCTTTTATTTGAATTTCGCCTTACTGCAAATAAGATGTGTAAAGATCATTCTGCAACGCTTCTGCAATCAAGATCTGCATCTCAACAAGAACACTACCTATGTTTTATGCCAGGTTTTCTGAAAAGTTTGCTATCCAGGTTTTCTCACGCTACATTATAATTGATAAATTTTCAGTACTTAGTATTGAGGTCCAAACTTTTAAGCGATATATCAGATTACTTTCATTTATAACTCTCAGCTGTTTTATCCCCCTACTTAAAGGGTTAGTAATGTTAATATGTACCGAAAGTTTTGTCTCACTTGGGTTCGTACTCGAGCGGTCCCTGGTTCGATGAATTTACCCACTGTTAAGATTTCTGCCTTGGTGTCTGGTGGGGAAGCGTTCACTTCGAGGAGTTTGGGCTACTTTGGACTTCAATCTGACTCGGGGTGTTAATTCTGCCTGCACCATGTCCTGCATCTTCAAATATTCAGACGCTATGTTTGCAAAATGGGCATAAACAGCATCCATCACTTCTTCGCCATTAAGTTTCCTTCCTCGAAGGTCCTTCTTGAGTTTCCCAAAACTACACTCATCTTATACACTCATACCTCAAGCATCGCACTTTCAAAGTAGCTGTGGCGGGAAACAAATCGCTAACACCGATCGCGGCGGAGTCCCCGAAGGTTCTGTACTATTCCCAATTCTGTTTGACATCTACATGTCAGACTTTCCCCACGCAGCAGACGTCAACACCGCTCAATACGGAGATGACGTCCTGCTGTACAAAACAAATAGAAACATAAACAGAGCCATCATTCCCATACAAAGACTACTACACCTAATCGAAAGGTGGTGTAGGCGTTGGCGAATGTCAATCAACCCGGCAAAGGGCAACGCCATAATCTTCACAAAACGCCGCGTGCCCGCAAACTCCCCCACTCTGACATACAGACAGCAAAGGATAGGGTGGAAAAATTCCATAGCCTACCTGGGCGTGCATTTAGATAAAGGTCTAACCTTCAGGGAACACATAGCCGAGACTGCTCACAGGTCACAGGGAGCAATTGCTCAAATGTTCCCTATCTATTCTCAGTTCCAAGGCGATGCCAGTTCACCTGAAATTACATCTTTTCAAAGCCCTGGTCATCCCTGCCATGCTATACGCCTGTGAAATCTGGGGTATGGCGACTAGCACTTCTGCAAAGGGTACACAATAAAGGACTCAGGACCATTTATTCTGTATATCGCAGCTTTCATGACAGTTCTTCCCTCCCATATATCGAGGAGGAAATTAGACGCCGGGCCACAAAATTTTACGCCAAATTACCTTTTCATGAGAAGGCTCTCTTCGGTCACTCGGCAGCTATTCCTGTAGCAATAGGCCTAAGTCCAAATTCAAGGTGCCAAACCTAGCGTGCGGCCACCTTGGATAACAAAGGGGCATAACCGAGCAACAGGAAAAACATTCCAACTTCCCAACAACAAAACAACAACAACAACAACAATAATAATAATAATCACCATCAGAAAACCAAGTAGCGGTATGTCCATGCTGATCACAAAGTAAATGAACAACATGCGCATATCGAACAACATCCAAGAATGTCATATCCGCGCGCTTCAACAAGGATAAGCTTTTATAAGCACAATTCTTCCGCCCCACACTCAAAACAGCAAAACCAATCTACATTCCCCATTCCTTCTCTGCGGTTAAACCCAAACACAGCAACTACACACAGGCTGAGCACTAACCTTATAGCC